>JAQMYJ010000010.1:11108376-11131062 GCA_030014305.1 Clarias laeviceps | reverse complement strand
CACACACACACACACACACACACACACACACACACACACACACACACACACACACACACACACCAAATTTCTTTGTTTTTGATCCCAAACTTTTGAGTGGTACCATCAGATCCGAGTGACATAAAAAAAAAATAATCTAATCGGATTTGGGCCACTTTAGCCACCTTTTTCCTGATATAAAAATCTGTGTTGTACTTTTCTTTCATTTCTAACCATTTTAAACTGTAACTGGACCTTAAAAGCTGATACACTGCCCCTACAATGTGCTATAAGATTCAACTTTAGAATTATCAAACAGCTTCAGTAACACACATAATATGAACGTTGATTCCAGTCTGGCAAAATATCACTGAGAGAGATCATTCTGGTCAGGAAGTGACTATTTTTACCGCCCGTGGTTTATGATTCTACTGCTAACGCAGTCACAGTTTGCATAGCCCTGTTGCTATGGCAGCAATGAATGAGGAAACGTAATTTGCGTCAACTAAAGCCTAGACTCTAGTCCAATAGCGGCGTCGGTGGCGTACGAGTGAACACCTAGACAAAAAGGCAAGATACTTTCACCTAGAAACTGCCCCGCTTTCCATCCTCATTAAAACAAGAAACGGAAAATAACAATCATTCATGTTTCTCATTTCAGGCACGCGCTCAAAGCTTAAGCTTTTCAAATTGTTTTGCTACTAGGAAGAGATGTAATTTCCACCGAATCCCAACGAGAGGGCTTTGAAACCCTGATGTGAGAAAGGATTCATCAAAATCTCCGCCAGGACAAACAGTAAAACTGACAGCTGATCGGTGCAAACGGCATTATGGCAGATACAATGAGTTATGAAGGACTGAGAATAATATTGGCAAAGAGCAGACTGTGTGTGTGCTGGAGGCTCGGCGTGAGCCGAAATCTGTGAATTCAAATCGTTCGAGAGAACAACAGCGGGAGCGAACATGAGGCTGAGGGAGAGAAAATTCAAGCTCCAAAGCTGACAGACAAATAAGACGCAACCCCCCACCACCAAATACCCACACATGTACGTGCACGCGAGTGTGCGCGCACACACACACACCCTTGTGTTTATGCTCACTTTAAAAAGACCAGGCATATTATGCAAATCCCATTTTGAAGTGAAGCCACAAATGATTAGTAAAGAACACTTTCAATTTCTTTCTCCCCTCCTCCCTCACACACACACTCCTGCGCACACACAAAACTGGCTGCAGGGTTACACAGAATACTCATGGGACATAACACACACCCAGTAATAACCTTGAGTATAAATATGCCTGTTTAATCTTCGTGTATTTGTAATTTTCACCGTATCAAAGCCGTGTGTATTGTTTGCTAAATCAGCAAATCAGCTGTAGTGCTTTTAAAATCTTGAATGTATAAAATACCAATGTGGTAAAATGCCATCTTAATACTTTTAAGAACATTTTCAATCCAACGGTGCAGTATCTGTTACTAGTTTTCCAGGAATCCGTCCGAAATACTCAGTCACATATCAGCCACATCAGCCGAACATCTGCATGCCCATGTCTCCTCTGCTTACTTTGGTCTTAATTCGAGACCAAATAAATATTAACATATTACTACTATGCTCATGTTAAATTTGCGAGGGGCATTCAAGTCAAACTGGGACTTGGGCTGACATTCCTCCTGAATGAAAACTAATGACATTTAGAGAAAACTTCAAGCACAAGTACTGTGATGAGAATCTTTGCCGCAGTAAAACATCTGAACGATGCAAACGTTATAAAGATGGCCATATGTCCGTGAATGACGATTCCTGCTGAGATGGCCCGATGCCCACAGCAGTCGTTCCACTGAACATTCAGCGAGTGGAGCCTTGAAAAAAAAAAAAAAAAAATCGATGGACAATCTGTCACCAATTTGCAACCGTACATACAATCAGGAACTCGACTTAGAGTTATTGCCACATCCCCAGTACAGACCTCGCTCCAAGCCATCTTTACATGTTCGGGCCATTAAAGGAGTTTCTGGGAGGCCAGCGTTTCAGACATAAAGCAGGCAGTTCAACTTTCTACCTTGATGAAAAAAAATTAAATTTAAACAGAAACACACCATATATCAAAAAATAATTTTTATTATCTTTAATCTCAAAATTCAACAGATGGCATTGTACATTTTTAAATACGCATTTTGCTCTTGCAAAGAGTATGCAGTTAAATTCCATGAAGACAAAGTTGAGGACACATCTAGTAGAGAAATAAAATTTGTAATCTTTTAAAAGTGCTCTGTTATTCTGCACAATCAAAAGGCCCAGTTTGACTCGAACGTCCAGTGTAGTTACTTGCTGCCCAGTCAAACACTATTTCTGGGGCACAACAGCCCCATAAAACAATACCATATAGTAACCAGCAATATACTAAAATATTTCTCAATATAAAAAATAATTCTGCTCACAAAGTCAAAGTTCTATGAAATATTTTTAATAGCCATAATATAAAGTAATGACTCATTCTAATATATGTGACATTAAGAAAAGGCTTGTAATAATAAATCAACTCAGAACCCCTACAATGAATAGTGCATCCACAACTTACTATACACACAATCCAACACAGCAAGCATCCCCTGTAGTCATTTACACGGAACCAATTCCAAATACCAAAAATATGAAGATCACAAAAAAGAGTTGATAGAGCGCAAAGTCTTAGCGAGTGAAAAAAAAAAAAAGGGAAAAGAAAAAGGGCACAAACACCACAAACAGTTTTGCTGCTGGTGACATTCTGTTTCGCCTCACACACATCCAACTTAATTTAGCTGAACTTTAGACGAGAGTCTTCTCTGAGGAGGGAAAAAAACAAATAAAATCTCTACTAACCATCGAGTAGCATCCTCACCAGACTTTTGCCTCTGTATTTATTAAATTTTTACTGTTGCTTAAACACTTAATATCAATTGTCTAGCTAACCAGCTTGCACTAATGTAATCAGTTCCCTAAGATATCAGCTTCTAGCTTAAGGCTAACTAGCTGAATGTTACCAGTTAATCATTTAATCAGTTCCATGAAATACTAGCTTCAATGATGGCTGTTCTGTAAGATAACACTTACTAGCTAGATATTAGCAGATAGCTCATTAGCCCATGTAATTAGATGTTCCTGAAGATAATAACTTCTAGCTAAATTGTAACTGTTTTTTCAGATACTAGTAATTAGCTCATTAGTCTATGAATCCTAAAGCATAAATCCTAGCGCTAATCTACAGCCTAGCGCTAATCTACAGCCTACATCTACAAAATATTAGCGTCTAACAAGTGCATGTTATTCTTTAACATAACTGTTAGCAAGCTAGCTGAATAATAGGTGCCCATTAAAATATTTCCATAAACATTTCATTTAAAACATTCCCATGAGCCCTTAGCTTCTAGATAATGTTAGCTATTCCTTAAAGCTCGTTCTAGCTCGTTCTAGATCCTTAAGGCTCGTTCTTAGCTTCTAGATAATGTTAGCTATTCCTTAAGGAATAGCTACTAACTAAATTTCAGCTGTTTCCTTAGATACTAGCAGCTAGCTGATTAGCCTATGTAATCCTAAGGCTAATTTTACTAGCTAATAAAGGTTAAAGTAAAAATACTAGCTAATGTAGGTTATTCTTTACTGTAACAGCTATTAGCTAACTAGCTGAACAATAGCGCTCATTGAAATACTAGCTACATGCTAACTAGTTAGCTCCAAGCTCTAGTTAATTTAATCAGTTCCATGAGATACTAGCTTGCAGCTAATGTTGGTTGTTCTGGAAGATAATTGCTTCTAGCTAAATGTAAGCTGTTTCCCAAAATGTCAGCTAGCTCATTAGCCAACAGAATTCATTTTATGAGATAATAGGTTGTAGTTAATGCTAGCTGTTTCTCTGGAAAATACTGAGGAATATTAGCTAAATGTCAGTTATTTTCTCAGATGCTAGCAGCTAGTTCATTAGGCAATGTATTAATTTTCCTGAGATACTGATGGACTGTGGCTGTACATTTAAGATAGACCATATTAAAGCTGTAATTGTCCCATGTAACAGCAAAGTGCTTGAAAATACAAACTTAACAAGGAACATCGTCTTTTAAAGAAAATAAGACATGTCAAGTGTCTAAGATTGTTATTGCTATAAACTGATGCAGGGTTTATTATTGAACAGCAACAGTAGAGCCAATCAATCACTGAGTTGAACAATTTTACAAATAAGTGGTCTGTCCAAGTGTACACTGGTCTTCTGTTTGACGGAGCTTGTCTGAGAAGAGTCCCAACATCCTGAACAATCACCAGGTGTGTTTATCTGGCTCAATAAATCCCATCCCTTTGCTCTTTATCCTTTAGCTAACAGCTATGGGTGTACACTTGGACAGTCTGATGGCTCACTGCCGGTGTTGTGCTATCCGTCTTCACCGGTCCTGCCAGGTTTTGATGTGCCCACGTTGTTTGTCAGTGATCGGCTCACTGTATCTGCGAGATAACGGAAACATCAGCTGAGCTTATATTTAGATCGAAAAAGATGAGATCTTGTAATCCCTAGACCAGACTATAATTGTAGAGCACATGATACGAGTACAATGAGCAATCGCAAACTTCAATAAGATCCTGTGGTTAACAGGGATGACTTACCTACGTTGATTAATTTTCAAATGTTTAGAACCGGTCATCTTTAATTAGAAACAGAAATACTTGTTACTCAATTAAAATTTTTAAAAGTTTTAACCAATGAGGTTTATTTTGCATGTCGCGGTAACTGACAACCCAGCGGTAATCTAGCATTAGCTTACCGTATTCTTACGAGCCAGACTCCTTCAATGCCTTCTGATAACTTAGAGTCGGGTTTCCGTGATTAAGTTCATAAACACCGGATTGAATCGGCTTGCTCACGTTCCACTTCCGCCATCTTTATTTTCACAGAGAGCCGTGTCATGAAACAGATCGCTGTTTTAAAACACTTTCTGTAAACTGGTCATGAACTTTCATGTGCGGTGGTTAGTGCTGATACTGTGGGGAAGCTAAACGCCTCTCATCAGTGTATAGGGAAACACTGGATTGTGCCACTAGAACTGTGTAAATAAAACTTAAAATGAGGGGGAAATAATGTGTTCAACCATCAGTTGAAAAAGAATTTGTGAAATTTTCCCAACTAGACATATAATAAAATAACCCTAAAGATCAGGATACACATCAAATACCATGTTATTTATCTCCCAGCTTTAACTGTGGAATATATGTCAAATAAAAAAGCCATGATGTTTAATAGTCCAGAACACACATCAGTGTGAACATGTGTGTTCTCCGTCTATTAGATAAAGAGTTTAGTGGACATTATCTCCCATTTTCTGGTGCTATCAAAATGCAATTGTGTCCGTTCACAATACTTCACCCCCACTTCCCCTTACTGGTAAGAGGCAGTCTCTTGTATGAGCCTCATACGAGAATTCAGCTGCTATTTCAAAAGGAGAGAGAGAGAGAGAGAACATAAGGTGGTTAAAAAAGAAATCCATTTCAGCACACTCCCAACTCCCACAGGTTTATGCATCCTGACACAACACCTTGAAGACATGTTAAAGAGAATAATTTTGGCTTCGGAGAGCTTACGGCAGGATTCAGACCCACAGAACCGACACAATCTAACCAGCTTGGCTTCGTAGGTCAACTTAACCCAATACAAGCCAAGAGATTCCTTGAACGCTGTCCACAAAACAGCCAAAGGCTATGTTAAAGAACTAGAACAGGGCAGGCTTGAACTACCAACATACTACAGTCCAAATCGGGTTTAGATGCAGAAAAAAAAAAAAAATTCAATTAGTTTCCAACAGTGAACTAGTGTTAGTTTTTGCACCATCACATTTATGTGGTTTTGCGTTTCAGACCATTGTTGTGAGGTTTATAGCCTAATCCAATTAAGAAGCTTTCTAATACCCTATGAACTGTCCAACACCATGCAGTTCGAACATACATTTGGATGGACAAAGTAAGCCATTAACTGATGATCAGACAAAATGTACAATTATCAAATAAGAAAAAAAGTGTTTTCTTTAATTTTAATACTATTGCACACATCTGTACCTTTATACACGTACATTCACATGAGAACTGGTTTATCTGATCGATATATATTCTATAAAGTCCCATATTCAACCATTCAATTCCATATTCTCCCTCAAAGTGTGTCTACAGGGGGGAAAAAACCTGAGATAAAGCTTTTTTTTTTTTAAATATATTAAAGCTTTGTTTTATTTTTATTTTTTTTAAATACCTTCTCCGAACTTGTTTCGGTGTCTATGCAAATCTGCTACTGCTGAGCTTCGCCCCTGCAGAACTGAGAAACAATATGGGGGAGGAGCCCTTCTAATATGAGGTCACAATAGAGAGGGGAAAAATCTAATAGTCCTATATATAGCTCACCTTCCAAAGCTACAGTTCCTTTACAACTTTGCATCACATGACATAACCAGTCACAACCTCTGTGTAAAAATGCAATGTTTCATGTTGAACTGTATTAATATCACAATGCTACTAAATTCTCTAATCTGATACATTAGAATGTGCTGATTTCTCTTACAGCAGAAAACTCGTTGCATCCATTCAAATATGATATTTCTATAGTCAGATAAGATAAGGTAGTTTTATGGCTGGTGCTTAATCATTTTAAGAATAAGTCTCCACTGTTGGTAATTTGTAATGTTCAGAGGGTAGCGGTGGCTCAGGAGGCTAAGGTTCTTGATTTTTAGAGAGAAAGCTGTGATTGAGTTTACATGAACAGACATGCACTTTAAATACAGACACCCTCAATAACCAGAAAAAAACTATTTATAGCTGATCCAAAGCAAGTGATGATAAAATCGTCTTCATTCATAGACGATCCACAAAATTATAACATAATTGACCTTAGCTCAGCACCATCCTTCCAGGTTTTAAGGACAGTGCTTGAACCAATTCCAATCAACAATCTCCCTAGTTGTTTTCTTTGCTCGATGCAGGCACTACTAAAATTGCATTAAAAAAATGAAAATGCCAACAATATACACAGCACATGGATTAAGCTGTGGCCTTAGGAAAACAGACCTCCAAATCTGAAATATGTTTTTGTTTCTAGATGCAACTACTGTAATTTTACATAAACTCTATGGGCAACTGTAGATCCTAGAAACTGAGACTAGTGATAGTGCGTGGAAATCATTCAAATGTTCGAGGCCTAACCCTATGGGAAAAACAAAATCTCACCAATGCACCTGGAGGTGGAATAAAACATTTTTACTTTTTAGTGGTAACAGTAACTCCTCTTCATGATGGGCTGCATCACACAACCTTACTGTGTATTAACAGCAAGTTCAATCAGATTGTACTTTCATTTAAACAGAAAGGCTGCGAAAGCCCTAAAGTACACAAAAACTTCTTAAATGGACTATATTTAGCAAATTGAAGCTAGAAATGAAGTAAAGGAAAGAGGCAAGAGGCCTAGCGTAGCCATAGGGGCCAAGCGATTTTCCGTCGTCCACGAAATGCTTCTTTTCCCTTCCCCATGTACACATGCTGAGATCTCTGGATTGTTAAGTATTTGGAGGCCTTAAACAGGGGTTACTCCAATCCAAACCACCCCTTTGGACATTTCTTTTTTTTTTTCCACCCTCATGCTCTATCCTCTGCCATCCAAATATTACTCCTTCCATAGCTATAGTATTCACAACAGATGTCTACAATCGAATCTACGTTTTGGGGATCCCTGCCTTGACATCAGTCCTCAGTCAAGTTGCTACTTACAATATTAACGAACAGGCGGGTGCGAGTCGGACCAGACCGAAAAGATGGATTTGCTGGAAATGCTTGAGCGCTAGGAATCTCGTTTACACAGTGAAGCTCTTCCTCTCTCTCATGCACTCCTCCTTTTCTCAGCACCCCCAACCCCCATCCCACTTTCTCACACATGGCTCTGTCTCTCACAGCAGGCCCCCTGCAGAGGGACCTTTGTTTGACATGGCTCTGGAGATAGCAGCAGCAGCAGCAGTACTCACCATGTCTCTGTGTGTCACGATATAGCCGTGGCCATGGCTGTCTCTGCACTGCAACGGGACACCACTCTATGATCTAAGAGGAAGAGAGACACACACACAAAGACAGATAGACAGAGAGAAAGAGAACACGATTAGGTGCATATAACAGAAATCTTGACTCTATAAGTGGAGCTGGAAATTATCTTCATTAAATGAGGCAGAATATTTAAACCATGTTTTTCCATCATTTATAGGCGAATAAACATTATGAAAATTATGTTAAGTTATGAATAAGAAACCTAACAAAGAAATAGTGGGGACAGCAGAGATTTGGCTTGGTTATTTAGCAACATGAACGAAACAAAAGAAGGCTTTGTACAATCATCATCATGAAATGGGGATTACACTGCTGGGTCTGGTCTTGAATATTATCTTAGCTTTATTAATGTTCATGTTGTTTATTAAAAGATGTGATTAAGTCCATTTTGAAATGCTATAAAAACAAAAATGCACCTTTTGCTGAACAATAACAGTGAACACGGCTCGTTTCTAGTGCATAAAGTTACAATTGGTACGAGTGTGTGTACTGTCCTTTATGGATTTTATGGATGGAAAGTGTGAGTTTTGAACATGAAACTCAGACACATAGAATTTAACAAGCTTTTTTACTTGTATAAAATGAATGTAATGTGGATTGTTCAAGAGAGGAGGCTTTCGCGTTGTGTCCTGTCAAATTTCATGTACGTATTTCAAAAACTGAGTGCAGGAACGTACTTTTTTCCCCCAAAAAAGTGGAGCAAAAACGTTTTTAGGTGAAAATCAGTCAGAGTGCATAATGCATTGATTCCTATGACAAAATCTGGTATTTGGCAGTTCTCAAACAAAGCTTGATTGCTCCCAATCTTCCCCATTGTTTTTTTTGTTTTTTTCGGAGGATGCAGGACACCCATGTCTGATTTGATATAGGTGAGAGCGAGTTAAAAACGAGTTTTTAGAGAGCAAGTTTTTTTTTTTTTGCTGATTCATTCCCGGCCGCACGCCAACGACCCATTGTAAACTATCGGGAGGATTTTTGAGGGCGGATTTCAAGACGTTAATTTTCCTGTGATTTTGAGAATTCTTTCCAGAGAGATTTTCGCACAGTTTCTGGAAATGTTTTTTTTTTTTGGACCAAAAATGGCTGGAACTTCGACTGTGGGTAAATCGGCCCTTTTCATTTTCTAGGTGGGAAAAAATAAAAACCTCAGAAAAATTGCAACTTTGGGATAACCATTGATCTAATTCTTATAAACTGCATTTGTCTTCCACAAAGATCTCCTGCTTCTTCTTTAAGTTTGTGTGTGCACTGCCACCTACAGGTCCGGAGTTTGAAATAGAAGATCAACATGAAAAAAGATTAGAGGGAATAAAGGGGATTTGCAGTATTTCTGTGGTTATGGAAATAAAATGTGTCAGTCAGTAATAAACACTCATTTTACACTGAACATGCAAGACGGTGGACAGATACAGAGAGCTGAGTCAATATTTAAATTAATAGATACACAATTATGACACTTATCAGGACAGGATTTTTCCAGTTTTGGTCTTTGATGATAAAGTGCACTGCGATTACGCATTGCATTCTGCTGTTTAAAAAAAAAAAAAAAAAAAAAAAAAACTCATCTAAACACCACTTTAAATGATTTTACAACCCTCCTGTAACACACACACACACACACACACACACACACACACACACACACACACACACACCTCGAGTTTACAGATCACACACGGTGTAAAACATCATTACATCCCTACCATCTCTGAGTACTACTGGACTCAACACTCCTGAAACAATCTTCAGTAGAAAGTGTGTCACAATGTTAAGCACCAAATTGAGTGAGATCTCGTAAAGTCGTCCCACCACCCAGGAGTGAGCAAATTGGTAAGAATTCCCGAAATACAAAATCAAACTGATTCTATACAACGGTCCAAATGGAAACTCCATGAGCGCAAACGTTAACTACAGTGCAACACACAGACACACGAGAACTCTGATACCAGATACACATGTCCCCGTATTACATTTTCAGCTAAACGTCTCCCACGGATCACTCAACTGCCAGCACCTGAGGGCCACAAATATACACATATTCAAAGAGAGAGAGAGAGACAGAGAGAGAAAATCAGGCCACGGAAAAAAAATAAATAAATAGCAAGTAACGACAAGGGTGGAGCCGCCTTCTGAGAACCTGCTTTAGGGCAGTGTTAGAGAGAGAGAGCGCCTCAGGCAGCAGCGCATTTTCTTCATTAATAAACAAGGAGAGAAAAACAAACAGTTCCTCAATGCCAACTTCGGCTCTTGGAGCAGGGCCAACAGTCAAGGGCAACCCACTACTGTTCATTAGGCTCCATGAATACACCTCTTTAAAAACCACTGTACAAAACTGTGTGTGGAGTCGAGCGCTGAAACCACAGAGCTGCTTGTTAAACGTGTCACAGGAACACGGAAGTAAAGCTAATAAATGGAGTCGCACTCGGTCACCTACAGACCTAAATTATATTTCTCATCATTGCAGAGGTGAGCATGGAATCCATGTTGTAAATCAGGATATTACTTTTTATATACAGGGTGGATGAAAATTATTTAATGGTGATATTTAATGGCTATAGAAGTGGTAGCATCAGTGGAGCACCACCCCATGGTGCACCATCTCATTTTGCTCTTGCTGTGCATGCACGGTTGGACCACGACTGGCTGGGACGACACGGACCTCATCAATGGCCTCCAAGAAGTCCTGATCTCACTCCATGTGATCTCACTCCAGGACAACGTCTCGCACACGATGACTTGGAGGTCACGGATTCAGGAGGTTCTCAGCAATATTCCAAATGTCTTCCTTCAGAAGGCTGTGCATTCCATCCCCAGCTATTTGAGAAAACTGGTTGACAGCACCGGTGCCCACATTTGTTTCAATGCATTTGTATTATAAACATGGACTTTATTACAAATTTTTAATGCAGACTTACTTTCTCTCCATTCTGTACTTAGAGTACATCAGACTGGGAAACAATTAGAGAACTCAACAGGATTTTCCCCTGATCAGTAAAGAAAAAGGGACATCTCTAATTATTCAAATCATTTCTCGTCAATCGAATGGTCATGATTGTCATCGACCAAAAAAAACAAAACAAAACAAAAAAAACCCAAAAGACATCCAGTCCATCCTGTCATTATTCCATTTTTGTCCATGAACATAACTGTACCAGCTATTCACACTTTCCAACTGGTATGACATCATTCCAACTCATGGACATTTCCTGTGTTCTGATTGGCTGGAAAAATGCATTTCCACAAAGGGGAAATCTTAAGACTTGTTAATAATAATAAAACAAGAGCATAATATGGAACCTTTAAAATCCAGAACATACTGATAAGAACATGGAGTTAAATGTGGCCATTATCTCAGTGGCCATAGCTGGTTCAAGGATCTCAGAACCTGCTTAACTCACAAACAGAATAATGTGTGGAACAAAAAGCATCCAGTCAGCAGTAGTTGTGTAGCACCGAACAATTAACTGAATTTTATTAATAATTATTGGCTTCCAATGATTATGAAAATATAATCGAGATTAAATGATTGTTGTCGTTTGGTGTTATAAATCCATTTATAATTCCGTTTGCTTTACAGTGAAAGATCAGCCAAAGATCCTAAACAGCGAGATCGTTCACATACGCATCCTGTCATAAAAGTGGGCAGTATGATTACCACAGAAGAAGAGCCAAAAGAGCTAATCTACAGCAATTTTAGCTTAGCAGTGTGATGGGTTTCGCTAGCAAATGAACCATTTTATTTCATGGAATCTTTGGTTCGGCTTGAGAAGAGAGAGCGGCAAGAGAGACTCCGGTCAACAAGCAAGGTAAAGTCAGTGCAGCTGATTGAAAACACTTTGGTTTAAAGGAGGCAGATAAAGAGCAACACAGTGGCACAGTCATCGATTGAGGGCGCTCTTGATAATTCAACTGCCTTTCCATAAAGCTCTCAGACGCATAAAATACAAAATAAATAAAAATAAAAAAAGATGCCATCAGATTTTTCCTAGCAAAAGGAATGCGACCGGGGGTTCATATATGGACCTACTGATCAAGAGCAAGCACAATCCCTAAAAACAAGTGCTTATTACAAACGTCAAAGCTACCAGTTTGTATTAAAGATATGAAACGAAAGGCGTTCAAGTCAAACCGAGACTTTTGATAGTGGAGAACAACAGAACACAGTTATGAGAGTAAAACCTCCCTTTATTTCTCAATATAATCTCCTGCTACATTAATGCACTTATCCCAGTGTTTCACTAGTGCTTGGACACCATCAACATAGAAAGTTCTCTCATTACGCCTGAGCCATGATCAGACTGTTCCCGTCCTAAACCCTGGCCTCCCAGGAACTCCGTTAATGCCTCGAACATGTGGAAATGGCTTGGAGCAAGCTCAGGACTGTACCTCTGTATCTCTTTCACAAGTTAACGACAAGTTAGACTGAATTTCTGTCTTTATTGAACAATCTGGAGGTGAACTGCATTACATAAATGATCAATCAAAAATGTGTACGAGAGGGTCTCAGTGTCCAAAACGACTCCAAATAAGCCTCAATTATGAACTCCATTGTGCTATGCAATCACAACTAACCGTACCACAGTATTAAAACAGACTTAAAGGAAATGAAATGCGATATATTTGCCTTTGTTGGGTAAAATCTGGGAATCAGTGCCATTATAGTAATTAACATATTTAACACAAATCATAAAAACATTTCCTGTTAAATCTTTAACTTTTTACAGATCACGTTGGAGGCACGGCGTGCGTTTGTGGTCGAGCAGCTGTAAAACAAACGCACATTACGTTTCCCCAGATACCAAGTATAAATAAATAATGGGTGTGTATGAATACACAGCAAATGGACCGACGGTTAATCGCAACCCACCTAACGAAAATATAACAGCATTCCTTCAACACCGCCTCTATCATGGGCACCGCCTGAATACAAAAACTGATCCTTCCAAAAGTATTGGGACATTTCTTGGTATACAATAAGTTGAGACGTGTTGAGGATTTCAGAGTTAAATATCATTTCCTGGTATTTAAATATAAAATGCGCTAACTTTAGTGGCAGACGTCTGGAATTTGAGGTGAGCAAAAGTACTGGAACATAGCGTGAAAGTTGATTAAAAGCAAATAACACTTAATGCTTGGTTGCATATCTCGCGTTTGCGATAACTGCACAAAACCAGCAACCCGCTGGCGTCATCAGACTGGTGTGTTCTTCCTGTGCGATACTTTCTTACCACAGCTTTATTTAGCAGTAGTTTGTTTTCAGCGTCAGTCTTAAACCTTGCACTTGCTGAAGCCCTTTGTTGTGTTGGTAATGTTTTGGGTCATTGCATGTCAATTTACAGTCTAACTAGGAGGAAGCAAGACAAAGTGTTTCTGTAGACTTCTGAATTCAATCTGAAGCTACCAATATGAGCTACATCAATGAAGATTGGAAAGCCTGTTCCAGAAGCAGCCGTGAAAATCCAAGCCTAGACGTACCACCACATCGGTTAAGATCTGGATCATGAGCAGATTTTTTTTTTGGCCACACCACAAACATGTTCAGTGAAGCTTAAACCTACAGTATACAAGGACTTTTTGTACAAGTCTGAGCTTCCAACTTTGACGAAACTGAGGTGATCAGGTGTCCACATAATTTGGGTCATATACCGTCATGTTCTCTGTGACTAAAGACATTCGTTCTTAGTATGTACGTTTCTATTTTCTATCCTATTTAAAAGTGGTACATTTCTATTTTAATTCCATTTTATTCTGCTACTTTGTAAATTTTAGCTCACAGACAGTTATTTAAGCTTTTTACTGCATATTATACTGTGTATGGTTGTGTAACAAAATTAGAGGGATAAAAATTAAAAATAAAAAGAATTTGGTAGCTGCAACGATGCTCGTCTAGACGTCACCATAGAAGGCGGGATATGAGAACGGGATATGCAAAAACTTATAGCATAGCTACAAAAAAAAAAGATAGTGGCAGCGGCTACACAAACGAAACATGGTAACACATAGAAAGTATTAGATAAAATACTGGAAGTCATCAAGTACAACATTAGTAATAATCTTAAAAGATTGCTGAAATTGCAGTCCAATCCACAATTTTACAGTGGAATCTCTGCAAATTTTCGAGAACAGATTCATATGCAGCCACCCTCAAATATTAGCAATATTACAAAAAGGCATGTGGTGGAGAAAAAAAATAAAATAAATAATAATAATAATAATAATAATAATAATATCACATAGCTTTTGAATGCTGGTATCGTAGGTTGACTTTCGAAACAGCTTTCGCTGACAAAAATCCGTAAAATGCAAAAGCGAAATAAATTTTTTTTTTTAAATGGCATTCGTACAGTGTGGTTCTACTGTACTTATATAAACATGCACATACATCAATTACAAGATTCAACCTTTTATATGTTCATGGGCTACCTTTTAACTTTTTTTTTTTTTTATTATGATTATTATTATTTGGTGGACAACAGTTAAGTGGTCTTTTAAAAAACAACAAATTTTGCAGACAAAAACAAACTGCTTTCAACTTCCTGCAAATTACTAACAAGATACTCTCATTTTGCAAGAGTATCGTTGCTTCTTCTTTTGAGTTTATCGGCAGATTGATGGAATACCTCCACCTACTGGACTGGAGGGTGGCGCACAAGATCAGTGGGGCGGAAAAAGAATGCGGCTTTGTACGAGACGCGACATGTAAACAATCGATACACGTTACACTGCAGTTCGATAAATTTTGCATACTTTTAATACTTCAAACCCCAAAAGAAAAATAGCTAATAGAGACACTCAAATTCAGATGATTCGAATTGAACATTTACAAGAAAACCTGGATATTTCCTTAAATGAAAATACATTAATTCTGTAATGGTTTACGACACAAACACAACCTACACAATATAATTTAAAGCTAATCTCAGTCAAACAATATTCAAACACTAAAGCGATTCATGGAAGTAATATTGAAGCATCATATTAACTATAAATCATTAATATGAAATTGAATATTAATCCATCTAATTAATCAAAGCAAACTGATCAAGATTACTTGTTAACCAGTAATGAAATCAATGTTTCTCAAATACCTAATCAGTACAGTAATGATTCTGGGAGTCACCGATGAATAAGCATCATTTGTAGAGTCATTATTTCTATTGTTTATGATATTGTACAGGTATAATCACGTTGTCCAACATACAAGTCCCTCAGCATTCCTTCAAGCTTGATATTACACGAGTCTCATCGCTGTACAACCGCACTGGAGAGCAGTAATGACTCCAATAAGACAGATGTTGACTAAATCACCTACCTACATCCCTAAACACACAAACAGAGAGAAAGAGGTGTGGTCTGAACCATAACTACATGAAAGACAGGCTTAGGTGTTTGAATGCATGCAAATGTTAAGCCTGTACTGCCATTCAAACACAAGAGTCCTCATGCACATACACGCAATTTAGGGGCAAAAAAAAAAAAGAAACACTGACGAGTTGCTGGAGTGACGCATACTGATGTGGATAAAATGAAGCTCTGCTTGTGCTTTCACAACAGCATTCCACACACGTTCAAACAAACCTGTTCATCCAAGAAAAAAAAGAGGAGAGAGAGGGAGAGATCAGAATGAGAACGACTCAATGTGAGAGAGAGGAACAGAAGAAGGTGAGACAGGGAGAGGGAGAGATAGAGACGGAGAGACAAAGAAGACATTTACCAAACGTGGCCGTGTCCCTCTGAAACACACACATGCAGAGGAATGAATCAACACGAAAAACACACCGTTAAAGGCAAAATGAAAAGGTGAGGATTTTTTTTTTTTCCCCTGAAGGCTAAAATAGCTGCATAGATTCGTGGTGAGGAACAAAAATAAATAAAATAAATGAAATCAATCAATGAGTAGGTCCGGGAATGGCGGGATAAAGAGAAGAAGAGAGAGGAGGAGACGGGTGGTGTGTGGTGTGAGAGGGAACTGACGGAGCAGCCTGTGGACTGACAGCAGTTTAAAGCCATGTTTTTGGGCTGTCAGCTCACTAGACAGCCAACATTCGTCTTCATCATTATCCCGATCCTCTTCGCTCTCCCAGTACAGCCATCTCCACCCCACACATACACACACACACAGCAAGACGGAGAGGAGAACAATGTTGGCAGGTGACTGATCTGAGACTGGCCACCTATCCCATGTTAAAAGGAATCTCACAATATTTCATTATACAGTACCAGCTTGGATACAAGTCTAGTAAGAGACCTGAAAACTATGAAATAACATTAGGTAATTAAGTTCCAACAACAATCAGTTGTTATTTTACAGCTGAAAGACAGCTGTTCTGGAATAGTTCTTGCAAGAACAGTATTGTGTCAAGTGCGTTTTTAGAACCCATCAAGCACCATGTTGAAACGAGGAAAGCAAGACCTCAGCTGCAGAAAAGTTCATTTCGAGTTACCAACCAACTAAAAAAACAGCACCTCAGATTAGAGCCGTTATGAAGGCTTTACAGTGCATAAGTAGCAGAGACATCTCAACATCGACTGTTCAAAGGAGATTATTGTCCATGTTGGACATCTTTTACAATGAAGAAAGATATAAAAATCAGGTAAAACTGTGGAATTAAAAAGTGTGGCCAAACTTTTGACTGGAAAAAAGAAAAGAAAAAAAAAACAAAAAAAAAACACTATAAACCATTAACACCGACGCTCCACTGCGTAGAATGATGGCTACATTGGTGGCTTAATGGATAGCACTGTCGCCTTGCACCTCCCGGGTCTGGGTTCGATTCCTGTGTGCATGGAGTTTGCATGGTCTTCTTGAGCTTGGTGGGTTTCCTCCCACAGTCCAAAAGACATGCAGATTATGCTAATTGGCGTTCCAAAAATTGCCTATAGAGTGTGAATGAGTGTGTGCCCTGCTATGGACTGGCACCCTGTCCAAGGTGTACCCCGCCTCTTGCCCTAAGCCTTCTGGGATAGGCTCCAGAAACCCTGCGACCCCTGTATACAGGATAAAGCTGTATAGACGATGAGTGAGTGAGTGAGTAAAAACGGAAAGGAAGTAAGAAAAGAGAGGAAAGGGAAACAAAAGTGATTGAAGGACAAAAGAATGAGGACGGGAAGGGAAGAAAAAAAACCGCAAAAAAAAAAAACAAAAAAAACAGTAAAACATGAAGGAGGTAAGAAAGACAAAAGGTAAGAAAAAGGAAAATTAAATGTAAATGAACAAAATAAGAAAAAAGTAGAGGGGAAAAAGGAGGAAGAGGGAAGTGGAAAGAAATTAAACAGGAAGGGAAAAAAGAAGAAGAATGAAGGCAAAGACTGAAAAAGAAACAGGAAGATGGGAGATGAAATAAAAGGGAACAAAAAGGAAAAGAAAAAAAGTAAATACAAGGGGGGGGAAAATGGAGAAAATGGAAAGAAATAAAACAAAATGAAAAGGTAAGAAAGGAAAAAAGAAGGAAGAAAAGGAAAGGAAAAAAGTAAAGAAATTGGAGGAAGAAACTGGAAATGAAGGGAGGGATGTGTTCGGAGGGAGGATTTACTTCCCTTAAAAAGACGCGACATCTCACCTTTTATAGTCATGTGATTTAAACACAGATGGAGGTACTCATGCTGATGAGATCTCTCTCTCAACGACAATAAAAAAAAATGTGCTAATAATTAAATACAAATGAATAAACTTTAAATAAAATTTAATATGAAATGTGAGCGGTTTAATAAAGATCGGTAAATACTCGGATATTTAGTCACTCGTCTGCTCCTTCTGACAAAAACACACACACGCTTGATAGTTAACAGAACTTAGGGGCTTGGACTAGAAATGTCCACTTCCCTCCTCCAAGACCAGCTCCATTTCCTATTTCCCAGGAAACCCAACAGGATGCAAAAAAGGAGGACAGCGCGCGTGCATTGCCCCGCCCCTTCTCTGTTAGTACTTCCTCTATTCGGCATGCCGGGGATGTCAGAATTCCCAGTGTTTTCTTGCTTCATAAAGCCTGGAGATTTTCCAAACATGTCTGCTGAAAGCTGGCCGGACCAGAAGTGAACTCGCTAACCCCGGGGAGATGAGTGTACTCTCCTTCTCCTCTCTGTTCCTCCGTTCTTCGCAGTACCTCTCGCTTCTCTTTGTTTCGCTCAAGTGTCTGCGAATCCGCTGTCACTCCCACTCTTCCTTTCCTTCCCGCGCGTGGGCAGAGACGCGCTGCCAAAGGCTTTGGCGCCGCGCGGGCATGATGTCAGGCGGCCAGCTGGTGAGAGGGGTGATGTGCACTGGCACGTAACGGTGCGTGCGTGCGTGCACACGCACCCTCTTGTTCGCTCTCCAAAGCACGCTGCACAGATGCTCTTTATAATCGAACCCTTCACATGAAAAACACGCACGCGTTAACAAAAGGAGTATCAGCGGAAGTCATCAGGAGACACAGAGGATGTGTTCAGACACGGCCGGGCCTAAACCGAAAGAGCAAGAGCGGAGCGGTGCAAGTTTCGAGGCTGGCAGACACGATTAGCCAACTGCTTCTTTCCAATAATTACAAGTTTAAAAGGCACAGCCGTGCTCGTAATTAAAAATACACACAGCGAAGTCCAGCGAAACTGGTTAAACCCTGGCTCATTTGGCAAGCTGGCCGCACGCGAGTGCACACTCACACACATACACATTTGCTTCCTGGCACACTGGTGAAGTGACACAACCTGCTCCTGGCATGGAGAGAACACGCTGGCGCAGCTGGACCTTTCCACAACCCAGAGAGGTTGGCGCGCACACATACACACTCCATCAGAGGAACTGGGCAGAGAGGCGGGGGGGGGGGGGAGGAAAGGAAGAGAGAAAACTGCCTTGTTAGCAAAAGGGAAGATTTGAACGAGGAGGATTTTAAGAGGAAAGTCTGACTTCTGAGGTAGAAGGTTAGAGTTTATACAAGAGCCTTGCAGATGGGAACGCCAGCATCTGTCTCAAGCACATCGATGCGAAGAACACGAGCGTGTGAAATCACAAACTGGTCAGCACTGAGAGAACACTGGAACATTTCCTTTAGGACTCTCAACCAGTTTATAAGGGAAGAATTCGGCATTAATGCTAAAACAGAACTAATGGGGTCAAGGGAACAGTGAAAACGCAGATCACAGATCCTGAAGATCGAGAGTTTGGATCCATAGTCAGCCAGTCCAGGAAAGCAAACCTAGCCCAAGCTCTATGGTTTGGAGGGATGGAACACTTTCTTCTACGCGTTAGCAGCAGTTCCTGAAGACCGTCTGGCATCTCATGGCTCAGAGGAAGCGATCTTCTGGAAGTTGCTGTATGACAGAAGAGAACTGGCTGCTGGATGGAAACGACGTCTTTACGAGTTTCCTCTATACTTCAGCAGCCGTGACCGTACAACAGAAATCCATAAAAAGATACAGTTCAGTTATTTTCACTGGGCACAGCACGGATTTGACAAATCAGCAACATTTTCCTACTCAAAACTCGACTGCGGGAGTTCCCAGTGCTCTGTTTAGCTGATGCTGAAACAGGAAGAATGGCTGGGAACTAAAAGCAGGACTCGTTCCATCGTTGCTGAACGTTAACGATCCTGTATACAGTCTAGACTCTGGTCTTTTGTACGGTGTTAATCTGTTGCTGTTTTTACCCTAAAGGGTGTCCACAGTGTGTATGGTGACACTTTCAAACAAAGAATGTGCAAATACTGAGTAAACAATTGCGATATTTTTGTTTAAGGCTGTGGTGCCTGTACACAACCAGTCAGGTTAATGTTTTTACCAGCGTCCAAATTTAAACTGCTGCTTGTCCGAGCTTAGAATCCATTTGTATTAGACTAATAAAGTCTCAAAGTGATTTTGTGTGAAGCTGATCCTGTTTAAAACGTGCATAACGGGGACACATCATTTAAAAACAATTTTTTTAATCATTTTTGTAACACTCAGGGCTTAAACCAGCCAATTAGATATTTTCCCTATTGCGAGCTTATAAAAGAAGAGCCCCCTCTTCAAGCTTCTTCATTTAACAGCGGTTGGAATCCGGTATGATGCATTACCGCCAACTGGAGGTCTCATTCTCCCTCATTTTCCTGGCCTCATTAAGGCAGTTTTCCAGTCCAGCCTTTCTTTAAAAAAAAAAAAAAAAAAAGAAGAAAAAACGTTAAATGCTTCCTTCCCTGATCTTGTCTTGTCTTGCTGCGTCTCGAACTCTTCAGCTGCTTTTATCCGGCACTTCCACACACTCCATCTTCTCTACTTGCTACCTCTTAGTACCGCTCCGTGCCGTCGGTTGGCATCCTAAGGTGCACTGCTGCTACAAGCTTGTTGCTTAGCTCTGCTGTTCTTTAAAGGGCCATGGCTCAGAGGTAGTTCATTTACAGAAACACTAAAAAAAGCAACATTTGGAGAAGGGGTGAAATTAAAAAGGTTTGAGGCATAAAACAACGCATTATCAGAAACGCATTTCAGCCGGAGCATTAACAGACACAATTGGGGGGAGCTCTGAGACCTGTGATAACTTGTGGGACCTTAAAAGTTTTCTCCATGGCTAACAGATGAATATTGAGGTAATGAGGTACAAGATTAAGGAGGATGCTAAACACACATGGTCCTGCATTGTAAAAAAACTATTCACCTTCGGGAGAACGCATGTTTGAACATCGACAAAAAAATATCAGTTGATCATTTCTATTTTGTTGTTTGAAACATTCTTTCTGCGCACGTTTGCCCCACGTCAGGATAACATTAGGCAGCGTGACAAGTTTCCATGAGGGAAATTTTGCTCTTGTGCTTTGCTTCTTGATCTGTAAACTCCAAGAGAACAATCCTCTCCCACCTTTACTTCATTGGGGAAGAGGTTCTGATTGGTTCCCCATTTCTTACGTAGTAAAGAATCGAACCAATTACAAATTAATTCTTGTAACGAATGGCAACACTCAATAGGACCAATCGATGGGAAACCTAACCCAAGCCTGACCTCAAAGTTGGAGAAAAAAAATACTACTTCTGTGATATTTTAGTCGGATTAAACGCTTCAACCACTTTGCGCAAAAAGAAAGTACATTCTGATTACATGCTTTGACCACGTAAACACACCTTATCAGATCAGCATCCATGTAAACAGTGTAATTGGACTCTCTAATCGGAATGATTGTAATCGAATTTAAGAAAAATCTCTCCACATGCACGTAGCTACTAAGACATCTTGAACATGACGAGGCCATTCTTTCGTCATTAATCTATATCCGGATGCACAGCTGGTGGAAGGCTGCTTAGAATCAATCATCACACTTCTGTTAAAGGGAAAGAGCATTGCTCTTGAAGACGAGTAAAGATCAGGTTAAACAATTTTTTAAAATGCCAACTTGGACCTCGATCACCACATGCTAGAGCAATCTATAATAACGAATGATCAACAGCACGGGAACTAAAGCTTTGCGGGCGGAGTGTAGCTACAAGGAGTTCTGCCCCAAAACGTCTGCCAGGTAGTTAATCGATCAATGATTTTCTTACAGCTCTGAAAACACTCATGATGCCAAAAAACACACTACGCTTGTTCCCCTCGTCAGGATCGGATCATTCATTCCACAAATTACTGGCACAGATTTTGCTCCGGATCCTCTTCCCGCAGCCATTTCTCCAGGCTTGGGACTGGCACTGAGGATGTCCTGTATCTAACAATGGCTGGGTATTTCAGACAGATATATGACCATGGGGTTATGGGTCTCGTCCAAGCGAAAAAGTGCCGGTGACGGGGCTCGAACCATCGACCCTGCGATCAGAAATCCAGAGCCTCAACCCCCTTGAGATAATAATCGTACCATACTACTACAGTATTCATAAATCATAATTGATACATGATTCCTTTAAAATCCATCCTCTATTTTTACACCGATGCTATACAGTGAAATTGTAAAGCCTGTTGTCTGCTCGACCCTGGAGTCGTTTCAGTGCAAAACCTCTTCATCCTGAGTCAGCCTTTACGAGTGGAATTTCCGTTCCTCAAGCAGAAACTGGTTCGTTTCAGCCTGACATCGCGCTCTAAATATGCACGTTAGAAACAGAACCAGATAAGGGAGCTTTTTTTAATTGGTTTCTGTCACGCGTGCAGATTTTATTGCGCCCAACAAAAAAATGTGCCGTTCGTCGTTTAAAGGAAAGAATATTTCTTGCGTGTGGCTGGGTCTAGCGTAAACAATAATACAAACAAAGAGCTTTGATTAAAGCTGTGGCTCGAGCTGGTGAAGGGTCCTACGGCAGGCAGCGGGCTAACACCGCTCTCCTTCCCGCAAGTTAATTCTAATAGGTTTTAATTAGCGGCTGTAGTGAAGCAGAGTGCTGGCCGCAACCTAAACGCTGAAACCTTAACGCAGTTAATCAAAAAGCGTGGAAGTAAACGGGGCTAGTGTTACACGGAAACTGCACGCAATTAGCGCGCACAAAATGCAACCTCCCACCATGTACGTGTGCCCACACAGACCCACACACAGACCCACACACAGACACACACACAGACCCACACACACACAGACCCACACACACACAGACCCACACACACACAGACCCACACACACACAGACCCACACACACACACAGACCCACACACACACACAGACCCACACACACACACAGACCCACACAC
>JAQMYJ010000010.1:11094697-11108276 GCA_030014305.1 Clarias laeviceps | reverse complement strand
ACAGACACACACACACACAGACACACACACACACAGACACACACACACACAGACACACACACAGACACACACAGACACACACAGACACACACAGACACACACAGACAGACACGACCATTAGTTGAGGATGAAGCAAGCAGGAAGTGAGCAGCAGTGATTAAAAAAACCTAGGTCTTGTGAGAAATAGGTAAAAAGGCGATGTTTGTGTTTTTGACAGTTATGAATGGATGCAGGAGAGAGGGTGAGGCCTTGGAACTGACCTGCAGAAAGAAACCGTCTGCACTGTCCATAGGGTGCTCAACCCCACTGGCGAATGATTCCCACCCACACACACACACACACACACGCACACACACACACACCTCTGTCCCTCCGCACACAGGCACATGCAGACTTTCATATATATCTTCCAACACATAGACCGAATTTGTCCAAAATACACCCCATACACTAAACACTTTATAATGACTACTTCAAAGAATAATCAATAGACTTGAATTAAACCGGTCGTAGTTACAGCAACTGTCACCATGCGGCTCAAGTGTGTGTTGTCCTTGAAGGCGGCCATCTTTGACCACCTTTAAAAATCTGATGCTGATTTCTCGCTCTTTTTTTTTTTTATTCACTTTCTTCCTGTCTCTACTTATCTCCATCATTTGTTCTGTTCATCTACAACTTTTTGTTTTCTCCTGATCTGAAATCCAGCAGACACTTTTTTTTACATAAACTAAACATTCCTAAAAGTGCTTGAAACTACATGCTTCAATTCTTCTCTAACTATCACACAGCACACCTCCATGATCACTAGTGATTTAGGAGCAGTGAAGCGAGGGGGCAGAGACACTGTCACACTTGTAAGCAGTTCCCTCCTGTGAGCACTGAGCACTGAGACATAGTGCGTCTCAGCTCGCTTTTAAAGACTGCACTTACTGATTCTCCTCTGCGTGTCCACTAGGTGTGTCTGCATGGACCGGATATTTTAATAACAAATGGGAATAACAGCCCAATCAGAATAAAACGGCATCATGTAACCACGTTACTCAAACAGTCTAACCCAATCCGGCTGTATCGGAATAATCCTCCAATGGGAACGAGAGGGGTAAAGGTGTAAACTTTTGATAATCCGTTCAATAAGTAAATATTAGCCGTGTAAACGCTTGATCTGCTCGTTTCTGTCGTCACTTGTTTGCCTCACGTGGGAGTGACGTGACGAGTTTCCATGAAGCAAAGCTTGCTTCAATTCCTAATCAGTAAACACTTCTCTCTTACCTGTCTTTACTTCAGACTTTCAAGTACTGGATCTCTGATTGGTTCACATTTCACACTAAGCAAACCATCTAACCAATCACAGATGAGACTGAATTCTCGTAACCAATCCTAACAGCGAAGGCGGGATTTAATGCTTCACAGCCGTTCAGTTAGCAGCATGTAACAGCAACCAACACATATCGCTTTCCAGGTGACCCAAATTAAAGCAAAAAAAAAAAAAAAACATGTACATCAGCCTGACAAATTTACATCAAGTCCTACATTGTGCCTGAGAACAAAGTGCTCTTCAACACAATCCTGTTCAAACACACAGCATCCAGACCATCATCAAGCACGTGATTGAATCTGTTGTTACCTCGAATGACCCCGAGGTCTCACAATCTCCGGCTCCTCCGCATCTGAAGTGACGTCCGGTAGATCCCCTTTTATATCGTGTGCGAGTCTGGATGTGGAGTAAACCAGTGTATGAACCGATGTGCGAAGAAAGAAAAGTCCAGAGGAAATCAGGCTGACTGAAGGAGATCAGAACTTCTCTCTTTTATAGACAAACCTGCGAAAGAAACATAAGTATGGTCAGGTTTATGTTCTAGTCATGTGGTGCGCCAGTAAGTTATAAAAGCTAGTTTGGTTATGATGTTACAAGCATGGTGATGCCGAGAGCATGACTACGACCTTGTGTTCAAGTATTGTTTATACTGACTGGGCAAAAGATCTACCCTTGACTTGAAGGGTTATCACAGGCATTAAACTACTATAATCTACTATATAGAAATATTTACACAGATATAAATGTTTTGAGTCACTAATGACCATTAAAGTGGAATAATTTCCAATAGATCATTACATTCCGATGGATTCTAATAAAAACAGGGCAAAGTGAGGGACCCAAACAATCAGACTACCGCCAAGAGACAATTTTATAATCCATGAAATTAAAGTTGGCTGTGAGGCAAAAAAAACTTCAGGGTGAGGCTGTGTCATCTTTCAAGCCCTATTCCAGGGTTCTAGATCCAAAACATACATATGCACACACATTATGTTATATTATATAAAAAATAAAAAAATAAAACATTAGGGGCCCAATGTGGTGCTTACACAGTCCAATCCACACAGCGATTTCAATCATGTAAGACCCACAGGGCCAACATGCCACGTGCTTGAACCTCAAAAAATATCAGGATGTGTCCCAAGGAGAAGACATGAACAAATCGCTGGAGAACTTTCTTTCTACTTTTGAACCCACTTAACATATTCCACCACATGCTAATCTCCAAAACCAAAAAGCTATGGCTGCAATTATATGACTCAGTTTGTGGATAGATGCAGTGGGTATTCCGCTCAAACACACGCGCACACACACCAGAACCAAAAGGCACTCCTTTGGCTTTGCTATAAACTATTAAACAAAACAAACAAACAAACAAAAAAAAATATTGTGCAATATGATAAGGAAGAACTGGTAGGAAAATTCAAAGGGCCGGGCACGCCTGTTATTTACATGTGCATTTCCATACCTTATTATTTCCTACCTTGTTTTTTATTTTTTGTCTTTTCTTTTCAATGTTTTAAGCTTAAGCATTAAATCTCAATTAATTTGATTATAATATCATGTTAACACTGTGTGGAAAAAAGGTTTACCTTTTTCTTCAGTAAAAAAAATTAAAATGAATGGCTTATGCATTCTAAGACACGACTATGTGGGTATTTTGCTATTCAAATCGTGACAAACAGGGAGTACGGCGAACATATTTAAGCATTGGGGTTAATGGAAAACAACAAAGAACACCTGAAATACAAGCATTAGAGCAAATATATTTTAACATCATGATACATTATTGCATAAAGAACACAATGGGCAAAAATAGTGAATTACAGCAATCTTATAGTCGCGAATCATAGACATACACGAAACCTACAGTACGAGTTCCATATAGACTAAGAAAAACTTAATCATATTCGATGATGAATATAGTTATGTTTTTTTTTTTTTACATTTGTGACTGTTTAGTAGTTCTGGTGCTGATTTCTTGGTTGATCCTGGATGAGGATCTCATTCCTATGAGAAGCTAGCTTAAATTTTGTCCCACTTGCGTCACAAGAAGACGTTGCTAGCACAGTTAAAACCGTGAAGAAAAGAAAAGAAAAAAAATCCACATCTTGGAGTGCAAAACTTCAGGTTATACTGTTCCAACCGCCGTTAAACAACATAGAAAAGAAGAAGGTTTTACTATTGGCTCCTAAAAGCTGAAGAGCATGAGTTTAATTTTAGAGTCACCGTTTTCCAGGAACGTTCAGTATCATAATGAGAAAACCATATCAATAGAAAAGAAAGCAGACTCTGAATTCAAAATGCAGTTGCGAAAAGCCACTGGGAGCCTCCACTCATTTAGTCAGAGAGCTTCAAAAGGACAAATACTGTGGTGCATTGGATAGAAATTTTTCAAACCTTTAAAAAACTTTAAGAAATTAAAGCAAAGTGTCAAAGATGATCACAAATTATACACACACACAAGAAAAATCCCAGGATGTTTCAGAGATCCCCTAAAGTGTTTGTTGATGCTTCTACTCAAAACACTCCTCAGATCATATATTTTTGTACCTTAAACAATTTTTTGTCACTCCTTCCCCATATCCAGTGATTCAGTGCTTACGTAAATGAGATACTCATGAGAGATGCCAGTTTTGGGAACAGCAGGGCTAAGCAACAAGCTAGGGAAGGGTCTCTTCTTTTATGAGGTCACAAATGTAAGAAATTAAATAGGGTTGATTAAGGCAAACAAAGAAAATCAGAAACCTATTTGAATATCTATAAATTACTAAAAAGTTCATTTTGCAGAATAGGTCCCCTTTACTAGCAATTTGGCCGGGAAGATGGGGAAATATGTTAGTTATTGGATCACATCCAACAAAAAAGATGACAAGAACATTATTAAAAACTTTTTATGCATGTCTGTTAAGATGTCCCATACTGCAGCTAACAAATACACTCCCAGATACTATAATAACGTTATGACATTGTCCCAGATTGTAAAAAATTTCTTTATGTCTGCAAACCAAATTTACATTTACGAGTTAAATCCCTAATAATTATTTCACTCTGTGAATTGGGGGAGAGAAAGTAAAAAGTTATTCTTGTGATACGTCAAAGTTTCACACAGTCTTTACTGAGGTAAAAGTAAAAAGCTGAATATGTAGTATATAAGAGCTGGCTTCTTTTCCTGACAGGAAAGTGTATTAACAGCCTGGTCTTGTTTCCAGGATGATGACTAGAGCCTGCAGCCACACGCCTGTAATTTCCAAGGGAGAGTCAAAGGTGATGTATTCAAACTAATCCTGTTTAAAATGTCATTAATTTAGAAGAGAATAGTAATCTCAGGAAATGTGTGATTTCTTTTCCAGATGAAAACTAGATAAAAACACACACACAGGCTAAGTAAGTTTAGGTTTCCTAACAAATATAGTTTACTAATGATAGAATTATGACTAAAATAAAGACAAAGTCGTTTTGTTTTTTTTAATCATGATATATTACGGTTTGGTTATCACAAGCTAGTTTGGGGAAACATTTGGAGTGTATCATGTGAAGAGTTGAGTTAGCAATAGCATGCCAGCAGTCTCAGGTCGAGGGGGCCACGCGCACAAAACATCGTTTGTTTTGTAGGCTAGGCTAATCCAATATTCAAAGCAGACATTTCTCTTCAAGCACACAGGTAAGTAAAAAAATAATAAAACGTCGTCTACAAATACTGGTTCTGGTTATAAATGTGTTTAAAAAAAAAAAGAAAACAAAAAAGGTTGTGAAAGATTTAAGATTTAACACATCCAAATCCTGAAACAACTTCAGACTTCCTTCTCAGACCTGATGGGATACTCCAAACGGGACAAAAAGACTCAAGGGGGGAAATTTCCTCGAAGTGAGTGGTAATAGGAATGTTAGGTTTGCAGAAAGAAATTAGTTACGTGGTTTCATTTTTAGGAAGAAAAAAAAAAAAGAGGGAGAGAGGTTCAAATGAGAGAGAAGGAAACAATGTAGCGGCGTCTTGTAACATCTCGGGCCGTTTGAACTATAGTTCTCTTAAAAGGAGGGGGGGAAAAAGGCAAAAAAATTAAAAAACCCAAACCTGGACTGTGCAGGGTCGGGTTGGTGAGTACAAAGCAAGATTGTGAGACTCCTATCTTCCTGTTTACAATGCTGGAAATCTGTTCATTTCATTCTTTCTTTTTTTTAAGCCAAACGTGTAAATGCCACCGGACTACCGGCCGATGAGCCTGAGCATGGAGGAGAAAGTTAAAACCGAGACTTACCAGATCATAATCACAGCTCATGGAGACACACAGACAAGACACTCGTACACAGAGCTACTCCAGACAAAAGTCTTTCCATTCCTCAGGTGCCATTAAAAAAAAAAAAAAAAACACGCCAAACGTCTAAGGATAGTCGATGAGTCGCTCCTCCGCTAAATCCATTCTCTGCAAAGGAAAAAAGGTAAAGTATTCCACAACCGAGAGCTCTCTCTCTCTCTCTCTCTCTCTCTTTCTCCCCCCTCACACACACACTCTCTCTCTCTCCTTCTTCTCCTCCACCACCACCAACAATTATAATCCTCGAGGTAAGTCGTCCATTTTCCCCCCAAAAAAGAAACACATCGACAAAACAAAGAGCAGCTGCAAAGAAGGGAGAAAAAAAATCATACAAATCCAAAAGAGTCGACAATCATATATTGTAATCTCAGCTTTCCCCAAATGGAAAACCAAGCACAGGCTACATAGCTGCTCCAAAACTTGTGCAGCCTTCTCTCTCGCTCTCTTCTTTTCTTCCCCCCCCCTCTCGCTCTCGCTCTCTCTCGCTCTCTCTCTTTCGCTCTCAAAGAAGTTGTTCCTGTTTCGCCACAGGCTGGGGGAGGGGTGCTGCTGAACAGCAGGCTCCTACTAACCCAGAGCACAAAAAAAACCAAGCTACAACCTCAGCCTGGATCTCTCTCTGAGAGTGTGTGTATGTGTGTGAGAGAGTGTGGAAGTGGAAATGGCGGCGATCATGAAACACATCGACTGTTGCTTGTTTGGTAAACCCGTGTGTGTGGATATGCGCCAGAGATAGATGATCTCAAGACTGCGATGGCAGAAATAGCAATGTATCACATAATATGGCTGCTACAATGTTACTTCAAGCGTCAGATCTTAAAAAAAAAAAAGAAGAAGAAGAAAACGCGCGCGCGCACACAAAACACGGAAATACTGCAATTAAAAGAAAAAAAAACAGCTGATCATTGTTTATTCTGCAACACGCGTTGTTCTTGTTAGTGGTGCTTGCGAAGCGAAGAAATACTATTATTATCTCACAGGCTTATTTTTTTTTTCTTTTTCTTATTCTTCTTCCGTACAAAAGTTCGGCGCGTAACTAGTCCGGTACCGTTTGTCGTAGGCCCATGAATGAGATGTCAGTTCGTGCGGCTTATTCGGGAATGGGGTGCTATGACTTTTCTAAGGGCTGGGCGGTTAATTGCCCCCTGCGGGCCGCCCAAAAAATCCCATAGACGTAACATTGAGACCAACTTTGACGGATTGTAGCGCAGAGCATGAATTTTGTAGAAAGGTCAAATTTACCACGTTGGAAGAGGTTTGCAACCTGTGTCAGAACTTACCCCGCACAAGGGTATAAGTTTTACCCTTGTGGCACAAGAGGTCCCCAAATTTGCCCCATTGACATATAATGGGGGGAAAAAATCCCATAGACTTAACATTGAGACCAACTTTGACGTATTGAAGCGCAGAGGGAGAATTTTGTAGAAATCTAAACTTTTTACCACATTTGAAGAGGCTTGCAAGCTGTGTCAGAACATACCCCGCAAGAGGGTATACGTATTGCCCCTGGGGCAGAAAAGGTGCCCAAATTTGCCCCATTGATATATAATGCAGATTTTGCCACATAACTACTACAGTATCGCTTGTCGTACACCCATGAAAGAGGTGTCGAATCGTGCTGCTTATTCGGGATTATGCTAAAACGGAGGGGCGGGCAGTAAATCTCCACAAAAAATCCCATAGACTTAACATTGAGACCACCTTTGATGGATTCTGGCGTAGAGCAAGAATTTCGTAAAAATATTAAATTTATCACATTTAGAGAAGCTAGGAAGCTGTGTCAGAACATACCCTGCAAGAGGCTATGAGATATACCCCTGGGGCGCAAGAGGAGCCAAATTTGCCCCATTGACATATACTGTAATGGGGAAGGTATTCCCCATTGAAACAGGAAATGCTCACAGTTGCATCCCCTGCTATGGTAACTTCCTTAGAAAACTGAACCTAACGTGGATCCCATAGTCATAGAGATATGGGGGGCCCGAATTTTGCCACGGCAAGCACCACTCACGTTTTCTTCAGAAAAAGTACCTCTCTAGTTATTCTTGTTACATGGTTTGTGTGTTGGAGAAGAATGGTTTGATCTGTGCAACCTTCTTGCGCAATTTGAGCCGAAAAAGACAGACAGGCACTCCTCCAAAATTCCTAACACTCCTCAACGCCTTCACCCTGGACTTCTTAGGTGATGTGTGTTATCTTGTTATGTTAACACTTCTGCTGCGTTTTATTTTTTTTTTTTCAAAGGAAACACGGACACACCACGGTATCAGCTTCTCTGGACCGGAAATGTCTAAATGTGCATGTTTATACATATGAAGGAAAAAAAACTACATTTGCTTGCACACACTCTCCATGCCATATCTTTCCTATTAAACAACCAGCTCACATTGGCTTTATTTAACCAGGAAACAAACAAAACAAAAAAGTCCTCCTGATGTGAGCTGGCTCCCCTACACACCTCCCTGATGGTTCAGTCCATACTGTACCTAGTACTCCTGGGTCATACAAATCAAAACACGCAAGGGCATTCAGTATTTTCTTTAAAATGATGTATAATGTCACTTTTGGACATAAGGTATTAATAAAGTAGGTTGTCGTATTTAATTTAGTCCTGGTTCTGTGCAAGAGTGAAAGCCTTTCTCTTTTTAGCGCACTCCGAATCTGAAATGATATCAAATGCATCATTCATTAGAGGCTTTGTGTCGATTAATGAATTCATCGCTTCTCCTAGGTAACTGTTTTATGAAAATGATCTAATGAATACGCACAATAAAAAAATAAAAAAAAAGACCCACAGGACTGTCCACCATGAACGAAACCTTTAATACTATAAAATATTTTTTATAAACAGTTTGAGATGCATGTTGATTACTACAGGTAGTGGTAGGCTTGGTGGTGTAGTGGTTAGCACTGTTGCCTTGCAACTCCACAGTCCAGGTTCGATTTCTGCTTTGGAGTCTGCGTGCATGCAGTTTCCTCCGGGTACTCCGGTTTCCTTTCACAGTCCAAAGAAATGCAGGTTAGGCTAATTGGGGTTCCCAAATTGTCGGTACCCCGCCACATGGACTGTATTACTGAAATGATCTGAGTTTAAAAAAAAAATGCCTGACCCAAGTAATACTAAGTTCACAAATTGTCTTTTTCAATACGTTACAGAAAAACAATAGTTTGTAATTGGTTGTTTGCAGCATCAGTGTTGCACACACTCATTCACCAACACCACTTGCACATTACAGGAACTTGACTGGAAATTATTGCCATGTACCCCATACAGTCCTGAACTTCCAATTCATTTCCACATGTTTGGGCTATTCAAGGAGTTCCTGGGAGGCCAGTGTTTCAGACGTGAAGCGGGCAGTCCAATGATGGCTCCAGCCTACTGAGAAAGCTTTCAATCTTTTATCCAGGCACTAGTATAATCCTACAAGCACTAGTATAATCCACTAAGTGCATTAGTGTAGCAAGGGATTATATAAAGAAATAAAGGGAGTTTTTACTCTTATAACTGTGTTGCACAATCAAAAGTCCCGGTTTGACTTGAACACCACTTGTTGTCCTTTTTTCTACCCTATTCCAGTTAGTGTGTCATTATTTAAGTTTACTCCTACTGAATAACAATGTGCTTCCTCCAGGACAAACAAAAGCCCCAGCTCTTTTCAAGATGCTACTTATAGTGTAGCCGAACATGCTCGGAGGAGACTCTACCCATTCATACACATGAACTCTCAGACACTTGTGATTAGCTGGAGTTGCTTTGATCCCCCTCTACATACACCAACCAACCAGAGCATTTCTTTTTAAACTTCAGGATGAAGATAGTTTTTTGTTTGTTTGTCTGTTTGTTTGTTTTTCCTTGTTTTGTTTTAAGATATAAGAACTATCATGTATTATAAACTTCATAAACCCTTCAAAGTGGTCCTAGTCCAGGCAAACAGCTGGCCACAAGAATTAGAATCATTTAATCTTTTTTCTTTCTGTTCAGTTGGAAACAAACTTTTGAGCTTTGGGAGTGCAGCATTCTTAGCCAGATATATTTCCTAGAAATCAAGTTTCACATCACAAGCAATTCAAAACCGTTTCATCTCGGTTCAATCTTTCTGAAACTCACTTAAATGACTTGAATTTTCATGAAAACTGACAAAAGCAGTGGTTAAAAAGTTGGGAAAAAAACCCCTGCAACCTGTTCCTAGACCTCTCTCCCCTTTATTTTCAGGCTTTTTTGGTTTGAACCAAAACAAAGTGTCCAGCAGTAAACTTTCCAGCACGGTCGCGTATGCCATTTCTCTGCCGCAAAATTTCTCTTTTTTTTTCCTCACTGCTGGGGGTGACATAAAAAGCCTTCTCCTACAGAATGTGATGACTGATGGACTGAATGCAGTGCTGCAGTCACACTCATTTGCGTTCGATTGAGCTTTGCTAAACCGTCGACATCGCACAGCGAGCCAGGAGGACTTTTGGAGAAATACAAAAGGAAGCCAGAAGTACAGGCAACGTGGAGTTATGTGAATGAATTTCTTGCGAATGTGCTTGCCAGCACACATCTGGTAGGCATTCTCTAACGTTAAAGAAGAAGTGTTGATTGATAATGATGTGGGTTTTTTTTTTCCCTAGCTTTGCAGGTTGGATCTGATCAAAAACAGACGTCAGTCATGCAGTCCATCATTCATCATGTAGCGAATATTTCGTTACAACTTTCATGAAACCGTTGTGCTGGTTTGTTGAAAAAGGAGCAAGAAAGTCTGGTCAGTTTATACGGTAAATACAGCATCTGATTGAGGAACAAATACACCTTGCAAACAGCACTGCAGAAGGACAGACAGAGGGCAGGACTTTGTTCTTGGGATGTGCTCTGAATTTACCCTGACCAGGATAAGTCTTTACTGAAAAAGTGATTGGGTGAGTACTTGTAGAATCCACAGTTCTATCTGGGTTAAAATAGATGAAAGTCCAAACCTTATAATACTAAGGTCACAAATCGTCCCTGTCTATAATTGTCTGTAATTGGTTGTTTGCACCGTCAGCCGAATGATCCTTTCCTGTGAAACGAGGAGGTCGATGGCTCCCAGACTCGAGCGATAGCTAGTAGATCGGCTTGCACAACTGTGAACAAGTGTAAACAGATTGTTCAGGATAGATGACCATCTAACACCTGGTCTTGCTCTCCTGACCCTTAAGCTCACTCAAGCACCTATGGGATCACTTGTTACTGGTTAGTTACTTCTTCAGTTTCTTGTGAATGGAGACTCGCTGGCTGACCCAAAAAGCGCACTCGCTTGCTTAAACCAAGGCTCTGCCTGGAATTTATTTCCTCGTAATAGTTACTTAAGCCTGGAACAGTTGCGTTTTTATATATTTTGCATTACTGCATATCGCAACACGTAGACGTTACATTATCCCGTTCCTCAGAGATGATTTTTATAAGAAAACAAAGTCAAAAATTCCATAAATAAAATACAATACAGAGCAAAGCACAACAGAGGAAAGGCTTTACTTATTTACACAACAAGATCTCTCTAGCAAGAAATAGCACACATCAGGGAGAAAGGGGAGGGGGGGAAAAAAAGAGAAGACATTTGTTCTTATTTTGCAAACAATAAAATGTTGACTGAATGGTCTGCATGTTTGTGTGTGCGCGCACGCGTGTGCAAGCAGAGGTGACAGCATCTGCTGTTCATTCTCTGCAATGGTAAATGTGCAGGATGTAGGGAGCTCATGGGATTAACTGCAATTCTTAGCAATCGAATCCTGAACATGAACCCTACCACTACATCCACCCAAGAGACAGAGAGGGAGAGCAGACAGGAGGGAAAGGAGAAAAAAAAACGCTATAAACAGCTACAACCTCAGCATCTCTCTTCCTCCATCTAAGGGTATACACTATTCCCCAAGACGTTTTCCTGCAATTGCTCTCACTGCTTTTACCAACACCAAATCCCCCAGAAATGGATACAGGCCATCCATTTACTCTTCACCCTCCTTACATCTAATACAAATAAAAACGCTCCCTTGTTGAAAGGAATGAAAACACCTGTTAATGCTCAACACTGCGAATCCATCAGTGAAGATCAGAAAACCTGAGCCATTACCGCTTCGCTTTAAAATGTCTCGAGTCCATCACAGGGCACCGTGCCCACACCCTCACACGCTTATGTCCAACAAGGAGCAATTTATCTTCACCAGTCCACCAACTTGCTGGGAACTCATACGGACATGTACACAGCCGCCAACTCATTTTTACATGCAACTTTTCATTCAGGCCCCAGCGAATGTCCTCTGGCTCTCCAGCTCACATCACGATAAAGGCGGACGAAGCTGTGCTGATGCTGTGCTGATTCTCACCGGTCAGTCTCCTATCGCTGTTATTTCACCCCACCCTCCTCTCTTCCGGGGGATATTTACAGTAATCATTTGTTTATGTCTCTATTCCCGATACAGTGCAATGTAAGGAAATCTGTGAATGCTTAGACCAAAGAAGACTTCTTATTGTGAGAAATAAATCATAATCCATTAGTTTGTACTTTAAATACGACTCTATGTAAGACTCTATTTCATCATCATCATCTATAGCGCGTATCCTACATAGGGTAGCAGTGGGCCTGGAGTCTATCCCAGAGCCGGGATACACCCTGGATGTGGTGCCAACTCATTGAGCAGACACACACATACACACACACACAATCGTACACAACAGGCAATTTGGAAACACGTATCAGTTCACACCGCATGTCTTTGGACTGTGCGAGGAAACCCATCATCCATGCAAACTTCACAACACGCAAGGACTGGATTATCCTGGAGATTCAAACCCTTCAACTAAGGCAACAGTGCTAATTAATTCATTTCTATTATTATTGTAAATAAGTGTTGGTAGTAAATATAATTCTGAATGTAGCATTGTCATGCTAGAAAAAAGGAAAATCTGAACAAGATCTCAACTACCACTTGCATGTTCTTCCCACGCTTGGTGGGATCCGTCTGGGTTATGAAATAGTTCGATAGTAATCGTTAACCCCTGAATTACTTGATGTGTGGAACAAGGGATCGGACACCATATAACATTTGGAACTCAACCCTGGAACAGTTAGTTAGCTGAAGCAATTGTATTTTTTCCTTTGTCCTTTTGGCTACATAGTACTGGTAAGTATTTAAAACTACTTTAGCCCCTACTTTAATGTAATTAACTGTCGGTCCCAAGTTCAAAGCTTGCTCTGCCAGTCATGAAAGAATAAGTGTTGGTGGAGGTAAATAGCTGGTTACATAAACAAACAAATCATAATCTGTTTATAATAAACGCCATTTGTGGAACTGTTGTATAAAAGCAATATCATACTCAAGGTTATGCTGTTGATATCAATGTACAGCACTGCTGCTCACGTGATCTTGCTTAATTATAAATAAAACAGAAGCGATATAATATTCTCATCCCGAGTCATCCAGTCTAACCAGTATGTTTCTATAATCTCCCTCCTCTCCCCTCCTCACTACTTTGCCGTTAAGTGCTCGGATACTCTCCCTGCCTACCGGGGTCAAATATCAATTACAAATTCGTCCACTGAATGAAACACACTGATGAATTGAAAAGATATCAATTAGCTTGTCATCAGCAAGCCTCCTAATAACAATCAATTTAACCAGGCCCCATAATTTATTCAGCACATCAAGGCTATGAATTAAACACACACACACACAAAAAAGGAATCAATACGAATTACTGTATAATTGCTGTTTACAAAATTAAATCATACTTTCACTTAACCCGAGTGTGTGAATTGTGGTTGGCTCGCAGTTGAACATATTAAATATTCATTTGGGCAAAAGTGATCATGTGTGTGTGAGGGCTTTCTAGTGTTCTTGTTTTAATTCCTCTCGCAATAAGAGAACATTTTAAGCTCCTGGCTAAAGTTTCGGTTTGTGGGACTCTCTCGATTTGACTTTCTTTTTATATATA
>JAQMYJ010000010.1:10974379-11094466 GCA_030014305.1 Clarias laeviceps | reverse complement strand
TCTCTCTCTCTCTCACACACACACACACACACACACACACACACACACACACACACACACACACACACACACACAGTGGAATATATACTGAATGCACTCTTTCAAGAATTCAGGAACTAGTCCACCGGATATTAAACACATTCAGAAGACCATGCAAAGATCACACAACATCTCTATAGCAGTGACTACAATATGCACCACTCGAAACATACCTTCACTCACGACATGACATCGCTACATAAACTCTACACAAACACCATTCCAGACTTGTGATGCTCAAGAATAGCCGATCGACTTGTGACAGCAGAAACCCTAAGAAGTGTGTAGCATTCCAATACGTCTTTACCAACCTCTGAGCCCTGAGCTGAGACACAAGATATTATCTTACACCCTACACCCTAGAGAAATAGATGTACAAGTCCCTCAGTAGTAGTTTAGGACTAGACCACCATGGCAGTGTTTATGGGGGGTTTGCAGATGTCAGACACCAAACTTGGGTTGTTGTCTTTTTTTTTTTTTTTTCTTTCTTTTTTACCCATGGTGGTGGATTCTTGGCATGACATCCACCTGCATGCCACCTTTATACCACATTAAAGATGCAGGTGTCCCTTCTGTCATCTATCTTTTAGTGCCCAAGTCACAAAGGCAGACATGAATAAAGCTTTGGCTGTGTTTAATTTTTCCACAAGCATCAAAGTGACATATATTAAACATATATTCATGTGTATGTGTGAACATTAACTGACAAAAAAGGCTGTTGCGTGTGATATTAATATTATTTTATTACACGAGACAGCCTATGCTAATGGATTGATAAACCATTTTTTATTTTGTTCTACCTGCTTTAATCACATCATATTTTAATTGCAGCACAAGAACGGAAATGCCTGCAACAAACTGACTGACTTGAATGAAACTTGAAAGGGGTGTTCACGTCAAACCGGGACTTTTTATACCAAATAACACATTTATGATAGTATGGCCCAAACAAGTGGAAAGTTTTGCAGCTAAGAGTCTTCATCACCATACTGTGCTTGAAGAAATTTCATCACAAGTCCTGCTTTTTAGGCCCCTCTTAAGATCAACTATCGGATTCTGAACGTATTCTGCAAACGAAGCTCGACTACTTAATAGTCTAATATATACTTTTTCAGTATATACTTAGTATACACTTTAGTAGTAGGAATACCAGTACTCTACCTGTATAGTGACTCAAATCAGCAAATCATGTGGCAGCTGTACAGTGCATGACCTCATACTGTTACGGGTCAAGAGCTTTGTGGAATGTTCATATCAAACATCAGAATGACGGAAATTGTGATCTCACTGACTTTGTGGAATGGATGTAGGTGCCAGGTGGTCTGGATTGAGGATTTTAAAACCTGCTGTATCTCCTTCATGCAAATCAGTCTCTAAAGTTTACTTAAAAATTGAACAAACAGAATCGCTAATGCTGTGCGATTAATCACACGAAGAAAAAACAACAACAACGAAAAATGGTGGTATGGGCCAGTGCGATTACCTAATCACAAAATGCTCTGATTTATTACAGGCAATACATTTACAGACAGAAAGTTATGTTGAGTTTGTTAATAATCAGTGTGGTTTTTTGTAATAAGATTTGAGGTGTTAAATAAATATTAGCAAGAATTCTCTTGATGTAATCATTTATGCAATTATTTGCTGCTAGCCTAGAATTACAAGTCCCAGTTTCACTTGAAAATCCCTTGTATAATTTGGGAACATGTATTGAGTGATAGATTGATGACTGTTGACAAAAAGGTCAATAAAACTTCATGGTTTTCTTATTTGTGAAAGCCCAGCTAAACCCTTTTTTTTTTTTTTTTTTGGTGATTTACTGGTTTTTGCATAAAATCATATGTAGAATGGGTTCCAGGGTTAGCAGGGTTTGCATATTTTTGCTTAAACGTACCATAAAAATGAACCTTTCACCTATTTCACTATTTTAACTTAAGTACAGTCATTACTGCATTTTTAAGAACTCCAAGCCTGTCTTTGTGTTTTCGTTCTTTTTTTATATAAATTTGTTATTGTTTTTACCACAAAGAACTCTGAACAACAATTTAAAAAGCTGACTGAGTTTTTCATTTTCATGTTTTGAGGTTATTGTGGTGAGTGGTAAACACCTCAGGGGAGACTTCTGGACACGCTGATTCATTACAAACAAGATATTTCACATTACTTGGGCAAGAAAAACACAAAGAATATGATGCTAACAAACAAAAGCAGAATGACTCGTTGACCATTTATCGGGGGAAGCAGGATTCAGAATTGTTGCATTGAAACACATGAGTCAAAGACATTAGTTGAGCCACAGACAAAAAAAAGTTTTTGTCATATTATGTTATGGTCGCTCACCTTACCAAGCTCCATTGCTCCTTTTATCAAGTCACATGGTTGGCGTAACTAACTACCACCTATTACTATCAAGATATAGAAGGAAGTGAGGCCTGGACTTAAGACTGCAGGTAACATTAAAATAGAAATTATAGACATATGCCTCCTGCCTTGAGCCAGGAATCCACTGGAGTGATTTTCTTTCCAAGACTGTAGGACTGTAGGGAATCTAATTTGGAGCCCTGTAGCGGAACGAATATCACACGACTCTCAATTACATCTCGAAGTGCTGAATGTCACGGCGCTCAATGTAAGCGTCCCCTGAATTGTTCATATGGTTCAATAACTGAGGCCTTGATGCTCCACTATGCTCCTAATTAGTGGTGAACATTTTTGTTAAATTTTTTTTTTGTCGACATGTGATTTTGGTTCCTGCCACATTCCCCTCATCTTTTTCTTTGGACCCACACCTGTGCCCACAATGGCATCAGGCAGAATCCCAAACATGTGTCTGTTTCTATTCAACTTTAAAAAACATTCAGTATTTTAAATAGATTGTGTTGTCATAGAAACATCAGAGATCCGTGTTTCAGCAATAATCAATTCAATGTGACTCTTGGGCCTGGAGTTCTTAGATCAGCATGTATGAGTGCTTTCAAGCAAGCTATACACTGAACCTGAAAATCTCCCAGTCAGCATTACTGCCAGAATATCACTGGGTCATGATGCCAGCTGAGCCAACCCATGCAGGAAGCAGCACACAGAAGTGGCATCAGTGCTCGATTTAAGCCCTGATTTAAGATCTGTTACACAGCCATTTCTTTTAGAGCTGTGTCACTATGGGAGATCATTTACACAGTCTGTTGTTATAACAGGTACCATGTCCAGTAAAAGATAAACATCTGGTAGGAGCTGTCCATACCTCAGATTTGTTTGACAACAAAGTCATGTCACGGAACAGATAAAATGATCTCTGGTCTAATGAGAAAATTTTTTACGTTTTTACTTTTACAAAAACGTTTACAGTGAATTGTGCAGGTGTAGGAGTTTACCCCCAGCCTCTTGTTTTAATCCCCTCTTTACTTGGGCACTGCCAGTGGGTGACTGGCCTCCTCTAGGCAAAGTGCCCTGGAGTATGTTCAAAGATTTAAGTTTGGGTTATGTGCTGTGGGCAGAGTTATGGATGTGACATTTGGTCTCGTATACAAGGAGAGTAAAATTCATATTATCGCATGAAAAAAATGAAAATATTTGCCCAAATTATGTCTCCGGAAATAAGTATGTTCATGAACATTTGTCCTTGTTTTAAAATAACTTGTGGTATAGTTCCATACTATGCCGCTAGAAAGTCACAACCAAAATGACATATCCCGGTTGAAAAAAATTTAAGCATGCCTTCTTCATGAAGCGAAATTTGGTACGGTGAAACGGTGGAACGAAATTCTGCTTCATCCCCCTTATAGCCCCGACCTCGCACTCAGTGACTTCTTCGTCTTCCATCACTTGAAGAAACCTTCGTGGCAGGAGGTTGACGACGACGTGATTACCGAGGTGGAACTTTTCCTCCAGGGCCAAAAAAGAAGTCTCCTCCAAAGACTTCTCATCCATCGTTTGGAGAAGTGTGTCACCTTAGGTGGAGGATATGTAGAGAAGGACTAAAAAGACGACCAATGTTCATTTTATTACGTTATTTTTCCTTAGCAATAATAACAATTTTATGACCACCCCTCGTATGTGATATTATAAACAGGCAACTTTTATGAAAGAGTACATGTTGTCTACAAACTCTGTGAAGACAGCTGCAGAAACCATTCCACTTGTACTATAAAAAACTTGAATCAACAGAAAAAAAAATTGTAGATTTAAATATGTTTGTCATTTTAGGGATAAATTATGAGGGGTGTTCAAGTCAAAGGACTGTACGGGGGATGTGGCAATAACTAAATTAGCTAAGTTCCTTAATGTGTAAATGGTGTTGGTGCATAATTGTATGTACAGTTTCCAAAGGCAGATGCGTCTCTTCTGCAAGTTATTCTTCGATTTTCAAGGATCAGGAGGTTCCACTCACTGAGTGATCGTCATTCGCAGATGTGCAGCCTTCTTAAAAACATTTGCATTATTCAAATGTTTTACTGCAACTAAGAGTCTCATCACCACACTGTGCTTGAAGTCTTCTGTACTGTAAGTGTCAATCGGTTGTACGCCTTCAATCATCATAACAAATTTTGGTTTGACTCGAACGGCACACATAAATAGGATAAAACTGGCGTTATATGGACATGATATGCCTGAATCAGTCCTTCATAAAATATATAAAAACATGCTTAAATAGTGAATTTTCACTTGAAACATTTGAAATAGTAATTATGAAGTAAATGAAATTATTAGATTATTATTCTAATCCTTTGCTTTCTCTTAGTTTGTAGTTTTCAACAATTTTGTGAACAAGCAATAGATTTTAATGTTTACAGGTAAAAGTTTAGTCTATATATGCAGACATACAGGTAGTGTTTATTTGTAGTGCTTAAGTATGGTTTACTAAGTAGCCTATGAATGAACCCCTCTTGTTTTATTTGCATGATCACTTTGACCGTTGCATGGAACTGGCCATTACATTTTTTTGACAGATGATCATCTGCACCTGTTTGTCACTGGTTCATGCCTTAAGTTAGATTTTTTTTTTTTAATGCTTGAATGATTCATAGGTCACTGTGTGGCTTAACAAACAAAAGACATTCCTCTAAAACTGCCCAGGTACAGCGACTGGACTGAAAATTAGAGACAATAAACGCCTGGAGAACTACTGTATTTCGACATGTAAGACGACATCAAAAATACAAGTCTGGCTCTTTGGAAGCGAAATATAAAGAAATGAGGGGGCTCAAGACTTTTGCATAGTATTATAGTAGTACATGCTTATCTTGTCAGTTATATAAATCTATAAGATTTTTTTTCCCGACTCAGCAATTGGAGGACAAACTGTAATGATTACACTTTAACCTAGAGTAATCAAAAAAGATTTAGGTGAACGTTCGGCGTTCTGTACACATTGGAAAGCAGAAAATGAATTGTCAGGCTGGGCAGTAAAAAAAGGCGGAAGGAAATATACTGCATGCACAGTGTTAAAAAAAAAAAAAAAAAAGCAAGGGAAGTGCTTGGCTGTAGAGTTTCATTTTTAGAGCCTGACCAACTAGCAAGGGATCCTGTGGAAAAGGGGCAGGTAGAAAAGAGAGAGAGAGGGAGACTGAGGGAAATAAAGAGCTCCTCCCCACTTCCCTGAAAGAGTCTGCTCTCTGCTGGGCCCCACGACCCGCTTGGAGCACGGCCAGAAGCCACAGCACTGCCAAGAAACTTGCTAACACACACACATTTACACAGAGGCTCGCGCTAACATAGTAAATGCACAGCGAATAGACACATGCTCTCATAGTCAACCCACCCTACCCCACCCCAGCCCCCTCCTCTCAGTCTCCCCCGTCTGCACTGACACAAGGTCCCACTTAAAACCACACATTTATAAACTTGCTCACACACACATATACACACACACACTCAGTCTCTCTCTCTCTCGACTTTGCGCCAGCACTCCGTCCCCCTGATAAAGAAGCTTTTGAATATCAATGAGGTTTATTTTCTCCCTCCTTTCCTGCAACCTTTATAGAGCGACTAGCTACACTTGGCTTTTAAGAAAAAGGGGTGTAGGGTGCGGTGTGTGCTGGGGGGCAGAAAGAGGAGGAGGAGGGGGGCTAATTAGGAAATCAATACCTTTCTCCAAACCCTCTTCAGCTATGCACACCAGTATTGACGCAGTGTATGTCTTTCCTCCCCCTCATACACTCTCTCAGACACACACCTACGTGATTAAACAAAGACACAGCTATGAGTACACACACATGCTACGCAGGAGCTGCGATGAGGGGGCTGAAATGTCATTAGTAGTTTCGGTAGCCGTGTGTGGAGCTGACTCTTTGGTATCGAAAATACAAATCACTGCTGCCCATGCGTCTCTCTCTCTCTCTCTCTATCACTCGCTTGTTTCCCAGGCAGACACACACTCCCATGTTTATATTAGTCAGATGTACATTTTCATGACCTTTCTAAACATTATGAGAAAAGTTACACTCTCACAGTTATTAATTACTCTTGTTCAGGAAGCATGATCCTCACTAAGCAGGCAGCAAACACGGCGTAATAAACATCATTGTTAATATCATTAACTTTATTATTAACCTAAAAATATGACATCATCTTCTAACGACTGTAATGTTTACTGAAAAGGCAATGGGATTGTTTAAGCCTCATCAACGTTCTAGCAAAATCCAAGGAATGTCGTAACCAGCGAAATCGAGAAGCATATAGGTGTGTGTGGGAGTGTTTGTGTGCACGGCACCGCGCTCGAACTCACTGTTGTGACAGTGACATGAGGCAACGAGATTTCCATATGCAAACGAGATGTAAACAGAGTGGCAGAGAGCTGCTTGTGTGGCTACGAGAAGGTGTGGCTAGCGTCGTCATGGAAACGGGGACAGCCAACCAGCGCTCGGGATGGCAGCGTGGCTGGAGGTGAAGGGCCAGGAGACCTCTACGGGAGTACGTAAGAGCTCGAGTGACCTGGCGCAACCCTGTTTATGGACCGCACTGACATGATTGTGATTTAGTGCTTATTTAGAGCTTGCAAAGAAGTTGATTGTCTGCCTGTACCCTCTCTCACACTCTCTCTCTCTCTCTCTCTCTCAAACACACATACACATGCAGAGCTTGACCAGGCCCACATAATTAACCATCCCGAGCATAGCCAGGGAAATGAGGTCGAAGGTTAATGCTTACAAGCTTCCTGTGGCCTTGAGCTGGAAAGTGCGCAGTGTGTCATTTGGATAGGTAGAAGTCGCCCTCTTATATTAACACGAAGCCGATTTTGTATATTACAATGCTGTTGTTTTTTTTTTATTGTAAATGAGTTGCATATAGGTTTCACAGGGGGAAGACAGGGTACGACAGCCGGTAGTTTACAAAGCAGTAGTAAAGTGGTGTAAGAGGAACACTCGCAAAACCTCAAAGAGCTTTTCCCTCTTTGCAAGCAAATAAAATCAATTGTAAATAACTGTATGTCTGAGTATTATAAAGATAATCAAGTAAATTAAATTTTTCAGTATCCTTTTAAGGTTTAACCTCATAACTATTTTTTTTTGGCTGCATGCAGGACTTATTCATTATCCAGGAAATCTAACTATACACTGACCCGAAATTAAGATTCATGCTGCCTTCGCATCAGAATTTTAACAAAGGAGAGTTAACCACCTTAAGGCTACACATGAGCACCTCATTATGTAATAGGAGCTTTAAAAAAAATTAATAAGCCCCTCTCGGGCAATAATAAGATCCCCAGAATATGTTGTATTTCCTCACATTTTTCACGCTATTCACACAACCTACAAATTCAGGGCATCCGTGTGTGCTTTCAATCTCTGCTATCAGAGTTAGCGTAGCGTTTAACACAACAGTGTCGGCCTCTAGCGTAGTGTACCTAAATGCATAGAAAATGCCACACATACCATTGTAAACCATACGAGTGGGTCAACTGAGTGTTGAGGTGCTAGCCGTGCATATTTATATTTATATCAGCTCCTATGTCACAGTTGTGGTGACCCAACCAATCATAGACATAAGCCTAATTCTTGCTAACGCAAAAGGTATATTTGTTGGGTTATTTTCACATCTTACTGAGTGTCGTTATGCTAAAATCAACACAGTGATGTCTATTAGTGCTGTCTATAAGATATCTGTGGGTTAGCAGCTAACTTTCACCTAATGGCAGTGTCGCACACACCACAGGCCTCAAAACGTCAGATGCCCATTCTGTGATTGGGAGGGTCTTCCCTTTTCACACAGATCTCATCTCACCCAACACTACCTCCACTCCTGGATTATAGGCGACAACAACATCAACAATAAAAGATCGGTTGTTTCTTTATTTTGTATATACTGTTATATTTATTAATTAGTCACTGAGATACATTACATAATTTTTTTTTTTACCAAATTTGAAAGGCAAACTTGAAGCTCGTCCATGGCAACTGTATTACTTAAGAAAACCAGTAGCCAATCTTGGGCATCTTTAAGCTCATGTATGCTGAAGAGGGCAGATAGCACTGGTGTGTTGCGCTGCTCTGTAGTGCAGGATGAGCGGCAGTTAAACGCTAAGAAGTGGAGGCTGGATTACGTGTCTCAGAGGAAGCATACTGTATGTGTATGCCCCCAGGTTTGTAGCTGTTGTGTGATAGGGGAGGGAACTGTCAAGAACAACAACAAAAGAGATAGAATGTGGAAGTGAAGAAAAAAAAAGATCTGTAGATATATCTCTTGGGGATGTTTTCCGATTGACACAGTGTTTTAAGGGTCAGCCATCAGGGTTAGTAAGTAGGGTCACCAAGTCAGATTGACATCTTGTTTTTTCATGTTGTCTGAATGATTGTATGTTGTAAGGTCTTATTGTCAGACTTTTAAGCAATATCTTAAACTTAACTTGGGACGCTACTTACCCCCTTAAGGATGAAGTGAAGAGAAAAAATATTGCAATAGAGACATAACAGGATAAAAATTCAAATATATATATATATATATATATATATATAAATATAAAAAAAATTGTGAATCTGAAAAGTCTGTTTGAGTGAGGTTTTAAAAATTCAGATTGGATCTGAAAAATCCTCTCATTTAGCAAAATATTTCTTAATTATTAAATCTCAGTGTCAGTCTAAACCACATTAAAGTTTAATTAAACAATTTATACATTTGTGATGATTGTTAAAATAGTGCAAAAACTTTAGCCAGCTTGCTTAGCCGCCTTCTGCGTTTTGAATGGTTGCAAGAGTTCAGTCTTGTCTGTGATTGGTGAAAACTCTACAACGTGAAGGTGGGGGAGTCATTCTGGGTAGTGATGGGAAGTTTGAATCATTTTAGTGACTCGGTTCTTTGAATCTCGTTCATCAAAATGAACGAATCTTTTTTTGAGTTATTTGGATAATTTTGTTCCTTTGACCAAAAATAAAATAAAATGTTACATTTTCAATAAACAGACCCCCAATACATCTACATACACAAATTTTGGCTATAGTTCCAGTAATGAAAATATTACATTGCAGTTAAGTACATATTATAATGAACAGAATGAGTCGTTCGTTCTTTTGAATCTATTGCACCGCATAGCGTCTATGGGAGTCATGTGACAAAGAAACGAATGACTTGGAGTAGAAGAGTCATTGAGAAAAAATCGCTCAATTCTGTTTCCTGTACAGTACGTAACCCACGGAGGTTTTGTGATGGTTTGCGCCCAGTAGAAAATGAACGAATCCCTCTCCGAGACTACTCGTTCTTCTGAGTCACGTTGAAGAATCGTTCAAAAAGAACAAACCGTTCATGAACGACCCATCACTAATTCAGTTTTTTTTTTGTTTTGCATTCTTACAATAAAAGCCTATTGTTTTTTTCTCTTCTACATTATTTTTAATGATTTTTTTTCCTTTTATGTATTTTTTTCCGGGGTTTTCAGTGATAATATACTTAGTGCTTAAATGGTTGACTGTGTATAACGACTTTAACTGAATAACATTATCGCTATGGAGGACAATGAGTGCAGTGTAACGGTAACGTTAGCCGCGTATAAAGGCTTAAACAGTTCGGCTTGTTGTAGATTTTTCGTTAATTTGTAAACTGTACGTGGGTTTCAAGTGACCAGAAACGGTGAAATTTCCCAAAGGCACAGGCAGTCCAGCAACACACTACATATGGAGCTAGGTTTCGAAACGTAAGCGGAGGTAACATAGTCAGAGCATTGCTCGTTTGTATGGTCAGTGAGGCTAATTTTATCCATATGTCGTTGCTTGGCATTCGCTTGAAGATGGCTGAGATAGAACTTCACTTTTGACTACGTGATGTTCGAAAAACAGCAATAAAACCTGTTGAAGCTCTCGTGTATGAAGCATGTAAATGAAGAACTAACCCTTTCAAAATGGCGGGAATGATCCCATCATGCAGGACAGCATGACTCTGATTCCCAAACCCTATCAACTCTTTAGTGTTGTGAGGTTTGATGATGTGAAATTGCTAATAAAATGGCTGCAAAAGGTCCGACACTGAGCTTCTAAGCGGACTGACTGTCACAGGTTACGGCTGTGTGTATACGTGTGTATATGTGTTGGTACGTGAGCTCTGGCTAGTTAAGTGGTTAGCTGTTCCCGAAATACACCAGAACACTGTTCCAGCAGCACACCCTCTCACACTGAGAGCACACACTAAAAATATCCCTCACACACAAACACACACTACATCGAGTAGTGTGGATGAGTGGGGGAAGGGTGCACACATGCTCCCAGACACAAACGCTCTCTCTCTCAGACACACACACACACACACTGCGCCTGCTGTCTCTCCCATTATTGCCTTGTTTATTTCCTGAGTATGAAATCTATCGACTGGCCGACACTGTGCACACCATCAATCGCTCTCACTTTCAATCCCCGAATTCTGCCATTACACACACGTACACGTAAACACATACGCACATCCCTTAAAGTATCACCCCGGTTAAACCTTGCCTAAGGCTCCACACTTAGACCTATATATCTTCATCTACGCTACCTTCACTGCAGTGCACATCAAGCAAGTCCGACTTTCAAGCGCGTAACTGATCACAGATCAGCTTTCACCATTCACAGACTCGCGCTCTTCACGCACTGAAACCTGATCCAGCACCAGCTCTGAGAGGTTTGAGAGGTTTGATGTTTAGTCACTGCAAGCAGTCGGTCAACGATCTAATGCCAGTGTTGCGCTGTTGTGAAGCATTTATCTTTTCAAAACCGAGAATTTGTTGAATGTGAAAATTGTGATTATTGCATTTTTGGTCAAATTTGTAAACATGCTTCAAACATATCTCTATTTTAAAAAATTAACTTTCCACGTGCACGTCTTTAACAATACCAATTCAAGGAGTTGATTGACGATGTTACAAACTTAATTCGACTGCCTTTCTTTTCTAAAATAAAGAATGTTTAAATTAAAACAAAAATTTTTATATGTTACAAAATTGACTGGACATTCATGGACACTTATGGACACATTCATGCACACTTACACTTACATATTTATATTTTCATTTCTGCACCATTGCACAAGACACTTTTTATGCATATTTGCACACCACCAGTCATTTTTACTTCTGTTTTTTTTCATTTACCCAAAATTTCTAAATTTCTATATTTACACTTAATTTCTATTTTTTTCTATATTTTGCTATATTGTGTAATGTCCTTATTTGTACAGAATAGTTTTATTTTTACCCTAGTTACATTTATTTTCTATTGTATTTCTTTTTATTCATATTTATTTCTTATCTATAAGCTTTTATTTTTTAAGGTCACGGGCGATCGTATAAGCATTTCACTGCATATCGTACTGTGTATGACTGTGTATGTGACAAATAAAATTAGAATTTGAAAATCAAGTTGTAACTATAGAAATGAAAATATATTCTCGTGCGTTCATAGAAATAAAATTAAGACTGAATGTCGAATGCTGGATGTTCAGTCAGAGCCGCGATTATAGAAAATGCATCAACACTCCTGACTAATCAGATCTGGGAATCCCTTAATTCCTTGGTATAATAATAATAATATATCAAATATTTTATTTAAGGTCTTTCATTTCCATTTTAAGTTGCCAAATTCAAGATAACTTTATTCTTGTTTTGATATTAAATGCCTTTATCGAAAAAAGTGGGGACTAGTAATTTTCCCATGTCATATCACCAACTCAAACCTGTCATCAGAGAAGGAGAGACGTTCCTGAGAGGTGGCCTGAAAGGTGGCCTACATTAGGAGCAAAAACACACACATAAACACGTTATGTATTTATTAATGCAGCTAATTAATATTTTATGTACACCTAATTCAAACTGTAAACTTTTTGTTTTTCAACAACAACAACAAAAACATTTCCAACAGGAAGTTCTTTTAGTTTTCTTTTAGTAAGAACACTATGGGGACCGTCCAAATGTCCCCACAATGTCAAACCTGACAGATACTCCTATTGTTGTGGGGACCTGCCAGGACACCCCATAACACCCCCCCCCCACCCGCCACATACACACATAGGCAATGTGATACAACCATACAACCAGCTACAATGAATATCTACTGAGCCACAGACCATAACACACACACACACACACACACACACTGTTTATATCTTGACTATACCCCACCTCCCCAGAGACCCATTCCACATTCCTCCACCTCCCTGCATTCTTTTCCTGTTGAGGAGGGGGCCTGACCGACTTTCCTCTCTCTCTCTCTCTCTCTCTTTGTCTCACTTTACTTCTTTTCCTCTCTTAAACACACAAATTGGCCCTTCAGACACACTCCCTTTCTCTCCCTTGCTCTTCATGTCTTCCACTCCTCATCTTCCACTCTTCTTCCATACAAAACTAGTCCTCTTTATTCCTCTCTCTTTCTCTCTCAAACACGGATATAACGTGAAAGACGACAGAGCAGATCCTGTACGTCTCCGTCCTTTGGTCCGACATAGGCCTGTATTTGTTCTGCGATGCGTGTTCCGTCTTCAGTCCCGTTCTTTTCTTTTTTCCCCTTTTTATTTTTCTCCTCTGCTAACGAGACGAATATATATGCAGAACCATCTCTCTTGTCTCGATCCACAGGGGCCCGAATTAACACAGACCCCAGAGAAAGCAGCACAGAAACACAACTGGTGGGCAAGTTATTATATGGGGCAGCAGCTGGAATGGACTGATTTAGTGTAAATGTGATTTGCCATTCTTGCAGAACGTGTGATGAGATCGAGAGAGAGAGAAAGAGAGACGGAGAGGAAAGAAAAATGACATCTGCACAAATTACCCACCCAGTGAAACTGTAAACAGGAAAACACGTCACTCACACACGCTCACGCACACACACACGGTTGCAGACAGAGTATGATAGAAACAAAAGGAAAGTGAGCAATTAAAGGTTGATGGTCAAGGCCATATGAGCTTGGTCTACACTGATGATCAGACAAAGTGACCTTTGGCATTTGAGCTTTGTTTAATTCGCTCTTGTGTAGGTGTGTGCGTCTTTGCATGTGTGTGTGTGGATGTATGGGTGGGTATTGTGTGCTTGTACGCTCCCCCATGAATCAATCTCTCATTAGGATTTTGTCTCTGCCGGTGGCGCTCGTCAGTTCACTAAGCTCACAGTGGGAATGAACACACACATACTTAACGCACACACGCCACCTAGCACTACAAAGACGGAGAGCTAATTATCGAGGATAATAATATTCAGAACTGTGCTCCTCCGCTTGCTCCCAATGGTAAGTATACTACAGTCTAGAGTGCCAGTTCAGAATACAGATAGTGTCTCTAGCTAGGTAATGGAGGCAGGGCAGTTCAATTGAGTTCAGCTCAGTTTTATTGGGTGTTTCACACCCGTGTCGCGTACAGTGATTTAAGGTGATTGCCACGCAGCCGAGTTCGACCGTGCGACCGAGAGAAGTGTTGGTATGGAAACAGGAATACCAAAGCAGTGGAGAATTGAGGTGAGTGAAAGAGAGAGAGAGAAAGAAGGGCATTAAATAAACTGTAGTGAGTCCGGTGCTCCCGGTTCAGCTTTCCAGGTCTTTCTTAATTACCGGGGAGCACACCAGAGTCAACCGCAGTACGGTACAGAGAGCAGTTACCAATCCGTGAGCGTTTCCCATGGAGCACCTGCCTACTTCTTTCGTTCTCTGTGGTTGTGACGTTACTTCCTATAGAAAGAACTCTAGTAAACACTAACGGTAATTTGAAGAAAAACAAAGCCAGCCATTGTCTGTAGTGATGATCCTGTGTTGGGTCATCACTGTATAGCAGGATCCACCCTGGATGGAATCACAGAACACAAACACACACACCCAATCATGGTGCTACTCAGGATACAATGAATGTACTTGGACTATAGGAGGAAACTGAAATACCTTTAGGAAACCAATCAAGAAGATGCAAGCTCAAACACAAAGATTCAAACCCAAAACCCTGGACATGTGAGGCGACGATGTTAACCACCGTGCCATGCAAAAAAACAACCTAACAGAACTCAAGGGAAACATCAGATCGTTGTGCCAAATTTTCTCTATAAAAATACCAACAATAGTAAAGTTCTCCAACTAAGTGAACTGACGTTCAGTAGCTCAACAACAGGAACCCTAACATAGATGATCATTATAATATAGTTGTAGCAAGTTCACTCTCAGGACAAGTTTGTTTTTGAAATTTGGACTGACTTTGATAAAATGACTTTGAGATAATGTTAAATGAGTCACCCAAACACAACATACCTTGTGTTGTAAGCTTTCTTTGAAGTAGTTATGTGATTAGCATCCATTTGCAACAATGACCCAACACATCCATGGTCCCTTAAGTTTCTAACTGGGTTTAAAATTCTGATGTGAGATCGGGATGGAAACACAACAGTTTCCCATACACAGTGTATGGTGTTTGCACAGGGTCCAAACTGCATCATGTCATAGAATGTATTTCAGATATTATGTGTTTTTTACCCTTTTGGCTGCTTTTAAATGTAATATTTTGGTAATTCGCTGTTGTCTGGTATTTTTCTTGTCGCTCTTGTTGGAACATACATGCATTTACCTGCATTGTGGTCTAGTTTGGAGTTTAAGTACCATTTAGTATTGCCATTAATATTGTTTTGAATTTTCTTACAACTTTGTAATTCATGACCTTAAGCATTATCCCACTGTTATGTAGTCAACATCGTTCCAACGTCATTTCATCAAAGTAAGTCTAACGTTTTTATTCTACCATTGTCCCAATGTCCGTAACATCGGCAAATAAACATCACCACAACATTTCGACTTCCAAAAATTCATGCTGGGTCAGTGGTTAATATCCTGAACTACTGAGCAGAAGGTCATGAGTCACCACCAAGCTGCCACTGTAAGGTCCTTAAGCAAGGCCCTCAACCCTTAACTGCTCAGATGTATAATGAAATAGTTTGTAAGTCGATCTGCCAAAGTATTGTAAATATAAATAAAAATAACTGAGTGGGATGGACGGAATAACGCGTATCCCTATCAATCAAAGTGACACCATCCAATTGTAAACATATATAAGTGAATCAGAAGTGGTTTAAAATGTCATGTGTGTTCGACTTGTATGGTTTGAAAAGATATGGCGGCAAACATGCACATATGTTGAAGGAAAGATGAAGAAACCTTTGCCCTTCCTAAATGGTCACTGGTGTGCAATATGATGGAACTGGGTAGTGTGGGAAATTATTTAAAAAAGCATGCCATTACATGACGTAAACATTCATTAGGTAGTTGATATGGAGCATACATCATACATTTCCCGAAATGGCTGTTGTCAATACTTGAATTTGTCCAGTCAATGCTGGAGCGAGCCACTTCTATCCTGGAAAGCAGGTTGACCAGCAAGTTCAGCACTTGGTGCAACAACACCGTCAATATTTGTGACCATAACACGCAGATTTGATACCATAACATGCAGTGTGTGCTGTTAAAGTGCTGTGTGTTTATATTCCCTTTTACCTCTGCTTTCAATTATTAATTTCTTTCTCTTTACCTTCTTCCTCAAGTCAGCTTGACTCCATAAGTGTGTGTGTGTGTGTGTTCTGATCCCTTCTGAGTTTCTTAAATGTCTCCTCCTCGCTATTTCTGTCACCAATCACTACGGCCGTGACGGTAATCGGAAGCCAAGCAGTGCCCCCTGATTCCTGCGAGTGAGTTTTCCTTTTTCAGACGATTGCTCGATTCTGAGCAGAAAGTAGGACTGCAAACGATACTAAAGCATCAGAAACAAAGTGAAAAAGGCTCTGTCTGATACTCTCTGATAAATACTAATCAAAACATGACCAATCAGTCACCACAGTGAAAGCAGAGCGCCTTAGGTAGACCTATCCCATGATGCACCGCTTTGACCGGCTCTCAATCTCAGCAGTTGTGTTCCAGCCCAGAGTGTTGAGTGACAACTGCAGCCACCCTCACTTCGCTGTCTGTCAGAGGCACAATGTCGAAAAGGTGGCCATTTTGAATCTGTCCGAAACCTCGTTATCATCCAGCCACCATCGGGTTCCCCTCCTGTCAGCACGGAGCACAAACCCAAGGCTCTGAGGCTAGACTCACCAAAATAGGACAGGTGAAGATTGGCAGAAGACCAGGCGGGTCAGCGACGCGATCGGCTGATGGGGTTGATGTTTCAGATGTATAGATTTGCATTTATTCTATTTAAAAATGTAAATCTGAATGAAATGAACTGGTTGAGGAAGTGTATGCAGTGTATACATGTGACAAATCGTAAAGCATTTTACAGTTATCGATTGGATGAGCAGCGTGATTAGGATTCATAATATATCAAAGCAGAAGTGCCGGAGTTCGTGTTCTCCTAAGCGCCTTCATAGGATATTTATGCTGAGACTGACAGGCATAACAAAGGAACACTCAGGGAGCAGGCACCAGTGTTAACTAACGGTTACACTCTGATAGGACATGATTCTTGTTGTTATGGTAACGCTGACGTCGCTTACAGCCGAGGAAAATTCTGTTTCCATTAAATGTAACGCGCAGGTAGTAGCATCGAGTTCAGGATGCACAGAACCCCTGCATTCACATCCTGCGATTCATTCGTATTGACACATGAAAACACAGCCTGCGAGGGAACCTGCTGACTTCGACGCAACTGCAATTCATCATCCTGTAGTTACAGAATCAATTAGCTATCATCAGTGTGGGAAACGTCTACAGCTCCATGGCTGCAAATTTCAGACCCGTGTTTCATCAACATTTGTTTTTCGGTGTCCAGCTGCCAGAAATCCTTCTGGAAAGTCTACTTTTTTTTTTTTTTTGCAAAGGTTTTTGCATTTCACATTAATGTTGCTCTAAGTGGTTCTGGCACCGGATTAGATTCCTCAGATTCCACATCGTCTGCCTGCGGTATATCTCACTTATTGGGGGAAAGGGAGTGAGGAAAAAGGAAAGGTAGGACACTGTTTTTAGTGTCCCTTTAACCTACTTTTTCTCGCCTTCTTGAGAATTAAAGAATTGCATCCATCCACATTGAGGCGTCTAGCAGGATTATCTACACTTCACGTCAATTAAGAACAAAAAGACAAAAAATTATAGATGCTCTTTCAAATTGTCTACTATTCATCTCTTACCATTTTGTTTTAAGCGTTATTAGGAATCATACTTTTTTATTATTAGCATTTTCGAGTCTTTTCGCTTTACACCTAAATCACCACCATTAGGTGCCTCTGAGATTATCAGTGTTTTGGCTACTGTGCAGCATATAAACCTAAACACTGCAGTAAAAAGTAGACCACTCCCAACTTCTGGGTTTACTTAAATGTTGCTTCACAACTTTAGCTCAGATGCGCTGCCTGCGCACGACATGCGATTCCAAAGTCATTCCATATGTTGTTCAGCGCGTGCTACACATTTACGTCTCTCAGAGGCTGGAAGCTGGTTTTAATCAGGCAGTTCTCAGGGCAGCCTCATATGCTGTGGGTTTAGCTAATGACGTGTTCGGTGACATTGTCCTTTGACGTCGGGCTTGGACCACTTCTACGGTTTAGTATAATGGTATTATGAAAGGTTTGCTTTGGGTGGAGGAAACTTGCTCTTGATTAAAGCAGGCGTACAATTTCTGCCTGTGTGCGCTGAGAGAAAGTAAAAGGTTCTAATAAGTCAGTCTACTGCTGTTAGCATTGGAATGTCAAGTAAAGACAGAAATATGATGCAGTATTTTCCCCTCCTATATTTTCTCCTGAATGTTTTTAGCTGCCCAACCAGCCAGCTTTTCCCTCTCATAGAGTATGACTTAAAAATGCTCACAGTGAAACACACTCAGAAAAAAGCGCTATCTGCCCTCTTCCTCATACATGACCTCAAAGATGCCTGGGATAGGCTAGTGTCTCTGTGCTGTACATGGAAGAACGTGTACAGTGTAGAGTGGTTAAGGCAGTGGACTATGGTTTGGAAGGTCCCAAGTTTAAAACCCACAACCACCAAGTTGTCTCTGTTGGGCCCTTGAGCAAGGCCCTTAACCCTCAGATGTAAAATGAGATAATGTAAGTCGCTCTGAATAAGGGCGTCTGCCAAATACCTAAATGTAAATTTGCGCTCCTGAACCCTTTAATAACAAGTCCAAATCTTTTCTGATGCGCCCTTCTCAGGAGCCCTAAAAAACATCCGTCTATTGATCCCAATTCAAGTAAATGTTGGTTTGAGTTTTTACCAAGAGTTGTCAAGGTGTTTATTAACAGAAACACAAATTAAAAATGATGTTACAGGTTCACTCGATGACTAGAATACTAAAAACATCTGCTTCAGACTCAGATACTCTTTAAAACTATGGTCATATAGATACACATACAAAACACAGAGCTTCAGACTTCCATACGCCCATCTCCGTCCTGATAGCGTATGCATCGAAACTACGAAATCAGCGTGATGCGTGGCTTTAAACTAACCCCTTAATCAGGCATTATATTTAGAGGAGAAACAAGAGAGAAAAGTAGGACAAGCCTACAGACTTTAAATAACATGTAACAGGATAACGCTAAGGCAAAATGTTTTTTGTGTGTGTGTGGAGTTTGCATGTTCTCCCTGTGTTTGGTGAGTTGCATCCTTAGTGGTCCGGTTTCCTCCTACAGTCCAAAGAGATGCATATGATTGTAGTCATAGTGTGTGAGTAAGTGTGTTTGCTTGGGCCCTGCAATGAATCGGTTCCCCGTCCAGGGTTCCAATTCCACCTCGTGCCTCAGGTTCACTGGTATAAGCTCCAGACGTCCCTGACTCTGTATAGGATAAGCTGTGTACAGAGTGAGCCACCATACACCTGGGATGGGGTGCCAAGCCATCTGAAACACCAATCAGCCTACACTGCATTGTCTTTGTACTGTGGAGGAAACCCGGAGAGCCCTAAGGAAACCCAACAAGGACAAGAGCTGATAATCCTGATAATATTTGATAGAATAATAAAAATAAACTTCTATATAATTTAATATGAAATATTATTTAAAATGAAAATAAATAAATAAATATATTGTACGCTATTGTTTATTGTGTAAAAATTGTGACTTTTATGTGTTTAAAGAGGCAGAAATGGGGTTTGATTTCTTGCTTGGGAAATATAAGAGGTGGAGGATCATGAAGGTGGAATACTGTGTGTGTGTGTGTGTGTGTGTGTGTGTGTGTACACACACTGACAGGCTCAGTGGCCTGAAGCCTGATACTGGCCCCCTATTCGCAGCTGCTCCTTCTCGCCCACCGTCTCAAAACACCCCCCCCCCCCGCCCGCCCATCCTCCTCCCTCTGCGTTTTTCTCTCTGTCTGTCTGTCTCTTATGCTTTCCCTTCAGGATCAAGTGACTTAAGACCCAGAACATGGACAGGGAATGGATTGGAACTTCAGGAACAGAAAACAGAAGGAGAGAGAGAGAGAATGAATGGAGAGAGCTGGAGGAGGCTGATGTGGGAGTTTGATAAAGTGTGTGTATCCTGAAGTGTGTAGGTGTTTATTTTGTGTGTGTGCTCTAATGTCTACCTATGCATGGGTGTGTGTGTGTGTGTGTGTGTGTGTGTGTGTGTGTGTGTGTGTGTGTGCGCGCGCGTGTGTTTCCTATTGCCTAAGGCTGGTCCTGCCAATTCAGCAGTGATGAGTGAGGCTAAATTATTTAGCTATACAGTGCTGGACTGTCTCCAGTGAAATGCCTTGACTGGTCCCCTGTGTGTGTGTGTGTGTGTGTGTGTGTATGTGTGTGTGTGTATATGTGTGTGTGTATATGTGTGTGTGTGTGTGTGTGTGTGTGTGTTTTGTATTTTAGTAAACACTTGAACAAAACACCATATGCTCTGGATGGATTTAAAGACTGAACAAAAGTCTGGGCTTTTAAAGAAATATAGTGTTTGAATAGTAAAGGAATAATCTGGTGTTTTTAAAAAATAGTTTTATAAATCACACTTTAAACGTACAGACGATAAACACTGTCAATAAATTTTTCCTAAAAATAGGAAAGAGTAAAGAATTCTCAACAAGTGCCCTGACTTCCCATAGACTGCTGTTATAATAAGTAACTTTTACGTACAAGGGCTTTCCGTTCTTTTCTCAGTACGAGGACACGGGTCGAAAATCTGGTGTAATTTGCCCAGAGACAAATCCCTTTAATTCTTTTAAGCAAATTCTATATCATTCCTCAGATTTCAAAACAGATTAAAGATGTCGATCGGTGCAGTGCAGCAAAGACATAATGTGGTAAAACCCTTTAAACAAATAATGTTCTTCTCTTAAAGGAACAGCTTACAGTTTTTCAATCAGCAGTTAACATAAGGCGTTTTCACATAGGGCGACTTGAACACTTGACCCCAAAGTCTGGTTCATTTTGTTCAGTGAGAACACAATCGTTCCGTCCATGGGAACCGTCCCCGAGTCCGCTTGTAGAGGTGGTCTCGAAAATGATACCGCAATATCTAATCGGGTATGGAAGCCGGTCATACCTGAGAACGGCAGGAGATCGCTATTTAGATGTGACGTCATCAGTGCCATCTGTATCCAAAATGCAGATCTTATCCTCTGACATACATAAAGAAGGAAGGCACGCAAGAACCTCTGCCTTGACGTTTTTTCTCCCCAAAATATCGATAATATTAGGTATAACGCAAAGGATCACTTGATTTCCTCTTCTTCTTTTGTGTTTAGTAGGTGCATACTGCCACCTGCTGTATCGGAGGGTATAAATGCGCAAGTGTACCCGAGAACGGAGAACAAAAACAGAGTGAACACTGGCCAGCAGAGAGCGAGAAGTGGGGGAGCAACGTTTTCGTTCTCGGTCACGGTACAAATCAATGTGGTACAAATGTGGAAACACCCTCACACAACGGGTTTAACACATCGTTTGTTTTGTTTTTTTTCCTCATAAACAGGATGAAAAGATGAAAAATTCTCTCTGGCCCCTATGACGGCCCTTACACTGTAGGTGACTTTCAAGCAAATTTTTAGGATTTTCTGCTCTTTTTCTTAGTACAAGGACACTGGTTGAGATTCATGCCTGTATTATTTATCCACAGGTTGACGAACATTGGATTACCCCTTTAATGCTGGAGGGATGTGCAGCAAAAAAAAAAAAAACGCAACGCAGAAGAAGCCTGGACTTTCCCATTTCTTTAAAGAAATCCACCTCTATTTATAGGGTAAGCTGCATCCCCCCCCCTCGACAGCTTGACACACCGTGACGTCTCTGTTTTTGCCTTTTTGTAGAGAGAGAGAGTGTGTGTGTGTGTGTGTGTGTGTGTGTGTGGGTTCACAGCTGCACGGCAAATGCCTCGCAGCTGGAGCGATGGTGTGCGAGGCTATAATCCATGATCATGCCCGAACACACACACACACACACAGACACACACGCATGGATGCATGCTCATGCACCCCCACACTCTTGGTAACCATACATGCTGTGTGTGTGTGGTTTTATGTGTATTACTGTGTGTGTGTGCGTGTGTGTGTGTGTGTGAGAGTGTGGTCTCACAACGACATGCTTCAGTCACAAGCACTGTAGCTGAATCTCATTTCCCTGATATTATTTGCACCACCGCATACGCCGGGAGCACGCAGTCTACAGCCGCATTAGGATGCAGCCCTGCGAAATCTGCATAAATTAACCCTCATTTGAAATCGATCCAGAAAAACGAAAGCGTCAGAAACAGATCCGAATCTTTGTGTCGATCATGTTAGAGGCTGTAATGTGTATCATGTTGGATCTTTGTGATTATAAAATTATACAGTTTGGAATTTTGAATAAGAATATTAGGAATAGATGGACCTTTGTTCCGTCTCAATGTGACAACAAATCTGTCCCGTAATAATTTTTCTCATTTTTGTAGAATGTTTAAACCGGTCGTATCGCTGTACAGGCTCTTAATACGCATAATATTTCATTCATATTCATCATTATTCATTTTAATGTCACAGTCTGAACATAAGCATGAAATCTATTAAATTTAAAACAGAGTCAGAGAAACACTTATTCTTAAAAACAAATACTTGTCCTTGCATTTCCTGTCATTAGTGTTATCATTTTAAATAAAAAAATTTAAAATAAAGGCCTAGATTTGTTTTATAAGGATTAAAATTAAACAAAGCACCTTTTTCATTTACATGGTTTTTCATTTACATGTAAATTCTGTTTTTCTTTACTTGTGGATAATTTCAAAGTGTGATTAGTATTACACCGTCAATCATCCTGTAAAACTAATTTTACTGGGATAAAAATTATGCTTGTGGAAAAAGTGGAAAAAAAAAAGTATTTTTATTAGTATTTTTCTTGATATTTCTTGCTGTTTTGTCTTTTTTTCTACTTTTGTTTCGAACAGGGTTTAAAAAAAGCGAAATAGACTTTTCCCCCTATTGTGACCTCATAAGAAAAGCCCCTCCCCCGGCTTGTTGCTCACCTCTGCTGTTCTCTGAAGGGGTGTGGCTCAGAAGTAGTTTATTTACTTAGTTACTTACAGGGTTTGAGGTATATTTCAGCTGGAGCCTTAACATACACACACTTTAAAGGGAGCTCTGAGCCTTTTCTTAGTGTGTTAAAGAAATAAAAATATTGGACCTTTAATGTAAATTCGTCACTGGTGTTGCTGTGACTGGTGTAACAGCCTGTTCTTATGACACCAGCGAGAATGAGAAACTCCAGACACTTCAAAGTGGAGTAATAACTGAGAATATCATTTACACTAAAAACAAAAAGAATTTCATTGTACTGATTCACTAGCGATAAGATGTACTGGCCAAGTTGTTTCTTACAGATTTTCAACTATTATGAACTCGTTTCTAATGAACACGTGGCTGCTTGGTAGACCTGTTTCCTCACATGAGGAAACCCTGTTTCCTCATGTGTCCAAAGACATGAAGATTAGGCTAAACTGGTTTTCCCAAATTGCCCGTAGTGTGCGATGTGTGCATGTAACCTGCAATGGATTATTACAAAAACAATAATCACAGCACCACACTCCAGTCCAGTAGGTGGCATTATTGTACCAACTGCCCATAAGCTTAAAAGAAAAAGTGATACTCTCACAAAATGCGAGTATTTGCAGGAGATGGAAGCGGTTTGTATTTTCTACAAAGGCTGTGGTTTATTTTAAAGGAATTTATCAATTTTAGAACTAAATCATATAAAATCATGAATCCGTTTGCCGACAACTACAACTTTTTTGGTACTTGCTACGTTTTTTAATAATCTATTTAAAGTTACACTTACAGTACCACCGTGAATTTGCGTTTTTATCAGTAGCGTCCGTGACTACAATGTCTCGTTAAGCTCATCGTTAAAAATATACCTTCGTCTTTCAGCTGTAATGTTTACTGTGGCGCATTTGTGTACGTTCTTATTTCTGCACACTCTAGGAACAGCGTTAGTGTCACTATAGCTCAATTTCATCATTTACACGCTGGCGGTGTAGTAGCTGGCTAGCTAACACGCTAGATTGAGATGAAACGCACATTTCTGACAGTTAGTGCGATCGTAACGCAGTGTTAGCTAAGCTTGTATTATGGGGTACGAGGAAAAAAAAAATCTCTCTCCCTTTCTCTCTGTCTTTCTGTCAGAGTCATCCATATTCCAGAAGCTATGAGCACCCCACAAGCACGCACACACACACACACACACACACACACACACACACACATATACACATACACACACTTCTGGCCCTGCTCTGGCTGGGTTGCTATGGAAACAGTAGCAGACAGGTTCTCACGTCCCTTCCTTCAGATTCCTCCTGGCTCGAAGAGCATTTATATTCATACACACACACACACACATATACACACACACACCGAGCCCCACACGAACGTGTGCACAAGCATGCACAGACGTGGCAAGCACACATATTAATACACAGCATGCACTCCGACATATTGATCCTCACCAAGGGTTGTGTGTGGCCAGAAACAGCAAAGCAGAGCTGTTATTATAATTGTGACGCTGGCAATTACAGAGCTCGTTTATGAGATATTTGCATTCTCTCTCTCTCTCTCTGTCTCACACACACTGAGGCAATTATATTGATTTTCTAAGATGAGTGCTCTGTATTGTTTGGCTAGGTCATCGTCACGTTTGATACTCCAGCATACTCCGCTGCAGACGAGCCTCATCAGTATGCAGAGGAACAGCCGGTGACGGGGGTGTCATATTTGTCATAATTAATATCAAACATCGCAGCCAGTGACTCATACGTAAAATCAAAGCGATGGTGTGATAATCTTCTCTCTCTTGTCATCTTTTTTTTTTTTCCTTCTACAGCATCAAGGTGCCATGGAGAAGCAAAGCGAGGAAGAAAGAGATAAAGGTTTATTTTATTTTTCCTCATTCGTCTCTCTCACTTTCTCAAACTCATTTAGTAGGATAAGCATCAGCAGCGGCGAGAGGGAGCGCACGCTTTCCCTTCCTTTTTAATGTAAGGAGGAGAATGGATATAGAGAATAATATTGCTCCCTCTCTCTCTCTCTCTCTCTCTCTCTTCATCATTGGTGTCGGACTTTGAATACTAACCAGGCTCTCAGCACATACAATAAGCATCGTATCGCAGTCGAGGAAATTAAGATAGACAGACAGAGAGAGAGAGAGAGAGAGAGAGAGAAGGGGTGGGGGTGGGGGTGGAGGGAGTAAAGGGAAAGAGATGGTTTAAGGGAAAATAAATCTGATTTGAGACTTCAGGTTTGAATTTTATTCTATTCTAGACTGTGTGTGTGTTTGTGTGTGTGTGTGTCAGTGCATTGCATCAGCCATACATTAAGCTTCAGAGATGGAAAAGTCCAATTAAAACCTTTGCAGACACAAATACAACGATCTGTAGAGTCTAGTGTGCCTTTGCTCTTACACACACACACACAGTCTCTCTATCTCTCGCTCTCTCTCTCTTACACTCTCTTCGTTCTTGAACTTTCATTTTCCAAAGGCACTTTTTTCCTATTCCCTAGGCCCCATTGGAGTAGCACACACACACAAACCAATACACGCAAACTAAGATACATTCCAGTTCCAGTCCAGTTTAGTCCCAGTGTAGTTTTACACTCTCTAACCTCCCAGTAAAACCCCCTCAACATGCCAAAGTGTAACTGCACCAGTAAGTAGCTATTTTCTCTCATTCTTTTTCCCCTTTACCCCCCCACTTCCCCCTGCATCCCCCCCATCACCACCACAATCCCCTCTTTTTGTGTCTGCAACATTGAGACCATCTGGGATGGGCCGCCTCGGTTGTCATGGAGACGCTCCGTGCCGGGTCGTCCGATTGGCCGGTGTGTGCGGTGTGGTGTTGGACGAGGTGTGTCTCGTGTCCTCTGGGACGCTGAGGAGGAGGGTGTGTGTGTGTGTGTGTGTGTGTGTACGTGCGTGCACTCGAGCTTCATGCAATGCAAATGCGGCACCTTTGAACCGAGGACGCCGAACCAACATGGGCGCTCGAGAAAAGGCAACACGGCTGTGCTCAGAATGACAACGGCAGCTGGAGAGGGACAAAAAGATTGCTAATCAGCTCTGGAGCGCACTTTCTAACACTTGTTAATGAGAAGAGGTAACTTCAGCAAGAGGCAGAAGTTGGAGGTGGTTGTATGTGTGTGTGTGTGTATACTGAGCATGAGGGTTTCTTTTACTTTAGAAAATGTTCTTTAGCTGCTCAGGTTGCAGGAGACATGTTCGCCTCAGATGGCGGAATTACGATAAGTGGAAAAAGTGACGTTAGCTCCACTTTTAAGACATTATCAAAATCTTTAGTTTGTGTTTGCTAATCCGTTATAAAAATCTGTCACAAATTTAACGCCATGTAATGTAACAGTGACTGAAGTAGACGTTAAATGACATCTACACATTACACTCTTATAACTCTTCCAACATTATAGCAAGCAGGGATTTCACTTAAAGGAGTACTCAAGTCTCATCTCTCTCTAGCACATCTATACTTTGTGGCGTAGTGGCTAGCATTGTGGCCTCAGTCCTCCAGGGTCGAGGGTTCGATTCCCACCTCACAGTCTGTGTGCATGAGTTTGTAGGTTCCACCGTGCTTGGTGGGTTTCCTCCGGGTACTCCGGTTTCCTCTCACAGTCCAAAGACATGCAGATTAGGTTAATTGTTGTTCCCAAATTGCTCACAGTGTGTGTGTGTGTGTGTGTGCCCTGCAATGGTTTGGCACTTTGTCCAGGATGTACCTCACCTCATGCCCAAAGTCTCATGGCATAGTCTCAGTCTTCCCTTTTACAGAATGAGACTAAATGAAAGGATTCTGTACCTTGTACATTACACCTTGTTCTTTTCCTTGTTTACATTTGTCCCAGTTCCCAGTATTCATTGCTCCTCAATTATCACAGTCAGATGTCGTCACTGGTATTCACCAAAGGGCAACGTCCTAGCTGCAAAAGTGAGGCAATCACTGTAGCCCCCCATGCGGAAATGAAGAACATTGCAACAGGAATAAACGCATTTGCAGCCGACTACACAACAACAACAACAAACAAACAGTTTAGAATGAATGTCTAGATTTTCCATTCACAACAACTGTACAGGGGTGAATTTGTATGTAGCTCATCAGCTAGCATTATATTAATCACTGTAGATGAACTTATCAAGAAATGTAGAATTTGTCACAGGACGACATGTACAGCATGGATGACGTGTAGGGTACTGTTCAGCCAAATGCAAAGTAACGTTAGGGTGTAAATTAAAGTTAGCTACCTTAGTATTTTAGCTAAGCTAAAGCTAAACTAGGTAGCTTGTGGTAACTGAGGTAAGTGGTAAGTTCCAACTAACAGCCAGGCTCAGTTTTATTTACCCAGTTACCCATTCCTGGATTAACCAGGGTTTAGACACGTCCTCCCAAGATGGCTAAGACCAGAGCTCCCACAGTTGAGCCTCTCCAGAAAAACTATGAGTGATGTCATGGAGAGTTTGTCCAGGTCTTACAGGTGTGGTAACTCCACATAGGCACCTTGTGTCTATGGACAAATGAAAAAAACGAAAAACACCAAAGTATCCCTTTAAAGAATGTCTGGGCTGCTGTTGAAATGGAAACGCTATGCGATCGTTCAATGAATGATTATACGCTAGCAGGATGTTGAGACAAATGCCTTTGATTATTGCACATGGAAAAAAAAAACTCTCTTGATTTCCAAACAAGGAAAGGTAATTTACACTTAACGCTACTGATGAAGCCTGATCACAAATCGATGCAGTTTTGTGAAGGTGAGAATTAATCTTTGGGCAAAAAAAAAACAGGGGCCAACATTAAAAAAGTATGGTGAGACACCTAAACTGACAAGAGGTGACAAATGATTGCCTTTTTGGCTTTAGATAAAGGAAAGGATAGTGCTTGTGTGTGTGTGTGTGTGTGTGTGTGTGTGTGTGTGTGGAGAGGGGGGCTGAGAAGGCAAATAAGGAAGGGTGCTCTTTGACGTTGGGTGCTGACACTCCAATACTGAGTGAGTGCTGAGAGCTTTTCAGCTACAGTGGAAACGCTATTGATCGCAGCCCTGTCCTGTGCTGAGACGCTCTCAAAAAACGCTTTGTCTTCCTTTATTTAGCCAGACCCCTCTATGTGTGTGCGTATGTGTGTGTAGGAATGAGAAAGGAAGAAAATGGGTGTATTTAGAAGAGTAAGTTATGTGTGGGTGGTGTGGCCAGTGTGTGTGTGTTAGCAGGGGAGGATATACAGACAGAAAAGTAGACAGCAGAAGAGAAAGAGTGTTTGTGTGGTAGTGAGTGGGAAGAAGAAGAGGAGGGGTATTCTGTTAAGTGGCGTCTTGAGGCATTACGTTATCGTGTTACAAAATGAACTTTAATCACCCGTATCATATACGTATTAATGGTGAACAACGAAGAATCCTCAAAGCTGGAATTAGCTGAATCAATTAAAACATAATGAAAAAAATCGCCATCTCGATTCATTCACACAGCAAACGGTGCAAAGGAATGACGACGGAGATCGTTTCCTGCACCTACAGTATTCTCGCTAGCTTCTTTGTTTTTAATGAACTTGGGGAAATGTTTGATTAGAAAACTGAGTGATAGCTAAACAATATAATGAACAGTACACAGGGTACAGTGACACACTAACTATACTAACTGCAGTTATTGTGTTCTATATAACCCATAAGAAAGCTTACCATGATATAGGTACTACAGAAGTCTGGGTACTTCATTGCTTTACTATGGTATGTGGTTCTATTGTGATATGTACTTTGGTACAATGGTCCATGGTAGCCATACTACCTGGTATTATACTACAAACATACTATATTAGATACCTTCTGAACTTTGGTACCATGGTACCATGGTATTTACCAAAGTATTGGGGTACGCACCATGGTACCAGCTGAAGTGCCACTACATGATATTCAGGGTATTCACTTAACAGTTATGCACAACAGTACAGTTGTGCATTCCATAGTACTATCATGGTACCCACTGAAGTGCCCTAGTACCTACCCTGATACTATATAAAATACTATGGTAATGACCTACAATTATAAATACCACGCTATGTACTATAGTTTACCATATTAAACTATAGTTGTTGTTGGTCTTTTGTCTGCTCCCTTCGAGGGTTTGCCACAGGGGACCATTCGTTTAGCACACAAGCTTGGCATAGATTTTACCCCGAATGCCCTTTCTGGCGCAACCCTCCCATTTCATCCAGACTTGGGACTAACACGGCATCCACTGGCTGGGGTTTGGGCATTGGCTTGGGAATCGGACCAGGGCCTCACGCAAGGCAGGGGAGAAACATACCATTGAGCCACCAATGCCCACCGTAGTACACTATAGTACACACCTTAATATTCCACTCTGTTAAGGCTTGTATCTTTCGTAGTGTTTATGACTTCAAGAGTTTAGTGTATTGTTTGAATTTTCCAATATCACACAATCATAAATCTTTCTAAAGAAATCAAGTTTCTTTATGATAAATTTCTTTATGACAAAGTAGGTAAAATTTGATTGAAGCTACATTAAAACACCACCATACACTGTGAAAAGGAAAATGTGGTATCTTTCCTTCATCTTCTATACCGCTTATCCTCTACAGGGTCACGGGGGCCTATGACCTATCCTGGGGAATGTTAGGCAAGAGGTGCGGTGCACCCTGGACGCGGAACCAATCCAGCGCAGGGCACAGACACTCAATCTCATTCACACACCACATTCAATTTGGGAACACCAGTTAGTCTTTGGACTGTAGGAGAAAACTGGAGTACCTGGAGGAAACCCACTAAGCACAGGGAATGCAAACTCCATGCACACATAGCCAAGACGGGAATCAAACTCCGACTGGAAATGTGTGCTAGAAATGTGGTATCTATGTTAGGGAAAATAAGCAAAAGAGGCAAAATTACTACAGCAATCATTGTAAAGATATTTCAACAACATATATTATTATAAATAATCTACTTACTGAAATTAAGTCAAATGACCAAAATGTGTCAAATTTTGCCCATCATATTTATAATAATAATAATAATAATAATAATTACTTTAAGTTTTCTATCAAATAAATATTTTGATCACCCACCACGGTAGCCACAGTGACTGAAGATCCAATGTCATCCGAAGGGAACTCTATGGCTGGAAGACATGGAAGTTTGTCTGAACGTTTCGCAGGGAAACTAAATGTCTTTCATCAACGATGCCTGTGTTTCGTAATGTGACTGGGTTATCAACAAAGAAATATACTGCTAGACTGGAACACCTTCTTTCTGAGACATTGTAATGGAACGCTTCCTGCGATTCACCAGACATATTTTACATTTGCAGCCAATGTGGCACCCAAACACTGCCATCCCGTTGATGACTGTGTGGTACCTGGTGCTGCATGTTCTCTGAAGACCTTCAGGTCATTGGCCTGTCATGGGACAAAGCCAAAATCGCCACACTCAACAAAGCTTGCTGAAGAACACTTGCCTCCCAATTAATTTGTTACTTGCTTCTTAGTTCCTCTTGCAGCAAGTAAATAAATTCTGAAATATTAGTTGTTTGCTTTTAGTAGACATACTATGTATATGTTATGTTTTTGTAAATAATTTTTTTTAGTATTACTTAGTATTTATTTAAATTCATTTATATTTTTAATTAAATCTGCTTCAACACTGATTAATGTTTTACAGTGTATAACCAGGTTAGTACGTAAGGAACAAAGCACGATACGGCATGTTGTTAAAGAAAAATAATTAACAATAAGGTACTGGTCTACAAAATTTTTTCACACTGAAGTTACAGGTTTTTTTATTATTATTTATTACAGAATGACACACTCTGTTTCTCGTTATCAGCCTTTGAGCTTTAAAAAAATTATTCCTTCATTTTCTTTCATTTGTTGCCGAGAAACTGCAAAGTCCTCTATGCTTAAGTATCCTTTCTTGTGTCGCAAAACCTCAATTCTTCAAGTCCTGACATGGGAGATGCCTCCTAAAATGTTAAATGGATGACTTTTCAAAGAAATCTTTTTGTATGAGTGATAAAAGTGTAAATGTTTTTTTTTTATTGTTGTTAACTAACATATTTCCATATCCTGTACTGTTGCCCTGTATATTTGCTTTGCACAACAACAATAAAGTAAAATCTAATTGAATCTAATCTAATCTAATCTATTTTAAATGATTGTGGCTCCTCCGCTATGCAAGTCCCTGTGAGTTAGTTGTTACTATAGAAACAGTATCACACAAGAAGACGCAGAATGATATAAACCTGTGATTTGCATTGCAGCCAGCACATAAAACAAAGCTGCTATAGTAGAAAATTGGACATGGACAGAAATCATGGCGTGAAATGGTGTATTCATTTTGTGATGAAGAATGACACAGTACTTCTTATTAAAAGGTTATAGTTCATAGTAAATATTAGGGATGTTAATAATTAATGGGTAACCGATTGATAGCCACTAAGAATGTAAATGAGTTAACCGATAATGTTTGTCTGTGCTTGCATAACTATTAACTTGTATTACACAAATAGGCACATTGCATTTATGCTACTGTGTACCACACAGCATCAGTTTTAAATGGGTTTTAACAACCTTATTTAGTCTTCTTCTTCTTATTATTATTATTCTTATTATTAATAATAATAATAATAATAATAATAATAATAATAGTCATAGCAGACAATGCATTCTGTTTGTTTAAATTGTTTGGGCTTAGTCAAGTCATTTGACGTACATACTGTAACTAATATTTAAAATTGTTTAAATAAATGTAAACTGATTTAAAAAATGTCTTTATATTTGGTTATTGATTGTTTAGTATCAGGTAAGAGAAATGTGGAAATTTGCAAGCCTACTAAATATGCTGATATATTCTATATATTGTGATAATGTCTTCAATATTGTGATGCAATATGCTTTGTGGTATCACCAACCCTCTTGCAAAAATCTATCCAACACAGTCTGAGCGCATTCGAACAATTGATTCTTACTCATTCTCAAGAGCTCCTGTCTGTGATGTTTTACTACTCTGCTAGTCCTTAGAACAAGAACGCACACCACCTACGTACGCACATAACTCAGCCTCTGGGGGAAAAAAGGCACAGACGTTCCCCCATTAAAGCCCGTCTGTGAAATGTATACACAGCTCGGGGTTCGTGCATCACTCTCTGTACCTCTGAAACCCATTTACAGGTTTTTGCAAAACAAACATACGCCCACACATACACACCCACATACGTGCAAGATTAAAAACGGCACACTGTTGGGAGGCAGCAGGGTTTCAGAAGAAGTCTCGTGACCTTGTTTGTAGTTGCATGTGTCCCAGTTGTTACTTTTTTTTTCTTTTTTTTTTTTAATGTAGTGTACATTTAAGGATAAAGGTCAGCATGATCTAGGCTGTTACCAGTGTCGCCAGTTCTACTTCAGAGTCCTTTTTGAAATGCCAAACTTTTATATGATCAGTTTAGATGTGAGCATTCTGTGTAAAAAATAATCACTGTAATGCTTTAGATTGCAGTGTCCCTATTACAGTGTTAGAACCAGTAAAATTATATACAGATTCTGCATTCTGTAAAATATGACGCGATCTGGAAATGGCCTGTAGGTATATAAGTTAGCATCCCGTTGTAATAAAGTACCCAATTGAGATTAATTGCATATTTTTTTATTATTTATACTTGCTCTGTAATTCAAAGCAAGAAATCTAAAAATTTGTTTAAACTGATTAAATAATAATAAGAAAATAATAAACTTCTCTTGAATATCAGGTCATATCAAGAAAATGCCACCTGCCAATATTCTGTGTGTGCATGTGTGCATGTGTGTGTGTGTGTGTGTGTGTGCTCCATCTCAGTGGAGCAGTCACCATCACAGCTGCGCAGATGCTGGTGTGATGTGCTAGGCTGAGCATAAGCATTTCCTGCCATGCTTGAAAGATCGCACACACACACAAACACATAAACACACACGCACTGCCACACACACTGCCCCACACCACTGTGCCACTGGCCACTGGGACAAACTGAGATGTATGAGACTAATAAGTCACACATCAACAAACCCATACACACAGGTACAGACTGTATATATATATATATATATATATATATCTATATATATATATATGTGTTTGTTTGTGTGTGTGTGTGTATATCTATCTGTTGCCTGTCCGTGTGTATGTGAGGCAAATTTAGATAACTGGGAAGGTTAAGGTCAGTTAATACTAAAGAATGACCTGCAGTGTAAGTATATTTTTTCTTCTGTACATGAAAGAACACATTCAGGGTCGAGTTAAGGACACGTGGTGAGGATTCAATACTGAAAGCATGCTAACTCTGGACTTAAGCGATAATTAGAAGTTGTGGAGTTAATAAAACAGAGTTTTTTCACAATATGACGAGATCATTTAAATATCAAAATCTAAAATACTGTAAATAAAAGGAAATATGTCTATGTCTATGTTTTTAAACTAAAAGTTTACCTCAGTTACCTCATAATGCTAACTAATGCTACCTGATAATGATTAGCATTTGCTTGTTCCTCTTAGTTTTACTGTAGCTCTTGTAGCTCTGCATCGGTTATTAATTATTATTTAGGTAATTCAATTGTTTTCAAAGTTAGATTTTCCCTTTATTTCTCTTTAATAAGCTCTGATGTCTTAACAGATAGAGAAAAGAAAATTATATATATATATATATATATATATATATATATATAGTGTATGCTAGTTACGCTTTTAGCATGTGTATTGACATTGCACATTTCATTCCATTTTCACCTCCTCTTATCCAAAAGAAGCTCCAGAAAGATTGGCACCAGAACCAGCAGATTCAGGTCCAGCGTCTTCCCCACAACCTTCACACTGCTAAACTCTACACTACACCGCACAACCACTTAAACCACTTACACCCTATTACCTGTAATACATCTCACAACTGTATTACTCTGTACTTTAACTGTAGATTTGTATATATCCCTAGACTCTCTTAAAATATCTATACAATTTATCTCTATATACATTGTACAAACAATGCAGTGCTTTTTTTTAGTATGTTCAATATAAATACTGTATATAAATACATACATACACACACACATCCTGCATATACAGCATACAGTACTTACTGCATATACTCTGTGCAAAGCCATGTTATTTAATATTCACTGCATCTACTGTGTGTGTGTATGTGTGTGTGTTATATATATATACACACCGTATATTATTATTATTATTATTATTATTATTTAACCCGCACCGTATAAGTTACACAACGTCAACAGTTGCACTTCTGGTCAATGATAAGCTGAGTACCTGTGCTATGAACTGACAATAAAGTTGTATCTATCTACTGTATCTATCTATCTATCTATCTGTAGTATATATAATAAGGTTATGTCATCTTTAACAACACATGGGCAAACATCACTTTGTCTCCTTATTAACTGCTTCTATGTCATTCTGAATTGCCTCTGAACTGTCATTGTTGTTCTGTTTAAAGGTAATGCAAGCTGCAAAACTAACCAGCTTCTAACACAAGGCTGAATCCAAAATCCCTCTCTAGTGCCTGATCAAGGGCACTACTTAGTGTGTGGAACAAGGGATTGTAGCTTTCCATTTAATGCTATTTAGGATTCAACTATGGAAGTTATATGATATTCTGCGACATAATAAGGAGAAATATATAAGTTCCTCAGGGCTGTCCACAACCTGCTCACCTTTTGGCTATGCAGTACCGGTAAGAATATAAATATCACAATCAAGGTTGTGCTATTGTACTGAACATCAGCACGACTGTAATATCATCAGTAGTTGGGCAGCACCCTCGTGCCTCACACGACTGCATCACAACTGTGCTGATATTCAGTACAACAGCATGACCTTGAGTGTGATATTGCTTTTATACAACAGTTAAGGGTTGTGATATTGCTTCATTATTGACTTTGAGGAAACCCACAAAGCAGATGGAGAAAATGGAAACTCCACACACAGCGAAGGTGAGATTCGCAACTCCAACCTCAGATGTGTACGTGGCAACAGTGCTTAAATGTTTATGACTATTTATGTATCATTTTAAAGAAACATTTTACATCTGCTGTCTGTATATGTATATGTATCATGTTTTCACATATTTATATTACACAGTGTGATCACAATCTCCAAGTACATTAAATGGTGAACCATGTGACTGCGATGGTCGATAATGATAATTCTCACATACTTAGTAGCACTACTAGAAATTAAAACGTGAATACTGATTCAGTAAACGAATTTAAACAAAGCACATACTCAGCTTATGTCAGTGGTCGCAGGTCGAATACAACTGATATTGTAAAAGGACCTAACAGTGAACAGTAGCTCTAAAGACAGGGTGGCCTTCACAAGTGCCGTACTATAATAGCTCAGCCACCACACACACACACACACACACACACACCACAGATAATGCTGCGTTGCTATGGGATACCAGTCTCGAAGGTATATTGGATGGAGGGAAGATGTTTCCAAGATTTTTTCTCAGTATCTATCTGTTTTCAGTGAGAATAATCTGTTTCTAAAGCAGACTGACTCATACATAGTACACAATAAGATCCATACGCGCGGTAGTATCTGATCCGAGATCAACGCCCTTACACACTTTATCGATACAAGTTCTTGCTAAGCTGTCTGTGCAACTGTATTAAAGTGTGTTTTTTTTTAAAATCACGGCTCGAATTACAATGCGACAAGAAAGTCGTTTTTCGCCATACATTCCATTTTGACGTTGTTTCTCCACTCCTCACCTCAAAATTGTGTTTTATACACAAATTCACACATAAATCTAACTGATTTCTGTTTTCTCAATTTTTCAACATGACAGCGATGTGGAAATGTTTAGCTGCCCAAAACCAAAAACAAAATCACAAAACAATCCTTTGGTATATTTTCCCAAAACATTTAAGACATTGTTATGGAGGTGATTTAGTGTTGTTCATACATTCCAGAAACCAGACATAAAAAATCTTTCTGCTTTTGAAAATATAAAAGTACAACCCACACCATGTGAAAGTTGAGAGATAATGAATCAAAATTACAGCCTGCATAAGTGCGACTTTCAAGTAGAGTTCGGCGACAGAACACGATATTAATACCGCGATAAATGTTTTGCCGCAATACTATGTTTAAAAAAACGTATTATGGTTATAATGTAACACTGATTCATACAGTACTGTACAAAAGTCTTTCGCCACCCCTCATTCCTTCATATTTTGCTTCCAATGAGTCAGACTCTCTTGTATTTTTAATATAGTCTTGAGGAATAGTTATCCACGCTTCCTGAAGGACTTTTTCAGCTCTCATTTTTGGCACAATTTTGTCCAGTCCAGTCGCATATGAATCATTTAAGAATAAAAAGAATCTAATTTAAGACAGGAACCAGTGAGAAACTGGAGCAGATGATGACCAGGCCAGTCATTAGTATACTGGTTATGCTGAATGCTGTGTGGTTGGAACAGATGAGAGGGGAAATGAGGTCGCTGCTAAGATTGTTACATAAACAACAATTTTTAAATTGTGTCTTTAGGCACAAATGATGGCGCCAGTGTGGTGTGGTGGTTAGCATTGTCGCACCTACAGGGTTCGATTCCCAACTCAGGTCTGTGTGTGTGGAGTTCTCCCTGTACTTGGTGGGTTTCCCTCTGGTTTCCTCCCACAGTCCAAAGACATGCAGATTAGGCTAATTGGTGTTCCCATACTGCCTGTAGTGAGTGTGTGTGCCCTGGGATGAATTGTCACCTTGTCCAGGTTGTACCACACATCGTTCCTTAAGTGTCCTGGGATAAGTTCCAGGCCCCCGCGACCCTGTACACATGAGGGGTGGCTCAAGACTTTTTCACTATTCTGTATGTCATATACAGTTTAATAGTATGATTTGTTTTTGACTCTTATGATGGTTTGAAATCAAACAACAACCAACCCCTACTCATTTGAATTCAATGAGATTCGATATTAAAACGTACCTTCTCATTGGCAGTTGTTTCATTAAACTACTTCGAAACAAAGAAACCAGCAGATATTTTCGTGCTAGTGTTTTGCAAAACAATTAAACATTGCAATAAATGTCGTGTATTGTGTTCAGTCGGACATGGCGTACATTAACCGATTCTTTTCTTCCCAGCAAGAACGGATGCTTCGTGTTCGAGAGCGTACACCATATTTACTATATCAACAATACTGGAGTCGCAACAAAGCAAGGTGACGTTTTATTGTCACACTCGCCGTATACCCAGTTCCTGGAAGGGTATAGTGACAACCAGGAGGTTTTTTCACACTATAACCACAACCCACACACACACCCACAGGCATGTACACACTAACACACCCTGTCTCTGATTCATGGGGGAGGAGTCATTAGTGTCTTTCCAGAAGCTTCTGTGGACCAATAAACAGCAGCAGTCAAGCAAGACGGATCTGAATTCATCACTGTCTTGCGCGCACTCTCTCTCTCTCTCTCTTTCTCCTTCCCACCCTTTCTTATTCTGTCTGTCTCTCTGTCTCACTCTCCCCCACCCCCATCCTTCGTTTTCTCTCTGTCTGTAGTTGTGAGCAGCTCCCTGATGAGTCACCTACCCCTCTGTCATCTGAACACAACCACTGCTGCAGAGAGAGAGAGAGAGAGAGAGAGAGAGAGAGAGAGCAAGTGAGGGAATGACAGAAAGCAAGAGAGTAGGAAGAGAGGAAGAGAGGTAGCATCTTTTTCTCTGTCACCTCTACGGTGTCCTCGCACATCATCTCTCTCTCTTTCTCTCTCTCTCTCTCCCTGTACCAAACTCCAAACTCTAAAATCATCACCATCAAATTTTTCAAGATGAACATTTCCATTTTCTTTCCATTTTCTTTCTGTCTGTTTCTCTCTTCCTTTACTCCTGTCTGTCTCTCTCTGTGCATGTGTGTCTCTCTCTCTCACACACACACACATGCTCTTTCAGAATCAAATTTCTAAGATCCTGCGCGTATCAAATTCGTTGTGTCGCTTTGCGCATGAAGGAACGGAAGGGAGCACAGAAGAGTCGTCTAAAACAGCAGTGAAACGGAAAGCAAACTCCTCCAGCCGAGCGGCTAAATTATGGAAATAGATAAATAAATAATCATAAAGCTCCTGGTATCATTTCCACACAACTGTGACTAATCAGTGGTGTGTGTGTGTGCAGATGATTCTTGGAACATGAGCTGGTGAGAAGCACACATGGTACAATTAGAGTATAAAATATATAAGGTTGAAATTCCAAGCCTGATATAATCTGATATTTTTTTTAGAATCTTTAGAGCTGCATCTGAAATGAAATATAGTACAACATTATAATAATAATAATAATAATAATCAAAAATACATTAAAATAACACTCAGGAAAGGTTAGAGAATGCATCAAATAGGGAACCAAAGTATTTTATATCTCAGTCTGGACAGAACTCTTGACATTTTTGTAAAGTTTACACTGTAAAGTTTTGCATGATATGAATGAAAATACTATCCTGTGGTCAGTTTTGAACAGATCGCATGTTCGGGATGTTTAAAGGTAACATCTTAGAGGTAACATGAGTCTTCTTCAGACAGTAGTTGCTCTAAAAGGTTTCATGTAACATGTTGTGAATAAATTTGCAGGTAATGGAAAGAAGAGACTGGTATACTGGTATGTCACACTCGTACTGAAACATATGATGTTTTCATAATAAACAAGGCATAGTATGAACAGATGCACCAATTGACATTTTCTTGGCCAATAGATATTTAAATTTTGTTTTTTTTTCTAGGAACTGTACAGTAATAATACGATATACCATATAAATTTTTTTACCTTTAATGAAAAATTCAAATTCTCATGAATAACTGAAAATTTAATTTTAACAGGGAAGGTGAAGGCTATCATTTGCTTCCTTTGAGGTACAAGCTAAACCCCAGATGCACACGATTGGCTAGTGCCGCTACAATTGATGCCACGTGAGAATGAGAGTACACCCCATCTGCCTGAGAGCTCCAGGGTGCAGAAGGCTAGAGTAGGATTCAAACGTCACAATATTTAGCTTCATTGAGTTTTAAACCTGCTCTTCGCACAACATCCTAGCAAAACTACAGTGTCATAATGAAGTATTTAACACTGTCACCTTGCACATCCAGGGTCTGGGTTCAAATCCCGCCTCGGGGTGTGTGTGCATGGTGTTTTCATGTGAATGTGTGTGTGAATGTTGACCAAAGGTCCTACCACAGTCATAAAAAAGGCAAATATGGTCACCATTGGCCTCCACGGTCTCTAGGTGGACTATATGGGTTCCTAGATGGATTGATGGATAAAGTATTGCACTGCTATATGTAACACCAGCATTGGTTGATCTCCTAAAGTGATGATTTCCTCAGAAGGGAAAAGCATCACACACATGTATGTTACTCAATAAGCTTACCATATTGTCATGTTACCTACTGTACTTGTTAGTATGCAGAACTGCATTCCAGAAACACTACATTTCTTGTGCTGTGTTCAAGTGGAATTTGTGATACAGGCAATATAAAGACTTGTGCTGCATTTGTAGTGCATTGTTAGTGATGTGCTAGTTGTAATAATGTCATTTCCCACCTCAGGGTGTTCAACGTTCACAGTGGAAAAACAAAACATGCATGCCTACATAAAAGCATGTCTTTTGTTTATTCTGTCAGAGCACATAAAAAAACTACTTTAATGCACTTTTACACTTACAAGCCTGATTGGCTATCGGTTCTGTTCTACTCTAGTGAACTGTGTGCAAGATTTCAGACTAAATTTGCCACACAGCACTAGCAGCGATCGGGCAATTTCAAGTGTCTTAGAAGCAAGGTAACTGGCAAACATTATAATGATATAATTATAATGTTGGTGATTAGATTATCAAAACAGCAATTAGTATGGTTTAACAGTTAGTTACCAACTACTACGAGTATGTCTGTATATTAATCCATGAAAATCCAAATACTGATAATATATAAGTAGCAAAGAGGCACATTACTCTGTCCACACTGTGACTAGCCATATTGTATCTAAGTAAGGTGATGTTTTATGTATTTCTTTAATGGGTGTAATCAAGGAATCTCAAACTGGACCCTTGAGCAAGGCCCTTAACCCTCAACTGCTCAGATGTATAATGAGATAAAAATTATACAATCAAATAAAAAGTTATTTTATAGTTAAAAAGAGATAAAAGGTCGCTCTGGATAAGGGCGTCTGCCAAATGCCTAAATGTAAATATAAATTGCAACTTTGCTTTTGAGGGTAGCATTAGCAGCAAACAAAATGAGACTGAGCCGATGGGAATATCAACATGTTCTTGAAATGTGCAATGGGATCTCAGCATATGAACACCTTGCCTCATGATTTTTTTTCCCTAAAGAACTGAAATTTTGCAAGAAATTAGGCATATAGAGCATTTTCGGCATATGAGTGAACCCAACTGAATGAACACTGGCTAAGTTTGTTCAAAACCTGTTTATGTCAGTAGAAAGACAAATAAAGTGAGTGTACATATTTTTTGTGTGTTTTTGTATTTTGTACAAAATTTAGTGAAGACATGGGACACCATGGGTCCCAAGAATGTTAGCAAGTACGGAAGCAAGAAGAAAACGGGGCCATTTTCAGTTTCATGTTTAAAGCAGTCAGTGCTATAGAAATCATAAATTAAGGTAAGGTGAGGTTTACTGTCTATTTATTTCATATTTTACTTCATGTAAATGTCTTGATTGTTTTTATATGCAAAAATATGTTTATATTGAAATTGGTAGTATTGGTAATATTTTCTGGTATCTGGAACGGATTATTTGCATTTACATAATTTCCTATGGGTGAAACTACAGTATGGGTTTCACAATATGAAATTTCGCCTTAACAACTCGCCCTCCATAACTGAAAAATTGCCGTGGGACCACTGTATTGGTAATTTATTAGGACAAAATCCTATACAGCTGCAAGTACACTTCATTTACACTTAGCACCAAGTAGAAACTTTAGCCATGTTGAGAAGCATCACCATTAAAACATCAAGCACATAATGCTATAAGAACGTTTTCCTCTTTGTCATGGTGAATATCATGAATACTGAAATCATGTGAAATCTTGAATACGACCTGACATTACTGTAGCACTGATATTATTATTTAAACCAAAAACAAGATATAAATAATTGAAATAAATAGACGACATCCTCCGAGTTCACTCCTTTCACTACAAAACATTTAAAACAAAACTCCCTACGTCATGTCTGCAAGAAATACTGTCCAGACTAGCATTCCCTGCTTTCACATGGACAATGACAGGAAGCGCTGCAGACATGGACCTCACTGGCCTCTTAAAGTCTCTTTCCTCTAACAGGCCTCAATTTATTTCCACGCATCCCTATTCCAAAAACCCAAAGCTGGCTCTGACCCCTGGCAGGGACACCTGCATGAATTTACCTGGCTGGTTGAAGGACACGAGTCCCTGAGAGCAGCAGAAGAATAAGGAGACGGAAGCTGCATCTTCCACATGCTCAATAGCTCTCATCATCCTGAGATATTCTTTCCTGAAGACACGGTGAAATTGGATTCCTGTCACCCGAGGCATGAAGCACTAGCGGCAAAGTGCGGCGGATAAAAAATAAAAAATGGCCACACTGCAAGAGCTGGTGAAGCGATGGTGCAGTTCTTTATTCAGGCAGCATTTCTACTAATGTTATGTGGTGTATTTTTAACTTATTTAACCCTTTAAATGTTTGACCTCATTACATTTTGGTTTCCACAAAGAATTTAAGCCTAACTAATAGACAAGAAGACAACAAATTCAAACAATATCATATAAATAGTCTGTTTTATAATTAAATAAATTATATTTGGTGATGGCAGCATGGTGGCCTTGCACTGCCGGGGTCAAGGGTTCAACCCTGTGTGCATTGAGTTTCCTCCCACATGCAAATAACTTGAGGAATAGGCTAATTGGCATTTCCAAATTGCCCATAGTTGTGAGTTGAGTGTATGCCCTGCAATGGATTTGAACCCCGTCAAGGGTGTACCCCACCTCTTACCCTAAAGCTCCAGGGGATAGGCTCAAGGACTGTACAGTACACGATAAGCCATAAAAAGAGTGTTCGAGTGAATGACGATTCTTTGATATTTTGCAAAGACTGAAAATATTGGACCTCATACACAGATATTTTATCAAGAAGTAGATTACATAATAATGCTACATATTATTGACTGCAGTAATACTTTAAACTAAAATAATGTATTGGTATGACACGAATACGTTGAAAATCAAGGGGTCTATCTAAAAAAAAAAATGCCCGAGGTAGCGAAGTGCAAATCAAGTTACAGCTCACTAGTGACCTGAGGTATTCATTTTAAGGGTTAACACCATTCAGCCAGCCAGCCACAAACCTAATGAAATCACCTCCATGCTCTAAAAGATTCAGGTCTAGGCTAAGTGAGACCTTAGACATTTTAAGATGAAACCTGAACAAACTGTCTAGGCTGTTGTTGGGAAGCGATTGAACTATTTCATCTATTAAGACAGACGTTGTGTCACATCAACTCATCAAAGAATTCAGACATTTTCTAAGATATCCCTATATAAACCAATAAAGTAGGAAGTATCTATTCCTTATTGTATGAATAAATTTGTATTCTAAGCAATCCAATGTATCCCAGAGCACATTCCCAATTCCCATGTCATATTAAGTGCACTCCATTCCAGCATTAGCATATGATATAACTACAATTTGTTGCTAGGAATAATTTTGGATACTTTGTCTTTTTTTTTTTTTTTTTTTTTTTTAAAGATGATGTAATTGTCCAGATGTGTTCTTTGCTCTTAGGAATTATGAATTCTCTACATATTGATTATTTATTCTAATTTTCTCAATATTATGTAGGGCATTTAAAGATTTTTTTTTTTAAGTAAGTTTTAAAAAAATCTCCAGAATGTTCTAGCATTCATTACACTCGGTGAAGTAACCATAAGCAAGAATTTCAACAGATTTTGCCTGTTTTTGCCACACAGCTGTTTAGTCCCAATACTTTGAGTTCTAATCACATTTTCACATATGTGTGGAAATCCTTTTTGATTTCACAATTAAACATAGCTATGAGTTCTGCTGCAACTGCACCAAGTGTTTAAGTGATCTTTGATGGACATTCATGATTTTTGTTTCTTCTTCAAAGTTGATGGTTCTTTCCAGGTTTTAATGAGGTGTTGAACGGGTCTTAACGCAAATGTCTTTGTTTGATTCAGGACAATAATGTCTTTCTATATTGTTGTCGTACAAAGTTTCCAACTTCAACTGAAGATGCATATAATTTTAGGCATATAAAATATCTCATGTTTAGTCCTGACTTCCACATTATATGCCACTGGGTAAAAAAAACATATTGCATACAGCCCAGGCTAACATAATGGATGCATTGCTCTCTATGTAAACACAGCTCTAACTGATGGTTACCAGGTGATTTAAGGCTAAGGTTAAGCAAAAAACTGCAGGTTGAAACTAACCTAACAGAAGCTATTGTCAAGGTAAAATTAATTACGCTCTCTGCTTTTGAGAGGAAATGTCCTCTCTCTTGTCTGGCGTCTCTGCTCTATCCGTTAATTGTCTGATTATTATGAAGTGAGCAGAAGAATTTGTTGCTGTAATGAAGTATCTGCTGAAGAGCAGGGTAGATCTGAGAGTCTTGGAAAGGAGGAGAGAAAGAAGGAGGAGAAGAGCTTAGGATAAGGGAAGGGTTGAGGAGGAGAGGGGGAGTGCGAGCATCAATGATGATTACACACCAGACGCAGAAGCATGCAAGCAGCAATGCCATGGCAACAACACTCTACTTCTTCACCAATCCAGGCAGGTGATCCACTTAGAAGATAAGTGATCTCTCCGTTTCTCTTGTGCTGTGGCTCGATGTCACTCTCGCACCTTGGATCACTCTGCTTTTTGTGTTTGTCGCTGTGTTTGCTCATCTCTCTCTTTCGCTACCTCCAAATAATTCCCTCTATTCCATGTCTTTGTGTCTCTTTCTTTCTCTCTCCCTCTTCCCCTCCCCCTTCTTCATCTTTCTTTTTCTTCTTCCATAACAGCAATACGTTCATTGCAACAAATGAAACCACTGTTGCTGTCAGTGCTGAGATTCATGCAGAGGCCATTAGGCTTGTAACACATCGAGCCTTGTGTACACAACCGTCACAGGTGCTTGGAAACAGGGTCCAAGATGGCAGCCATGTGAGCCATACACATACTCAGATGCCAAGATGGCAGCAAGACCCTCTTCAAGCGCACACCGTCTCCAAGTCTCCGTTGTCGTCGGTGCTTAATGAACCGATTTCTACCTGGGAAACAGGTGTGTTCACGCCGAAGCCAATGTGTGACATGTGGTAGGTGGTAGAAATCAAAATCCGGAGGATTCTTTAGAGCCCGTGTCGGGCTCTGTTGCTCTAACTGCGGTGACTGGAGCCAAAATGGCTCCAGGTGGAGTAACAATAACTTGAACCAAGATCGCACCCAGTTTAGCATGTCTGGCTTCATGTAATGAGCCTCTGGTCTTAATGAGAACGACTCAGACAGTCTGGACATGGTCTGTTTTTGATGAAATTGGATCTCAACACATATTACAGTCTCTGGGACAGATGGGGAAGAAATTAGGAAGAGTTACTGGGAAAAAAGAGGATAAATGCAAAAAAAAAGCACAACCACCTGGAAGAGAGATAAACCAAAAGCCAAATATATGTCACATGCCTACTCAGTACTACTCAAGCTGTAGAAGACTTCCTTTAGCTGCTCGACTGAGACCAGGTCTGATTTCCGTTAAACGTAATCACAACAAAGGTACTACCTAGTTACTGGTTATGAATGACTACTGTTTATCTGTGAAATATGCATCAAACACCAAGCTTAGATGAAAGATGATACGGTTTTCAGGGTGAAAGCATCATAGAATGCCACTTATGTTTAAACAGAAGTCAGCTAAGCTTAAAGGGTAAGTACCTATTATGCAAAAATTTACTTTTGTCATTTGTAGGATGAGTCTCCAAAAAAAACTAAAAAAACAAAACATTCCCTATATTTTTGTTTGGGTCCTAAGTTTAAACAAGCCAATTAGATTTTCCCCCTTTTTGACCTCGTATAAAAAGAGCCCCTCCGCCAATGTGAGGGAGACAGCTGAGGCTGAGACAACAATTGGCCCAATGCTGGTTTTTGGCCCAACTTCATTTGTTCATTCATTCATCAGGTCAAAGCTTCCAGTTCTCACGATCTTTATACAGTGTATTCGTACTGGGTCAAATTTTGGTGTACTGTTTTGGATATTTGTTCAGATTTTTCTGAATCCTCCAAGTTGTTTTTCCAACCTTTTGGAGACTTCTGAAGGAAGCATAAATCAATCGTCATTGATACTGTTGAAGAAATGGGTTTCTGGCTTAGCAACTTTTACATGCTAATACAGGTACACCTGGTTTAAAGATGACACACCAAAGGAACAATACTAAACACTATGCATTCTTAAAGCAAATCACTTAGTCATATTTAATAGCTTGTTTATCCTGATCAGGGCATCAGTAGGCCTGGCATCCATCTTGAGAACACAAAGCAAGGTGGGACCTTGGCCCCTATCATTCACAGCATAGCCCATCCACCAATCGGCAGATTGTTTGATAGTAGCAGGAACGTGGATAACCTAGAGGAAACCCACAGCCGAGAATTGAAGCTCAAGACCTATCCAAGGAACCTGGAGCTATGAGATAGCTTTAGAAAATCATCAAGGCATTATGATTGCTGGTATTGAGAATGTCTTAAAGCTTTCACAGGATTTCAACCTGATCTGTTCTTCCTCTTCTTCTACAGTATCTCTGTATATTTCCCTCCCTCACCTTGCATCAGGATAACAGAGCTCGAAGACAAATACTGATTGGACTCCTGTCCTGGTAGCACTGAAGTTCACTGACGTATTGACCTTAATATCAATTATTGGTACACGTCGTTCATTTCATCTCACCTCCTCTTCAGCTAGCGTCTAGAAATTGCTTAGCCATAAGCCGTGGCAAATTTTTCACCACTTTGAGCAGAAATCCATGGCGATTACGAGGCCAATCGATGGCCTGAGTCTCCAGCTCAGCGGCGCTGCTAAGCCCATCAATGATCAACGCAGGGAAGGAGCAGGGGAATGGACCGGAACGAGGGAATGAGAAAGAGACAGAGAGAATAAACGAGAGGTAGCTCGATTTCCCCTCCTTCGCCAGCATCAGAAGTGAGCTGCAGTCAGCCTAAAACCTTGTGTGTGAGGGGGTTCTGGTGCAATCAGTTGTCGGAGAATGTGAGAGGTAATGTCCTCAATCATTGATGGAGTGTGGAGAAAGCTGTGATTTGCAGAAGGCAACAGGAAGGAGTACAACGTGCAAAAGGGTAAGAGAGGAAAACATGACGTGGACTCGTCCTGACTAGACAAACATCTGCTGCAGAGGCAGTAAGATGTAAGGAGAGAAGAAAGATTAAGAGATGCAGCATAGAGGTTCCTCCATCTCCTACTGCCTGAGTGCGAGTGACACGCTTTGGCTGAGGCTTCAAAAGGACGACAAATTAAACTCCAGTTTTTGTTTGGATCACAGAACGAATACGTTTGAGTACCAGACGGTTGTCTAAGAAGAATGAAGAACCATTCATTTATTAAAATTTTCCATCACAGGGGGGCCTGGGGACTACCCCAAGGAGCTCAGGGCCCAATGCAGGTGAAACCCTGGATGGGGTGCCAAGGCATTGCAGGGCGCAAGTACACATACAAACACACCTATTCATACAATTCGAGAAATGTGGAAAAACGAATCAGCCTACAAGGCATGTCTTTGGACTGTGGAGGAAAACTAGAGTACCTACAGAGAACATGCACAAAGGTCGGAGTCAAGATTTGAAGCCCCAATCCTGGAGATACGAGGCAGCAGTGCTGACCTCCAAGCCATCATGCCTTCTGAGTGTGCTTTGTGTTCAATCCAGTCGGACAGATGCCCAGAGTTAACAGACTTATATCACATCAGACTCTGTATTTCCAACATATTTCCATTTCATTTCATTCTGATGGATTTCATGTCATTTCTATTCCGCTCTCTTTTCCAGGCTTTGTTTGCAAAAGTCAGCAAAGAACACGCGAGCGCTGAGAAGGAAACTACCACACAGACGGGTCGCGGATGCCAGCGCTCAATATGTGAACGACATTTTGTTTTCCTCAGAGCACATGATGTATATTTGTCAGTCACGCACGCTTTCAGTTCAAATAAGAGACCGTATGATGAAGTAGGTTCGTCGCTATGACAGAAATGCTTGCATTAAACAATCTCTTGCCTATTTATGACATTTTTTTGGCTTTTAGGAAGCAAAAGAAAATGATTCCGACTTATATTCTTTTTTTTTTTTTTTAAGCAAGCTCTTTTCTTGATGGCACTGTGATGCAGCTGTGCCTGAATTTACGCCTACGCCATGCCACCACAGTGACGATGGCCATCATCCTCACTAGACATATAGTCCTGAGCCCGCCTCATCAAGCATTTCTGTCTATCTTTCTCACTCCATCTCTCTCTCTCTCTCTCTTTCTGTCTTTTTCCCCTCCCTCATCCTTCATGCCATGAATACCGATGTGCTTTAAAAAGCCAAGACATCATTATTCCCCCTTCCCCCTCTCCAGCCCTTTCTCTCTCTCTCTCTCTCTCTCTATCCATCCATCCATCCATCACGCTTTGCCTCTCTCCATCGTGGTCTGTAGGCAGTTTTAACTAAATTTACACTCATCTCTGCACGGAGGCAAACACACAACGCACCTCTCCTATTCAAAAAGTGATTAGCCCCAGGAATGTGCTGGATTAATTCAGAAACCTGCATACCAGCACACAGGGAGGCTTTTTGAATGAAGAGAAATACACTCTCTCTCTCTTTCTCTCTCTCTCACCTCCTTCATTATTTTGCCGATTGAATATCTCTGCCGACCGACCAAGATCTGCCCATGCCTCTGTGAGATAATGAAACAATTACAACCGTGCGGCGGCATATCCTGGCGTTAACTAAACTGTCATCTAACTAAATGCGTTTTATGTTTGCTGTGGGTTATTAAGCATCGCTGTAACATGGCCATAATTTATGCATTGGATATTTGACAAGTGTGAAGAATAAACTCGTTTTTTATTTCCACCGGAGCCCTCTCCGTGCAAGAGTATTCCTCCTTTTTGAGGTTCAAATCCCTCGCTTCATCCCTCCTGCTCCTTTTAGCAGCGGATCTCTGGGGCGTCTCGTCCTCCATTATTTACTTCTGTCTCGCTTTGTCTCTAATTTTCTTCAGTTTGTCTCAAACTGTGATTAGAAGGAGGAGTAAAGTCGGGAGTGTGTCACGAAGCTACTGATAATGCCTTGTTAGTTGTCTGGATTGGGTCACACCACTGGAATTCCGACTAATCACAGACAGATCCTGTGTGTGTGTGTGTTTGTGTGTATGCGGAATGGGAAACACCAGGGACCTCGCAATACACTATAATCACGATACCTAGTTGTATTGCAATCCTGTAAACATCACAATTTTCTTTTCTGATTATTTCACAATTCTAAACAAACTTTGCAATGAATTTGCTGTGCCGTCTGAATAGTTTAGACACCATCGCCTGTAGGATTAAAATGCAAGCATATATAAATGTTAAAAAATATATATTAATATTAAATTATAAAAAACTAAATAATAAATAAATTTTGTAGTCAGTGTAGCAAATAGATGAATTGCCTCACAAAAGGATCACAATACGTAACTGAATAATTTCCCCCCCACCATTTCTAGTGTATAGTGTTTTATTAAATAAACAGAGTTGCTATTAGACATACTGTATTACACCTCATGAACATCGATATTACCAAAAATGATAACTGTATTATTGCTATATTGTATATATTTTTAAAGCTGCGCAAAATATTAATGAATATTCTACAAAGTACGCAGTCAGACACAGTGCATTTCTATTCCTAAATGGTGCTCTGTACTAATACAGATGTCTTGTACTCGATGATGTGGAACACCCCGCTGAAGTTAACTCATTAAGAGGATATAGTTAAGGCTTATTTTACCTCAAACGCTTCTCTTTATTAAACCACATGAACGCCAGAGAAGTCTCTTTTATCTCATGTTGCTAGAAGTGGCATTAGGGATTGGCAGCGTTGTTGGCCCAGGGCTCGTTTCCCATTCAGCTGGTCCAGGCATCTTTCTCTAAGAGTCTGTGCCAGAGCCTAGCCAGACCACAACTTGTCCCCTAAGTAAACAAGTAAGCCCTCACGTCAGACATTAGTAAACAAACCCGGCCGTTACAAAGCAAACGGGTTTGGCTAACGCGCCTGCATTTCTGAGACTTTTTAAAAGCATGCTGCTTTAATTGCAGCTTCAGATTCGAGTAATGCAGAGATCAGAGATCTGATTCACTTCCATTAAAATGCCTAAGCTTGAAGCGGGAACATCTTTTGGTTTTGACACGAGGGCAAAGGTTAAGGACTCGGGACGGCCTGAAATTCCATTAAGGAGACTCACGTCATCTGATGTCACGCCGGAGCTAGTTTTAAAAGCTTTAGGTGTTGTTTTTCGATGTTGTGTGTGTGTGTGTGGAGATACAAAAAAAAAAAGTTTTGCTGCACTTTCGAGAGAATTGGAAAGGCCTAGTGATGAGTGTGTGATCTGTTTACATTTTTTAAACTTTTAAAACTTTTTATGATGTCAGAAGATTCAGATGCTATTATGATCACAATGTATTTACATCATTAAGGTCAAATTTTCAGAAAAAAAAACAAAAAAAACTGAAAAAGTGCTCCATCTGACAGGCAGATATTGAAGCCTTTTAAGATGAAGGTTCAATTATTGGTCACATGTATCTTACACCCCCAACATATCTCAGGTAGAAACCTGGCATCAGAGAGCAGACAGGATACAGCGCCCTTGGAGCAGATACGGTTAAGGGCTTAACAGTGGCAGCTTGTCAGTGCTGGAGCTTGAACCCCGGACAGTCCGATCCATAACCCTGAGCCTTAACCATTTGAGTCACCACTCACTACCTTCCTCATCAGCATCCTTTTTGCCAGGTGCCACAGGTGAGCAGACATCTCATCATTTACAGCTCACAGTGATTTTAACTTTAAGAATTTCCATTCCATGCTCCTTCTGTACCCTGGGTAAAGCCGGTTAGTCATGTGCCTGAGTGCACGAGTTAAAATGACGGTCCTGATAGAAACGTTTAGTGAAAAAAAAAAAACCTTCTCTACATGATAAAGTGTTCGGTGCGAGCGAACGGCAACAAAGAGCTGCAAAACTCCGCACACGGCATGTACAGTAACAATGCACAGTTCACAGACATGCTTGTGAGTTATGTGTAATATTTCATCATTGTATAGATTTGTTACTACTTTTGTTCTTTCTGCTGTTCAGGGCTCACGTCTGATCTAGGAACTTGCGCGATACACTTTATGTTGGGTTTCTAATGACAGGCTGGAGATGACGAGGTGATGGGCGAAACCTTTCAGACGGTCAGAATGAATGTGTGTGTGTGTGTGTGTGTGCGTTAATTTGTGTTTGTGTGAGAGAGAAATAGAGGGAACCACTACAGGTTTTCGGAACAGCTGGTGGAGTGAAAGCAAACTGCAACCGCCATGCTGGGTACAGACAGAGAGCCTCCCCAGGCAGAAAAGAACCACCCCCACCCCAACATACACACGCGCTCACACACACACACACACACTGCCACAATCACTGCAATTCACCTGCTGCCAAGAGCGACAAATCTGCCACACAGGAGGAGAAAGAAGCAACACCACAGCCACACACCAGGACCATATCTTTACAATATTATCCACCATACACACACACACACACACACACACACACACACACAAAAACAAACGCCCAAGCAGTACTCCTGATGTGGGTGAGAAAGGAGATAGGTGTACTGTTGGCATAGTGAGCCAATAGACTATCCAATGACACATTCCAAACTCTTTCCATCACACACACACACTCACACACTTATGCATTCTAATGAACTAAGAATAACATCTCCATAGCTGGTGTGTAATAGTAGGTGAATACACACACACACATACACACACACAGTTTAATTGAGTCCCCCTTAAAGTCTCCCTCTCTTAATCTCAACACCCCCCCCTCAACCCTCCACCCCCAAAAGAAAAAAAAGAGGGAGAAAAGAAAAAAAAGGGAGAGCTGCCATTGAAGAAAAAGACACAGCCTACTCACCCTCTCTCTCTCTCTCTCTCTCCCTCTTTCTCACTCTCACACACTCTCTCTCTCTCTTTCTGCGAGACTGCAGCTTCTCCTCCTCTTTCTCTCGCTTGGCTCCCTTTCTTTTCGGGCCCCCTCTCACACGCAGAGCCGACACAAAAACGTGAACGGGACCGTTCGGGTTTTCATCGTTTGTCTCCTCAGCTATTTCTCCCCGAGCTTTTGTCCCCCTCCCCTTTGTCCACGCCGGCCCGGAGGAGAAGGAGAAGAAGTAGAAGAAGTAGAAGGAAAAAAAGTGCACACACACATCCACACAAAGGGCTTCTCTTCCCTGCAATCCTCGGTCCCCTTCAGCATCTAGACGCTAGGACAACATCAAAGCAACTTGGGGGGAACACTTGAGGGGCCTATTGTCTCCGGTCTGATCTGTTTTTCTTGCCGCCGTCCCCCCCTGTCGTTCCGCCTTCACTTGGTACAGTCCAGGCATTCACGCCAAGTAGCTTTCACACATGCAGGGGGAGGCTTGTCTCAGGCAATTGCTGACAAGCTACAAACAAGGCGGCCACCCCCCTTCTTCTCCCCAGCACACACATATACACACACACACACACACGTACGCACACACACTCTCACTCTATCTCTCTCTCTCATGGACATATGTACACACCACACACACACTTTTTCTTAAGTGCATGAAGACACTCGTTCAAACCAGCATTCAGCTCTTTGCTTTCTCTGTGTGAGATCCTTAAAGTCTGATGTGTTAACACACACACACACACACACACTTCTACTGGGGCTTTGGGGTCACCACTGCTCTCACTTTCTCCTTGCTCTTCTTCTCCTTCTCTCTCTCTCTCTCTCTCTCTCTCTCGCAGTTTTCTCAGAGAGGGGAGAGAAAAAAAACAGAAGACAAGGGGGGCGGGAGGAAAAGTGAGAACAGGAGGGGGTTGGGTGGGACGGGATCCATCCTCTCATCTGGGTTTTCCAGCGTAAGCCTGGAGAAACGGAGCGGGAGAGAGAGGGAAAAAAGAGAAAAAAGAGGGGGTGGACTGGAGGCTGAGAGACAGAGAGAGAGAGAAAGAGAGAGAGAGAGAGAGAAAAGGGGGGAGGTGTGGATTTAGGAACAATGAGCCACAGACCCCGATATGAGAGATGGAAGCGGAACGTCTGGGCTAACTTTTAGGTTCTGATGCACTGGTTTAACCTCAACACAAGATCTGATACCAAGCGTCTTTGCTTCTCTGGGTCATCATTAGACACGCCACTACTGACAGATATGTGAGAAAGGTTTGAGAGTAAAAGAGTGAGAAAGAGAAACAGGAGTGAGAGATGACAGCCGGGAGGTGGAGGCTGATGTGTGACAGTCAGATGAAGCAGCAAGCAGATGTTCCAAACAGATTTTTACCTTCCCACAAGCGAGTTTCACTCAGTGTTTTGCCTAGGATTTGGTCAAAGGTCAACCTGAAGCGTTTGGTTCAATTGTGGGGAAATTTTTCAGATCGAAAATGTCTGGCATCATCCGTCAAGATAAAATATGTAAAATATTCCATGTGACTTATTACACTAGAAATGATGAGACATGACCTGTGAACAACACTGTGAAAAAAGTTGAGAAAGCTCAAAATATTAAGGGAATTTGGTTGTGATTGAGTTTTCTCAACTTAAGATCAGTCATACTGCAAAAAATGATAAATTTTAGAAAGTGAAAGGATCTTGAATTTAGTCATATTTATCGTTAATTTCTTATTATAAAATTACAACAAACCAGATTATTAAACCATTTTCTAGACAGGGTTTATTCATTTTTTTCAAGTGAAATATTCTTTAATCTGGAGAAACATATCTATAATTTCTTTAAAATATTAAATAATGTTGTTACTTCTTAGAAATGTTTAGAACAAGACATCTTTCACTGGCAATTTTAGTAACATTTGACTAGAAATAAGCTTAATAATCTTGTATTTGTTTTGATGTAATCCTATTTTAAGAAAATATAAATGTTTGATTTCACTTGCTAACATGCTAATATTTTTCTGCAGTGTTCAACTTAAAATCAAAGTCACATTACATCAAAGTATATTGGATCCAATCTTTTTTATAAAAAATAAAATAAAATAAAAAATATAAAATTACAACAACCCAAATTTAAGATAATGTTGCTAGTTTCTAGGAATTTATTTCTGAAAGCAAAATTATCAGGGTAATAGATCAAGACATTTTTCACTTGCAATTTCAGTAACATTTGACTAGAAATAAGCATAATAATTTTGTATTTGGTTGTAAACTTATATAAATTTGGCTAGAATCAAGAGAATTTCAATTGCAAAGATGTATATTTTTTGCAGTGTGTTGAAAGTAGCAAAATTGTCTGCTGACAGAATAAGAAATTTACACCTAAAAACATATTAAAACTAAAAATAGACTCAAGAACAAGTTTTAATGCATCAGAACTGATGTCGTACCACATAGACATGATTTCCTCCCTTAGTTGACATCAGATAAGCCCAAATAAAAAAGCCAAGTGGCATTAGGTCTGGTTCTAGTCAATCTCCTTGTTAGTTTCAAAGCCATCGTGAGTCTGAAATAAAAACATCCATCCATTGTCTCTAGTGCTTATCCTCTGTAAGGTCATGGGGGACCTGAAGCCTTTCACAGGGATCCAAGGGCATGAGGCGGGGTACACCCATGAATAGGACGCCAACTCATTGCAGAGCACAAGCACACACTCACAATCCTGATTGTACAATAAGATCAGTCCACACTATTGTACATGTCTTTGGACTGGGGAATCAAACCACAGAGTGTATAAAAACTGAACAAACACCCTGTGACATCACACATAGGTTTTCTGAAGAGCAGTTTTAAAGCTCAACTCTGGGAGTTCTAGTTGTGGCCATCTTGGCAGAAGCTGACTCTACCTAAACGGGCATAAATGGTCAAATGGGCGGAGCATTTGCATTTGCCAAAGCTAGCTTAGATTTAGCTTAGCTAAAATGCTAAGGTGGCTATATTAATATGCTAACATTACTTGCATTTGATTAAACTCTGCCATTTATACCGTACACATCATCCCGTGTAGCTGTTACTCACATTCACCACGCCCTTAATTATGAATAATTTTATGGCCTAATGTAATTTTAACTGATGAGTTACATAAAATTCACCGCCATACAGTCATGAATGAAAAATCTAGCTATGGACACCAAAACCGGTTTTCGTACCAGGCTGTAAACTTTTATTTCTGTTGTTAAGTTAAACATTATGATATCGGGCTCTTGTGTCGATTGACTCACTTTTGGAGTCAGTGATCCTAGCGGTCATTTGTGGAACTGCAAGTTTTGCCACTTCCATGTTGGCCTTATTTTTTCAGAACCGGAGGTGGCCACCTGGAGGAAACCCTCCAAGCACAGGGAGAACATGCAAACTTCTGCACTAAAAACAATAGATATTAAATTTCATTTACAGAAAAAGGCCTATGGGTCTAGATTTTTGCCACCCTGTAGATTTTGACATTCTCTTTAAGAATGTTCATTCACTGGGTCTAAAAACATTATTTTTATTGACTCTTGGTATGCCTTGCACCTTCAGGATCTGGGTTCGATTCCGGCATTGGGACTGTGTGCATGGAGTTTGCATGTTATCCCTGTGCTTGGTGGGTTTCATCCGAATACAGCGGTTTTCTCCCACAGTTAAAAAACATGCAGATTAAGCTAATTGGCATTCCCAAATTGCCCGTAGTGTCTGAATGACAAATAGGAGTCAAGCCCTTAAGTAACTGCCACAGAAATGGCAAATATATCTCCTGGGTGAATGGACCACAATGCCAAAATATAGTAGGTAGGTAATTACAGTATTACACAGTAATAAACATGATTGACCATGCTAAAATGCCCCTAGAATGATTGAGTGTGTGTGTGTGTGTGTGTGTGTGTGTGTGTGTGTGTGTATGTGTGTGTGTGGTGCAGTATGATGGATGTCCCATCCGGAGTGTGTTCCCATCTCATGCCCAGTGTTCCTGGCGTAGGTTCTGAAGCCGTGACCCGAAGCAAGATAAAGTGGATCAAACAGCAATAAATATTCTTAAAACTATTCAGATGTAAAGCTAGAAGTCAAGGCAGAAAAGTCAGTTGAAAAAAATATTACTGCAGATTGATAAAATAGTGCGTTTGACAAGCTTGGCGGGAAGAAATCAATAGCTTTCTGCGGCCATATTGCCATAATGTGAAGGAGAGAAGAGGCCCTGTGAGGAAAGAGTTAACATTTCATCGCCTGTAATGTAGGAGAGGAGGAGGAGGAGGAGGAGAAGGAGGAGGAAGGGAAGGCGGGGCCAGTGTGTCCAGCCTCTCCATTGAGAATTGGTGGCAGTGAGATGCCTGGGATAAATGAGGTAAAGAGTTTAAACATCTAATTATATATCAAGTGATGTACAAAAAGAACGGTAAAGAGAAACATAGGGGTAAAAAAAAAAAACAGGAACAGAAATATATTAATACACTAATACACTCTATGTTACAGCATATGATGTGGTTATAGTTTCTGTACAGAGAAACGACGCTGTCCTTCAAGGGAACACACAGCCACGATTATACACTCCATAATTCATTTAGGTGTCACAAACAACACAGTGTTTAACATGATGAATTTGTGACACAGCCTGTGGTAGGAGGAGTTTCTGTAAACACTCCACTCACTCCTAGACTGAGCTATTTAAAGACACCAGCGAAGCTTCATTTAACGAAGCCTGCAATTTCAGTGCTCTCAGCCTCCCTCAGTAGCCGTCTAATCTACCAATCAATAGTGTGTGCGTGTACGTGTGTGTGTGTGTGTGTGTGTGTTGGGCTTTCTCTTCAGTCAATAACAGATGCAACCAGACGGTTGTCTAATCGACAGAGCTCAGTCTGTGTCCTGTTCCAGAGAACTTTTAAGGCTGTATTTATCACCCAGTTGAAGTGGCACAAATCTGGTTCTTCTGACATCAGTTCGCGATGAGCTGCATGAGCATAGAAATCTTTTCAGGCTTTGTTTGAGACCCTTGAGTCCTGGCAGTTCACATATGAGTTTAAGGCTGCTTTCACACCAGGGACTCAGGCACAGATCCGAGTACACTTGGCCTCAACAGCTGCTTTCACACTATGCACGATTGTTTCGTAACATGCTCGAGAACCATTGCCCTCCCCCTTCCCTTTCCTCTGTTGGCCAGCTTTTACATTAACGGAAATATGCAGTACACTTGAATATTTACACTCTCTGATATAAGAGTATGCACCTAGTTGGTTTGAGAGATACAATAAGAGAACAAGGAAGTTATGCTTTGAGCCGTGCCTCATTTTATTGATATTTTGGGCAAAACATCAAGCATCATACATCACGCTCTCATGTGCATTCCTATTCTAATAGCTATGGCCATGTAGTGCAGAGGATGAGCCCAGCACATGCTGCGTGCACACTAAGATATTGGAGGAGACAGTGGCCCACTTCCATGTTCAAGTACAATTAGCATTTATATTTCATTAAAGCCATGCCCGAGTACACCACAATGTGCGTGAGACCACCTTTCCAAGTGGACTTTGTACGCTTTGGTATGCTGATCCATGCCCGGGCACAATATGGAGCGCTCATATTACGCAAACTTTGGGGTCAAGTGTAGCAGGATCCATGTCCTGGTCCATAGTGTAAAAGCTCTCAAAGACTGGTATGTTTGAGTAGTGTGAAAAAGGTGATCTTCGGCATGACATCAGGTGTAAAAGCTAACCATACAAAAACACAGAATGTGCCACCTTCTTTGATCTCATCTCCCTGAACTGCATGGCCATAGCAGATAAAATAGGAAAGTGGCCGAAAGGTTTGTTCACAACGTTGTCTTCAAACTATCAATAATAGTAGTCATAGGGCAAAAGGTCAACCTTATTGTAGTCTTCTTCTTCTTCTTCTTTGTGTTTATTGGTGGATTGTAAACCAACTAGGGAGGGATAAGTGGCGCAGTCATGACTCCACAAGACCTCTGGGGGGTGCTGTGGTGTCTGCCTCAGGGATGTTAATGGCTGATCCTTTGGGTGCTGTGGGTTGTTGTGTCATACTCAGTGTACAGTGTGTACCCAAAGTACATGAGAAAAACCTTAAAGTGACCCAGACATGAATTGTACTTATTTTTATAATTAGCTGTCATGTGTATGATAAATAGACAAGATAAGTCGCCAGGTGCCGGACCCGACAGAGACACGAGCATAAGATAAGGCACTAGGTGCCGGACTTGGCAGAGACACGAGCACACTTAATGAAGGATTGAAACATGTGTTGGATACACGTGCTACATGTGCACCTGCCGTCGCACACACGTCTAAGTAAAAATATAATAATCAAATAACCAAAAAACACACGATCATTTTTAAGAATACTGAGTTTAATAAGAAGCAGAGACAACACAAAATAACATGTGCAACTACATAATGACAAACAAGGAAATACTTGAAAAAAATTTATATAAAATTTATATAAAAAAACAAAGTATAAGGCCCAACATAAAAGTCCAAAAAAAATCAATAGCAAAATAAAGTGCATAAGAGATCACATATCAAACATCAACCTTCTCTGAGCCAGAACAACACCCACAGGAAGATCAGTAAGGGGGACAAAAGCAGAAATGCAGCGGTTCAGAAGTGGTGCAGGTGGATACCGTTTGGATACCAACAGTTGCACTCGCGTTAGTTTGTGTACTAACGGACACTTTAAAATCTGTCTGAGTGGCCACACTTACATGACAAACAGGCCTTAGAACAGAAGGAGCTGGAGTGCCAGACTCTGGCCGTACAGGCTTAAAGGCATGAGGAGAAGGGCTGTTTACCTCCAGACAAAGTATCTTAGAAGGACCAGGATTGGAGTCATCCTTCCTGAAATACGTAAGCCCGCTCTCCTGTAGAAATTGCATCAATGACACAGACGGCTGACACTCAGCCTGGATGAGGCCCACAGAGGCAATGGCAGTTTCAGCAGGGTTATAATCTGTACTGTCCATGCTATCCGAGCTGTCCAGAGGGATGCAATGAGCACTTGGGCAAGTACAATCAGCTATAAGATTAAAATAAAATACGTAAGTACAACAAATTGGGAAAACAAGACAAGAGATTTAAATAGTGCGAAAGAGATGCTTACCCATGGTCTGTCTCTTGAGAACTGTAAACTCAAAAATAAACCAGGAAAAAACAGGAATGTATAGTAAAAATGTGCACCGCCCTGTTATTTTTTTATAAAATAAGCAAAAGAAGTATAAAGATAATGGAAAGTAATTTGCACAGAAATAAATTATAATGGGAAAAAATATAATCACTTGGTACAGATGATGTAGGGAGTCAGATGACGAGGTATATGACGAAACATAATATGGTAATGGGTGAGTTTATTGGAAAAAGTTAGATTATAATGGGTTAAAAACTTTAGTAAAGAATGGAAAAAGAAGTACAGAGGAGGGCACAAGGTGTGCATCCCTCCCCTTGAAAACTGTATATACTGAGCCTGCATGTAACTGTCAGACAGTCTGCTCTTGATGATGCTTGGATTTACGATCTAAGCATTACAAGTGCGGCTCACTTGGGTTTTATTGCTGCAATAAATCCTGCTTACTTGATCCAGATCTGCACAGAGTCCTGAGTCGATTTTTTGGTTCTTTTGACTAGAGATACAGCTTTTGTTTAATATCTTATAATTAGGTAACATTAACAAGTGGAAGACTAAAAATCTCCCACAGGATCAACATTTGATCAATCTTGACCTCTTGGCCCCATACACAGCAAGCTGGACATGCAGTGTGCCTCACACACTGCATGTTCTGGTGCCTTTCTGTCATACCATTCATCATTGATTTTTTTCAGCAATTTGTGCTACTTTGTGATGCTTTCTGTGGGTTTGGACCAGACAGGTATATGTGAGCCTTGGGTGCCCATGATCCTACCAGTTTACTGGCATATACCCCAATCAGCCATAATACCTTCCTAATAATGAGTAGGTCCCCCTTTTGCCCCATAACCATAAGTGATGGATTGTGTGTTCTGGCACCTTTCTATCACAACCAGCATTAACCTTTTCTTTAATTTGAGGTACAATAGGTCTTCTATTGGATCAGACTACATGCGTCAGCGTCATGCTGCCCATGTGCATCAGTTAGTCTTGGCCACCCGTGATCCTGTCGCCAGTTCACCAGTTCTTCCTTTGGTTCACTTTTGGTAGGTCCTGACCACTGCAGACCAGGAACATCCCGCAAAGGCTGCAGTTTTGGAGTTGCTCTCGCCCAGTTCTCTAGCTATCACAATCTGGCCCTTGTCTAAGTCCCTCAAATCCTTACACTTGTCCATTTTTCTGCTGCCAACACATCAACTTCAGGAAAAAGAAATGTTCACATGCTGCATAATATATGCCACCCACTTCCAGCTGCCATTGGAATGAGATATTGACAATGAAGCCAGTGTGAAAAGGGTCACATTGTGATGGCTAGATACCTGGGTCAGAGCAACTGCAAAACTGCAGCTCTTGTGAGATGTTCCTGGTCTGCAGTGGTCAGGACATACCAAAAGTGATCCAAGGAGGAAAAACCGGTGAACTGGCAACGAGGTCATGGGTGGCCAAGGCTCACTGATGCACATGGGAAGTGAGGGCTGACACATATAGTCTGATCCAATAGAAGACCTATTGTACCTCAAATTAAGGAAAGGTTAATGCTGGTTCAAATAGAAAGATGTCAGGACTCACAGATCATTACCTTTTGGTGGCAAAAGAATGACCTACTCAATATTAGGTGGGTGGTCATAACGTTATGGCCGATCAGTGTAATTAATAATCGGTTTTATTCACTTCACCTGATGGTAGTGTAAATGGCTGATCAGTGTATGTCAACTACAGTGTGAATGAAAAAATAAGATTTGGTCAGCGTTAATGTGAAATCCAGACTCTTAGTCTAAAACCCACATTAAATAGATAAATCAGATATATCCTGCTTTCCAGATGTGGTACAAGATTGAATACATGTCCAATGCAACAGTAACAAGAATATGCTGATCCCAATTAATGTGTCATATTTTTATTACACTTCATGCTGCATGAAAACTATAAACAAATGTCAACAGTATATCTTGTGCCTGCTATCTTAAAAATATGATTACTGAAACAACACAGTCTGTGTGTTTGTCTAATATCAGTCATAGTCCCTGCAGTTATCAGGCTAGGGGGTGGTAGTGGTAGTGAGCCATGCATAGTGGACCGTATGTTGTGCTTGGAAAATGCATGCAGGAAAGACATCTTTTAGGACTGTTTAGGACTGAAATTTCCACAAACAGTTTTGTACACGCGTCTCCAAAAAGAGAAGTGGACTTTTCCCATTATACTGAACGTCCAGCATCCATAAACACTGTATGACCATAAATCAATTCCTGCTATATGTACCTGATATCACCCAAATGAGGATGGGTTCCAGGTTGAGTCTGGTTCTTCTCAAGATTTCTTTCTATTGCCATCTCATTGCTGCTGCCGCCCTCGACTTGCTCATCAGAGACAATCTGATAATTATAATTCATACATATTTCCTCACAGTTTTTGGACTTATTTCCATTATTTTTTATTTTGTAAAACTGCTTTGTGCCAATGACCATTGTTAGCATTATATAAATAGCACTTTATAAATAAAATTGGATTGAATTGGATTGAACTGATATCTTTACTTGTTTTTGGCCACAAGTTCAAATGCCACTGTAGATATACAGTATATTGGCTTTTGTTTTAAATCAAAGCAGAGATATATTATAAGGCTGAGAGGCTCTCACTAGCCATCTTCATCAAGTGGCTTCTCTATGTTTAGTCAAGCTAGAGATGGAAGACTACGAGGCAATGAAGCCTGAATGAGGTGCTCATGTGATTTTATCAGTTTGCCATCGACTTGGCCAAACTCCTCAGCACAACTCTTCAGACTTTGAGATCAATAAATCATGGCAGTTGTAGCTCATTGGGTTGCCACCAGCTGCCATTGTTAGGTCCTTGATCAAGGCCCCTAAACCTGTCTGCTCCAGAGACGTTGTATCAAGGCTCAACCTAAGCTCTGACACCAGCTTCCTAAGCTGGGATATGCACTGTGCATTAATGTATATGTGACAAAAAAAGGCTTAATGTAACTTAAATCCTAGCGTTTCCATTTATAGAGGCCATTAATCTTAGTTTAGATCTTCTGTAATGTCGGATATTATGAATGGCAAGTGAGACATTTAAGAAAACCGTACAGTAATATACTGTACTGTAGTAATCTGCAAAGTGTTATCCAAATATATGCTTCTGTTTTTCAGTACTGATAACAGACTCTTGAGTTTCTCTCTGTTGTCAACCATGATAAGATAAATATAGTTGTAAATTTCCTTATTTTCTTTTATTATAATGCTGTTCCTGCCCTCATTTATCTCTTCATGGCTCATGGTTTTCCTTGGCTTTCCTGGGCAGTATCTCTGTCTCTAACGACAACCAGGTCCAGGGGTCCGTCACTTTGATGAGATCACCAATAGGAGGACTTAGGGTGCCCCAAACATTAAGTCATTGAGGGTAAATTGGTTTAAGAAGCAAGTATTTGTAAAACAGTCATCCTGTATTGTATGTGTCATTGCTTGCTTAAATACTCATGCAATGTTTTGTACAACTTCTGTTATTGTCCATTCAAAGAGGAATAATATTCAGCATCACAAAACAGATGACCGAAACAGAAACGAAAAGATTGCATGGACAAATATGGATTATGTACAGTACTGTTGCGAAATCATTTATACAACATTAAGTGATGGAATGACACCAAATGTACTGGCATATCAGATGCTTATAATAATAATAGTAATAATAATAATTGTAGCTGCAGGAATCAATTCTGGTCTCTGGAATGGCTTGGACTGGTTTTTGACTTGCTTATTGGACTTTTATTTGTACATTAATATTTGTGTTTGGACTTGTCTTGCGCTTGGACATTTGTCTTTGTCTTTTCACACGTATGATATTTAATAAGAATTAATTCCTTCTTTTAGTAAACAATGCACAATGCATGAATGAAGCCAAGTAGTTGAACTCACACTTGGCCAAGGAAAAGATTTGATGTTTTTCTGTCTCAATTCTGACTCAGTCCTGAGTTGAAAGTACAAAATGGGATAATAACCAGAATAATGTTTGACCTTAGCATCAAGTCAGAATTTTCCTCCATACGCAGTGCAGGAGTCAAGATGGAGCTACAGTATGATATATCAATCCTTCCCGACACACACACACCAGTACACACCTCACTCTTTTCTGGTAACATTACCGGTGTAGACAAAAATAGTCTACAGGAAGTGGAGGCAAAAATGTGTTCCATTGTATCTTCGTTACGGCAACTGAGACCTCGTCCCTGTTCATACAGACGTGAGGACATTGTACCAGGCTTCATTTATTCTGTCTTTGGATGTAACCCCAGTACAGTCCACATCAAATAACTGAATCCCTTTATTCTTAATGGGTTCATCAAAATCTGCTTCACCACTGGTCATTTCAAATTCTCCAATCTGACTTCAAGAGGTTTCTTGCCAGCAGGGTGACATTTTTGGTGCCGGTTTACCGTCCCTGGAAGATGCAAAGGAGCATTTTAATGTTTTGTAGACAATGCCGATGTCTCTAGTGTTTTCAGTAGTAAAATGAAGAGGGGTTTTTAAACACTGAGCTCCACCATGTGGTCACTTTAGGTGGGCGTTTTCTTTCAAGGAGAAAGACAGAGCCAGTTTTATATTCACTGGTTAGTTTCATTGGTTAAGTCAAGTGATTATAGTAGGTTAATACTTACTTACTGTATATAGAAGCCTAATAAAAACATTAATGTTGACATAATAGCCCATAAGCAGGAGTTTAACGTTTTTCTTTAATATTCTTTCTTCTTTAAATTATTAGTCATTATTGTAACGGTAAGTTTTTATGAGGAATTGTGCTTTATTTTCAGTGGTCACTTTACTGCTACTTCCCTCTTCTGACTCCTTAATTGTTTTCCACTTCTTTTAACAACATTAATGTTCATGTAATATACTCATATACTAATATAAACTCAAGCAGCACAGATCTGTCCCGGCAACACAGCATAAGTCATTGAGGCCTTTCCAGTTTTAACAGGGAGGCTTCAGACATCAATCTGTGTGTGGGTTTTCAAATATGTCAGATAGAACAAAAGAACAAAAGGTATCAGTACTTTTATAACAGGTAAATTTTACTTAACAGGTCTAGAGTTAAGTACTTCACTGCCTGGTCAAAAAATTTGCCATTTTAGAAAGGCCTGTGTGCCCATAAGAAAACCACATGTTAGTGAAAATAATCAGAAAAAAAGGCTTCAGTTTGCTAGGGAGCATAAAGATTGGACTTTTTAGCAATGAAAAAGGTCATGTGGTCAGATGAGTCCAGACTGACCCTATTCCAGAGTGATGCGTAATAAAGGTAATAAAGGAGGCACATGAAGCGATGCACCCATCATGCATTGTGCCCATTGTACAAGCCTCTGTTTGTACAATGGGCACGTACAAGACAGTGTTATGATCTGGGGTTGCTTCAGTTGCTCAGGTCTAGACTCAGCAATGTTATGTGGCAATAAAATAAGGTCAGCAATTCTTAATCCATGGGGTTTAATATGATGTTGGTCCACACTTTGCAAGTATAACAGCTTCAACTCTTCTTGGAAGGCTTTTCACAAGGTCTAGGAGTGTGTTTATGGGAATTTTTGACCATTCCTCCAGAAGCGCATTTGTGATGTTGGACGAGAAGGACTGGCTCACAGCTTCCGCTCTAATTCATCCCAAATGTGTTCTATCGGGTTGAGGTCAGGACTCTGCGCAGGCCAGTCAAGTTCATCACCAAACTCGCACATCCATGTCTTTATGGCCCTTGCTTTGTGCACTGGTGCGCAGTCATGTTGGAAGAGAAAGGATCCGTCCTCAAACTGTTCCCACAAAGTTGGGAGCATGTAAGTATCCAAAATGTTTTGGTATGCTGAAGCATTAAGAGTTCCTTTCACTGGAACTAAGGGGTCAAGCCCAACTCCTGAAAAACAACCACACATCATAATCCCCCTTCACCCTTGGCACAATGAAATCAGGAAAGTAACGTTCTCCTGGCAACCGCCAAACCCAGACTCGTCCATCAGATTGCCAGATAGAGAAGCATGATTCGTCACTCCAGAGAACACATCTTCACTGCTCTAGAGTCCAGTGGTGGCGTGCTTTACACCACTGCATCCGATGCTTTGCATTGTACTTGGTGATGTAAGGCTTAGATACAGCTGCTCGGCCATGGAAACCCAATCCATAATGCTCTCTACGCACTGTTCTTGAGCTAATCTGAAGGCCACATGAAGTTTGGGGGTCTGTATTTGTTGACTCTGTAGAAAGTCGGTGACCTCTGTACACTATGTGTCTCAGCATCTGGTGACCACGCTCTGTGATTTTACATGGCCTACCACTTCATGGCTGAGTTGCTGTCGATCCCAATCGCTTCCACTTTGTTATAATACCACTAACAGTTGACTGTGGAATATTAAGTAGTGAGAAATTTCACGACTGGACTTGCACAGGTTTCATCACGGTGGAATTCACTGAGCTCCTGAGAGCGATTCATTTTTTCATAAGTGGTCTGCATGTCTAGGTGCTTGATTTTATACACCTGTAACCATGGAAGTGATCGGAACACCTGGGTGAGTGAATACTTTTGGCAATATAATGAATGATACATGTCTGATATGCTTATAAAAATTTTCATACAAAGCCCCAGGTAGTACCAGTACTATCCACTAGGCTGCAGTGTACATTATGCATATGAAAAGACAAATCATTATGACACTGATGATGAAGTACACAAATAAGGTTTATAAATTAATGTTGTATTAAAAATGTCAGTGTACTCAGATTACATATTTTTCATTAGAAATTAAAAGTAGTAAGTAAATCAGCGGTGGCATGGCGGTGTAATGGTTAGCACTGTCGCCTTGGAAATATCACCATTTTTACAGTGGTTAATAGTTTCCTCTATTACCCACAATGCAATTCAATGCCAAGACTGAATTCTTTGCATTGAATTAGTGGTTAGCACTGTCCAGGTCCATTCCCGCTATTCGTCTGCATGCATGCATGGAGGTTTCCTCCCACGGTCCAAAGACATGTTTAGGCTAATTGGCAACCCCAAATTGCCCATAGTGTGTGTGTGAATGTGTGTATGTGTGTGCACCTGTAATGGATTGGCAGCCTTTGTCACAGTTAAGATCCACTGCACTACAGAATGTTTATGGAGATGACACCAGTGACAGGAGCATTGTGCACAGATGGATAAAGCTTAAAGACGAGAAAACCAGCACTGAAGATAAACCACACAACTGGTGACTATTCACTGTATTCAGGAAAGCTCAGTAAAACTGGGGTCGAGGATTCGGGAGTTGGGTTCGACAATACTTATGATGGACTATGTTCAGTAGCACCATTGAATAGAGGAAGAGTACAATTTGAACAACCTATGACAGTTAATGATATTTGCATTAATGATATTTTCCCCCTAAAAAACAAAAATGGCAGATATAATATTTATTTTCTGTCTTTCTCATCAACTTAGAATCTCTAAAGAATCATTAGCTGCAGTTATTTTTACTTGCTCGTAACCCCTAAACATTTACGCCAGTACTTAAGAATGCCCTGTGAAATGCTGCATCGCTGCCAAATCAGAGTCATATGTATCACTTTAGTCTCCTCACAGGCACCTATTAATATCCATGTTCTTTGTTTTTTGACACCGATGGCAGGTGAGAAAGCCTCAGAGATCTGCTGATGTAAACTGATGCTAAGGTCAGATGTTGACTTTTAGTTTAGACTTGGGTGGCTTGTATGGTGGTGATGGTGAGCATCTTAAAGTTATATGGCCAACAGATGAGACTATAGCAGATAAAACTATGCTGGATGGGTAGATAGTCTCTATGAGATAATGAGATCCACAATGACCTGATTTGTATGTGTAAAGTTGGTGATCAGTAATCATCATACCCCTGTGAAAACTTTGTTTAACATCATTTCATGAAATGAGATTTTGTTCAGGTGATTCAAAACCAGTTGTTCCAAAGGTGCTATGTATTACTGGTGAGGTTCATAGATGGATACAGTATGATAACGCTGTGAGAAACATTTTTAATATTCCTGTTGAACCAGCTAAATTCAATCAGCCTGGTCAAGGAAGTGGATGTACTCACCTGTCAATCATAAAGCTCCACATCTAGAAGTTGTATTTCGGAGATCCATCCTGTAGAACGTGTGTGTGTGCGCATTTGTACGTTGGGAGGTGGTTATGGATTTAATACTGGAAGAGTGAACTGTTACTTTTTAAATTTAAAAGCGTCCACTAAAATTACTAATTGCACCTTTAATGAGGTGAACATAGAGAGAGCGGGAAACTGATGAAGTACTTTCTTAAGAAAAAAAACATCTTAGCAAGTGAAAATATCTTAAATCTAATCAAATGTTTCTCTTATTTCCCATTATAACACTCAAATAAGCCAAACGTAAGATTTTAAGATTACTTTAAGATCGTACTGTTATTAAGCTTTACGCTTTCTTAATCTATTGCCAGAATGCTTAGAGTTATAAAAAGAAATCATCAAAAGAACAAGAATATTTTATTCTAATGAAAAATATGTAATCTGAGTACACTGACATTTTTGATTTACTTACTACTTTTAATTTCTAATGAAAAATATGTAATCTGAGTACACTGACATTTTTAATACAACATTAATTTATAAACCTTATTTGTGTACTTCATCATCAGTGTCATAATGATTTGTCTTTTCATATGCATAATGTACACTGCAGCCTAGTGGATAGTACTGGTACTACCTGGGGCTTTGTATGAAAATTTTTATAAGCATATCAGACATGTATCATTCATTCATTCATTTTAAAAAGTAAAATATGTATTGAAACAGGTTTAGTATTCTTGTGTATGTTATATATTGTAAACCTATATTAAGAAAAAGTTGATAGATTTCACTAGATTTAAGATATTTTCACTTATGCCATGTTAAAAAGAAACATTACAACAACATCAGTGCTACTTATTACAAGAACATATAAACAGAGGTTTTTAGTAGATATCTTAGGTGAATGTATATAAATGTAAAAGCAGGTGTAAAAAAAGCTATGTTTTAGGCAGGTGTAAAAAAGCTGCATGTTAAGAAAGCTTTAAAAAATAGAGGTGTATAAGTAAAAATAAAAAATAGTTAATTTTGATCAATTTACAAATTTGGAAAGTAAATTAACTTTTGCCTGCAAAATCAGAATTGCCATCAATTCTTCTAGGTACACTTGCACACAGTTTTTTAAGGAACTCGGCAGGTTAGGTTGTTCCAAACATCGCCAAACCTCTGTGGATGTAGGCGGCCTCAAATCCTTCTGTCTCTTCATGTAATCCCAGACAGAATCAATGAGGTGGAGATCAGGGCTCTTTGGGAGCCAAGTCATCACTTCTAGGGCTCCTTGTTCTCTACGCTGAAAACTGTTTTTAATGACATTGGCCATATGTTTGGGGTTATTGTCCTGCTGCAGAATAAATTTGGCTACAAGGCTACAGCCCTCCCCACCTGGCACAATCGGATCCCCCCCCCCACCCCCCAATCATCCAACTTGTGAAACCAACAGTGAGGACAATCAAAGTGTGGCCAGTGGGAGCAGACTCTGTACTCCAGGACTGGAGCATGTTTGAAACTCAGGCAACCTGGGGTTCCCACTTGGATATTGAAAGCGACGCTTCATCCACCTTGGACTATATTAATTCCACAACAGACAGTGTCACCATCCAGAAACAGATTTCTATGCTTGCAGAACAACTTCTATGCTCGTTTTGAAAGGGATAATCTGGAGCCAGCAATCACTCTCCACCATTAATTTCAGCACAGTACTGAGCAGGATCAGTGCACAGAAAACTGCAGGGCCTGACAGTATCCCCAGACGCGTCCTCAGAGCATGTGCTAGGAAGCTGGCAGTGGGCTGGCAGACTCATTTAATCTGTCCCTAGCCCAAGCTATTGTGCCCACCTGCCTTAAGGCCACCTCCATTGTGCCAGTACCAAAACACTCCACTGCAACATGCCTTAATGACTACCACTTAGTAGAACTCACTCCTATCATCACCAAGTGCTTTGAGCAGCTGTTCCTGGCATACCTCAAAACCTGTCTCCCTGCCACCCTGGACCTTCACCAATGTGCCAACTATCAGAAGAAAAGCACAGAGGATGCAGTTTCCACAGCGCTGCACTCTCTCACGTGGACAGAATGCTTTTTCTTGACTTTAGTTCAGTGTTTAACACTGTCATCCCTTCCAAGTTAGTCACCAAACTTGGAGACCTGTGCTTTAACTCATCACTGTGCAACTGGCTTCTGGAGTTTCTGACCAATATGCCCCAGCATGTTTTGATTTACCCACCACTACTCTTTCATGCTCATCCTTGGCACTGGAAGACCACAAGGCTGTGTGCTGAGTCCCTTTCTCTATTCTCTCTTCACCTGCAAGCCTGTATGACTGCAAGCCTGCACGACTGCAAGCCTGTACATGGTTCCATTGGACTGATTGATTCGGACTGATCAGAGACAACGATGAGTCAGCTCATAAAGAGGAGGTAGATTGTCTAGCTGCCTGGTGCGCTGGCAACATCCTGCTGCTCAACACCAAGAAGACCAAGGAGCTCATAGTAGACTTCAGGAAGAAAAAAAGGTGACACACACAGACACACATCCATTCATATCAGTGGAGAGGTGGTGGACCATGTCACTAGCTTCAAATTCCTCGCCATCCAAATTTCTGAGGATCTCTCCTGGACAAGAAACAGCTCCAGCCTGGTCAAGAAGTCTTACCAATGCCCCTTCGTCCTGAGGGCATTGAGAAAGAACCATCTCTCTTCAGACATCCTGGTTAACTTCTATCGTTGTACCATCGAGAGCATCCTGACCAGCTGTGTTACTGTCTGGTATGGGAACTGCTCTGTGTTGGACCGGAAAGCACTGCTGAGGGTGGTGAAAACTGCGCAATGCATTATAGGAGCACACATTATCACAAAAGACTTTTCTCACCTTGCCCATAGGCTCTTTGCCCTCCTGCCTTCTGGGTGGCACTACAGGAGCCTCCAGACCAAGACAAGCAGGTTCAGGAACAGGTTTTTCCCCACAGCTGATTCTTTGCTGAACTCTGCCTCCACCTGATCACATGCACATTGAACTGAATACATTACTCTGTCTAACTATATTTACCTTGCACTACTCATAAAATACTACGGACGATTGTAAAATTGCACTACCCATGATTGCTGCTCACAACTCACTACTGTACATAAACTTAAACACTAAGGATTACACTATTCATAACTGTTGCACATATTGTATATTGTATAAAATGACCTCCCTCATTCCACTCTCAGTAACAAGTTGCACACATGTATATAACCTTCTCAACTGCAATATCATAACCATGGTATACAATATGTTCCTTCATAGCAACCATCTATAATCATTGCATTCATTGTACATAGCCCTTCTCTGTGTATTATTTACATATGTATATTATTGTATCATGCTGTTTATTTTCCTTCATTGCACAACTTTTTCTGTGTATAGTTTACATAGGCAAATTCCTGGTGCCCCGCTTCTGGTTGGAGATCTCGTCGCATGGATGCCCCGTGTGTCTCTTTGGGACGCGTCTCGTGTCTGGGGATGGTTCTCTCTACCTAGAAGACGGTTCTGGCCTCGACTGGGGTTGGCAGCTGTTTCTCTGAGGACTTGACAGTTCGATAGTTTTGTATTGAATATAATTGAATTGAATTGAATTGAAAAATTATGTATCATGGTATACAATATCTTCCTCAAAGCATACATCTAATATCATTGCACTCATTGTATATAACTCCTTCTCTGTATACTGTTTATATATGCAAATAATTTATCATGGTATACAATACCTTCCTTATTGCCCCCCACATTTGCTTATGTGAACTCATTGTATTTACCTCCCTCACTGTATACTGTTTATATAGGTAAATATTGTCTATATAATAAAATAATTGAAACATTTTATTTTATCATAATATAAATAATATAATGCCTTTGAAAATACATGTCTGGTTAGATGCTAACTGTATCTGCGTATATTTCCCAACACTGGGGACAACATTAGTCTTGACTAAATCTCCAACTCCATTTGCAGAAATGCAGCCCCAAACATGCAAGGAACCTTCACTATACTCCACTGTTGCCTGCAGACATTTATTATAGTACTACTCTCCAGCCCTTGGGCAAATAATCTGTCGCATGCTACAGCACCACATAGCTACACTTTGCCTCATTCCCATATACGCAGTATAGCTTTTGGCCTGCAAATATTTCTATGGAGACCACTTCTGGACAGACTTCTCTAGACAGTAGATGGGTCCCATGGGTTTTCGCCAGTTCTTTGCTGATCTTCTAATGTCAAAGGGAAGTAAGCATGATGTGTCTTTTATTTTCTGCATTAAGTTTCCTTGGCTGACCACTGTGTCCACGGTCCCCAATATTGCCCATTTCTTTGTGCTTCTTCAACAGCACATCTTGAAACTCCAGTCTGCTTTGAAATTGTTGCCTGGGAGAGACCTTGCTCATGCAGTATAATCACCTTGTATCTTGTTGCTGTGCTCAGTCTTGCCATGGTGTATGACCTGCGACATGACACTGTATTCCGCAACCTCACCTTAGTAACAGAATTTGGATCTCACCCAGTTTTAAGCCTTGTACATGACTATTTCAGTTAATGACTGCATTTTAACCAACATGTGAAATTGAGGATCATTAGCACCTGCTAAATTCTTGTTATTACTCACTCTTCTTCTATACCGCTTTATCCTGTATTCAGGGTCGTGGGGACCTGGAGCCTATCCCTGGAGGCTTAGGGCACGAGGCAGTGTACACCCTGGACAGGGTGCCAATCCCTCGCAGGGCGCAGACATACACACACTCACACACACACCCATTCACGTACTACTGGCAGTTTGAGAATGCCAATTATCCTAATCTGCATATCTTTGAACTGTGGGAGGAAACCAGAGGAAACCCACCAAGCATAGGGAGAACATGCAAACTCCATGCACACAGAGACTGGAATCAAGCCTGGCTGGGAATCGAACCCAGACCCGGAGGTGCAAGGCGACAGTACTAACCACTACACCACCTCTTGTTATTATTACAATATTATTTATTTAATTAACATAGTAAAATGACAGTATTTTATAGTAATATTTTGTTACATTATATTATTGTTCCTTGCTTTTGATTTACCAAGTAGCTTTGATGCATGTAGCAGCAACAGGCAATAAAAACGGACTTAGAAACATATCCTGTTACTCTGCTAAGCCTAGGCTGGGCCTCAATCTTTAATCCTTTTTATATAGCAATGATGTCACCTTGGCTAAGCCAACAGTGAAACCACAAGCCATCAGGCAAATCATGATTAATAGACCATGAAGAAATAGCAATCCTGACGTCTAACCTAGTCCTGACTTGACTTTAAGTGACTTCCTTTAAGACTTGATCGAGAAGCATGTCAATGTGGTCACTGCTGAAATCCACTTGCTGCAGGTCGAGATCAGGAATGATGGAGACCAGCAAGTGACTCAGGTTGAGACGCAGCTTTCTCAGCTTCTGCCTCTCTTCTGCAACTCGGGCATATTCTCTTGCTGTTCCTTCCTCCTCTATTTTCAGCCCTTCCAGTTTGCACTTGAGCTGGTCACACAGGGAGGACAAGCTGGCTTTCTCTCTCTCCATCGCATCCAGCTAGTGACAGTAAATTTTATTATGATATACATATTTATACATAATTATGTATCAATATTTCAGTGGATTTAACAAATTCTGTGAAAAACATCATAATAGTTTTCTAAACTGTTGGACATTAATTTAATATACTTTGTTGCCAGGCAGCACAATGGCGTAGTGGTTAGGTGTAATGAATGGGTAAAAAACTATATTGACAACTATAAAAGTATGTGGACACCTCCATATCACTGGAATATACACCAATCAGCAATAATATTACCACACAAAATATTAAGCCCAATATTGTGGGCTTGACTGCACAATGACTGCTGGGGTGTGCTGTGGTTTCTCATTAACAGCTGATCCTTTGGGTTCTGTGGGCTGCAGGGTGGGACCTTCATAAATTGGACCTGATTCTGGTAAATCACATTCCATGAATGCTTAGTCAGACTGAGATCTGGGAGAATTTCAGCTGGATCAACAACCTTGATCTCTTTCTCTAAAGTCCAATATGCAGCAGGTTGTGAAGCACTTGGTATTCTGATACCTTTCTATTCTGACCAGCATTGACTTCTTTCAGCAACTTGTGCTACATTGGCTTTTCTGTGGGATCAGACTTTACCAGCTAGCCTTTGGTCTCCAGAGGCGTCAAAGAGCCCTGGGTGATGATCCTGTCACCTGTTCACTGGTATATAATTGATAATCAATGCTATTCAATTCACCAGGCAGTGGTGTTAGTGTTATGGCCTAGTGTAATTGGTCTCTCCTGTTATAATAACCTCAACTCTTCTGTTTCAGCTTCCCACTAGATTTTGGAGTGTGGCTGGGAGGATTTGTGTTTATTTAGCTATAAGAGCATTAGTAATTCCAAGCACTGTTGTCAGGTGAGATCTGGCACACAGCTCGTCCCAAAGCGGTTGAAGTCAGTGAAGTTGAAGGCTCTGTGCAGAATACTCAAGTTCCTCCATTCTAATCTTGCAACGCCATTTCTTTATGGAACTTAGGACTTCACGAAATTTTGAAAAGCCAATGTTAATAACCTTTTTTCTCCATTAAGCACAGGAATGGGTTGCAGAGGTGCTAAAGCCAACCTATTTTAGCATGCAAACACTCACTCACACTTTAATTTATACCTAGAGGCAATTTAGAGGAGCCAGTCTAACTACAAGCATATTTTTGGTCAGTTGAGGACACTTGAGGATCTGTTGAAAGACATGAGGAGGATCTGGTGAAGAACATAATAAACAGCTCATGGGACAGTAACTTCAGCTCAGGTTCAAACCCTGAATTAGTAAGGCAGCAAGGCTACTTAATGTGCCCTAAAACTAACATGTCAACATCACACATTTAAGCCAATTATTACCTAACCAGCACTTCAATTTGCTCATTAGGTATGAGGAGTGTTCAAGTCGGGACTTATACATGGACGTACAGACTTCTTTAAAATGTTTACACCTTTCAAATGTTTTACTGCGTGTAAAAGTCCCATAACCTGTGTCATAATACTGTGTCATGAGTCTTCTGTAAATTGTCTGTAAAATGTAATTCATGAGAAATTTTAGTCCCAGTTTGAATTAAACGCCCCTCGTAGATTTTATAGTAGGTATAATGTCATGTTTTTTGATGCCTTATTTTCCCTTGAAAGGTCTACAAGTATGATAGCAACCAGGTGCTTTGGATCAACTCGCGTGTCAGACGTCAGACTGTTGTACTCTTTGTGCCATATTGTATAGAAATTAATTGAAAGCGTGACATAATGACAGTTTCTACCTTGCAGTGGAACTGACTCCTCTCATCCTCCAGAGCAGCACAGTGATCCCGCAGCAGCTCCAGCTCCTCTCTGCATGCGTCCCTCTCCTCTGCCGTCTGCTTCATCATCTCCAGTAACTCGTCCTGCTGCTGCTGCAGATTCCACACCTCTTCATTATCTTCATGCAGTTCCTCTCCCACTTCCTCTACAGAGTTGGACTCGGCTATAAAGTACTGTTTTTCTGTCGAGGTTGATTCCTTTCCTGCATTAAATTCATCCTTCTCCTGAACAGGTACCTGGTACAACTTGAATATCTCTATCTTACTGTTCTCTTTGTTATTCATTAGTTTCTTTGCATTTCCGTTTGTCTCATTTCCCATCCCCTCCAATTTGTCGTCTTTTTTGTTTGGCGCGAGACTGGAATCTGTGTGAATAAATGTGTGACCAATTTCTGGGGAGGCATTAGAAGAAAAAGAGGCATAAGGCATAGGATGCACTGCCGGAGGTGTTTCTTCACCAGTAGAGAGTTGCCTTTTAATCCTTTAACAAGCAGAGAGACCAATGCACTAATGATACACAAGACCGCAAAAAGACAATTTCAGAGTCCTAATTCTAACAGAATTACCTTTTCAATGAGTCAGAGACAGCAGTGAGATTAATCAGAGGCAGTGGTGATCTCTGAGCTAGAAACAAGACAATGAAAGTTAATATCAAACTGACAAATCCTGGTCTTGTTAACTTTGTAAAAAAAAAAAACTGAATTGTACCTAGTTATTGTCGTTGTATACCCTTGTGTTTAACTTGTAATGACTAAACAGTATTTTAGTATTTAATTAACTATTTTATTTGAGCAATTAGTGACCTTCATATAGTATGACATCATCAAATCTTTTATAGAAACGAGTAGTTCGGGCAGTTGGGACAAACAGAATTTGTGTCAAAGCGATTCATTTTTAATTCGTAGTTTCTGGTTGAACAACACAAAAAAACCATACATTAGTTTATATCAGTATTAAGGCATTTCACTAGCTAGCTAGTTCACCATATTTTCCTATACAGTATTAGGTTAGCTAGGGTACATTTTTTAGCCTAGAAACCAAAACGAGGCACTGTGTGAGTACACTAAGTGTGTCTGAGTGTAAGAAGGTGTAAGTTCTATCAAGTGTTGTATCTGCATATTTTGGTTGGAACTGCTTACTTGGTTGGAACTAACTTGTTGTGTAATGATAATTAAATATGACTTCAGTAGTGGAATGATCAATAAATTACAAACCATTAGAAGTGGATGACAGAGTACTGAGACCTGTTGGACTATGAGTGAACAGGTCAGCACAGGTTGGCTTCCAGGACGCAGACTTCTTCAACTGTCTGGCATTAACAGGAGCTTCCAGGGTTGGACTCTCTAAGGCCTATGGACAAAAGGAAAGAAAAAATGTGTTCCAATTACTCTACATGCATAACTGACTTGTCTAAGGGTACAGAAGTGATATTTTAAATCACAGGTTGAACCCAAATAAAAATGACTTACCTCTGGCCTGTGATCTTCCTGAAGACTCTTACTGTTCCTCTTCCTGTTAAGACCGACAGCCTGTTGATTAACCATGTCAGATAACGCAATACATTAGAAAATAATATGCTCAAGATTAGCTTACTGGCGTTTGAAGGGTTTTGAGTATGACTTCGGTTTCTCTTCTTGGTCCTCCAGTTCCTCCTCCACCAGACAGCTCCTGATTGAGATGGATTTAATATCAGTGAAAAAAAGGGATGCCAAAAATACTGGAAATAGTGCTGGTGCTGTCTTGATTCAGGAATACATTTATGGCACAGATAATCATTTTAGTATCTTCAACATTAGGTAAACTACAGCACTATTCAGAAGAAAGCCATTGGCCTTTTGCTTGCTCTCCAATAATTTTGAAGTTTATATTGGTTCTAGGTCTAACCCACTGATAACTGCTTTTACAGTTCACAATCCCCTAGTGGTTTTATGTAATGGATTACATGGATTAAATGTAATCATTACCTCTGTGTTATTCTGGTGAAAATTGTGAATGGTGACACTCACTCTTAAGGGAGGGGGTGTTACGTCCTGAAGTGAATATATTTTGTCTGTACTGTGTGCCTGTGTTTGTGCTTCTGGCATGATAGGATGTATGTAATTTCACCCATTGCCAGGTCCAGCCCACTCCAGCGTGATCGTCTATTGGATGATCGTTTGCTATCACTCAATGCTCCCACTTTGACCCTCTGCTTGCTATTACTGACTATTTTCATGATTTCCTCTTTGAATTTGCCCATGCTCTTTAAACATGGTTGGAGATTTAAAGGAATATTTGAGGTCCTCCTCAAATGTGTTTATCACAGCACTGTCTGAATTGCAGTGACTTTAATTGCATACAGTGAGGTTCCTTTTTATATTGTTCCTTTTGACTCAAGTAACATTTTATGAACAATTCCAACTTACTACGCTGTATGGTCTCAGATTCAAAATCACTTCTGTATGTGAGCTTTTTCTAATTTGTTGCCACAAAGTGTGGAAGCACACAGTTGTATGGAATGTCTTTGTAAGCTGTAGCATTAAAATGTTTTTTTTCACTACAACAAAGGAACCAAAGCCTGTTTGAGCATAACAATGGCCTTGTGCATAAATCGATGACCATGAATACATTTTTTTGCCAAGGTTGGTGAGGTGGAACACAAATGTACTGCATAGAGACTTTACTTTAATCCCAATGAATTTTTTTTATAATGAACTCCAGTACCAACTGCACCACAGGCCTCTTCGCCCAACATCAGTGCCTGATCTTACTAGAGCTGTTGTGGCTGAATGGGCAAATCCCCCAAAATATGCACTGATTAGGCATTGAATATGTAATTGTAAATTAACTGAATATAAGACTGCAGTTCTGTAATTGTATTGGATCAGACTACACGGTCCAGCTTCCACTCCACATGCGCATAAGTGTGCCTTGGCCAAACTTGACCCTATTGCTGGTTCACCTTCCACTTCTGGTAGGTTATGACTAAATATTCCACAGTAGCTGCAGTTTTGGAGTTGCTTTGTTCCAGTCATCTAGCCATCACAATTTGCCCACTGTCAAGGTCACTCAATTCCTTATGCTTGCCTATTGTCAAAGTCAATCAAATTCTCAGATCCTCAAAGTCACTCAAATCTTTATGCTTGCCCATTTTTCTTTTTGCTTTCAACACATCAACTTCAGGGACAAAATGTTGTCCCTCTGTTGTCCTAATGTTGTCCTACCCAAAATTTATCCTACCCACTTTCGCTGAAACAAGATATTGTAACTGTAGCTAGTGTGACAAGGGCCAACTTGTGATGGGTGATGTGATGGATCTAAGAAACCCAGACTGCAGTGGTCAGGACATACCAAAAACGTGCCAAGGAAGGTAAACCGGTGAACTGGCAACAGGGTCTTAGCCAAGGGTCTCGGCTAAGGCTTACCGATGCACATGGGGAGCAAAGTCTGGCCCCTGGAGTCCGATCCAATAGAAGAGCTACTGTAGCTCAAATTGCTAAAAAAGTTAATGCTGGTTCTGATTGAAAGGTGTAAATGTCAGAACACAAAGTTTATTACTATTTTAGTGGGAACAGAAGTGACTCAAAATTAGGTGACTGGTCGACTGATCAGTGTATGAGTGTAACATAAGGAGTTTTAATGAAACTCAGAAAAAGGCTGAGAAAGAAGAATTTGTTTGTCGCAGCAGTGGAAAGTCTTCGTGATAATCATGGAAAGATATGTACAGGATACTAAAGAGCAAAACGACACCATTCTAAAAGAACTCATGGCCCTTCCCAGCAACATAAGTCATTTCATAATAGCTTCACCACAATCCATTACAGCGTTGTCACCATTCACAGTAACTGGTGTTTTTGCTCTCTTATTTATTTGGCTTTTCTTTAGACATACTACCTCTTTTGCCCAGCTTTTTATCAAAACGCATTTGCATGGCTACTTAATCTCCTTCTTACATTCCAAGACAACAACTTTCCATGTCCAGGAATAAAATTGTTTTATGGGTGTCACCTGAATTGTGGGTCATGGTTCAAGTTACAGAACCATTTCTCAGGCAGCTGGCTGCAGTCAAAGCCATCTGGAAGCCTTCTCCACTTGAGACAGCTGTCGCACTGCACCCAGACTTGATCCGGAACCTTCCTATACAAGGAAAGGGAGAAACAGGGAAGACACAAGAGAAGGTCAAACCAACATAAAAAAGAAGGCTCTTTTGAGACCATTGCACTTGTGGATATTGCAAAGTTTTTCATATATACACTGATGAGCCACAACCCTAACCACCATCACCATTTATACAACAGTAAATTGGTGACAGGATCATGGGCACCCAAGTCTCATCCATGCATCAAAGGGCGGCATTGAACTACGGTTAGGAAGGTCCCAGGTTCAAATCCCAAGACCACCAAGTTGTCCCTGTTGGGCCCTTGAGCAAGGCCCTTAACCCTCAACTGCTCAGATGTATAATTAGCTAAAAAAGTCGCTCTGGACAAGGGCGCCTGCCAAATGCCTAAATGTAAATCCCACAGAATAGAGAATGCAGTTCAAATAACCTAGGAAAAGTCAATGCTGTCCACAATAGAAAGTCACCAGAACACCCAGTACACTACGGCCCACAATGTACAATGAACTCCAAACTGCCCAGATCACAATCAATCGAGCACAATGGGATGCGCCGGACAAGGATTCTGATCCATAGAGGCCCCACCCAACAACACCCAAAGGCGTGTAAACACACAGCACACCCCTGAAGGGCAAGAGCTACCCAAGTGGAACAGGGGGAACCCAAATCCCAGGTGTTCAAAATGTTAATGTTTTTAATGGTATGGCTGATCGGTGCATATTGCTCCATAAAGCTTGAAATGTGCAAAGTCCCTATTGAAAGCAGAATTGTAAAAAAAAAAAAAAAAAAAAAAAATAGACAATGTATGTCTTAGGCAGCATTTGTCAAGAGTTTGTGGCACCTGTGAGATTTAACACTGCCCTATTCAGTATGTAATATGAGGCAAGTGTCGTACAATAAGATTTATCAATCCCAAGTAAGAAATTCCTAAAGATGTCTTATTTTTGCCAAATTTAAATGTAGCATTGCATACTGTATGCTCATCATGGCCAAGAACAACTAATTCCGTCCCTTGGCTGAGTTATGCATTATGGACAAAGCTGTTGAGTCATGCTGGAAACTATATATAAAATACTTATTATTGTGTCATAATTCATCTACAGAGAAGAATATCAGCTGGATGACAAGCTAATATTACAGTAGGTCTCTATACTGTTAAACAAGGTATAACACACTGTATATTGCTATTGTGCAAAAAGCCCCAACAATGACACGATCGAGGTATACCTTCATGAGATAGGAGGTTGCCAGTGTCATTGCCCCCAAATGAGACATATTGTAAGTAAATTAAACTTGAAACCTAAAACTCACATTGTATCCTCGATTGGAACTGTGCAATTTGGGTCCTCTTTCTGCTGCTTGTAGTGGATTTCGTTCCAGTACTCTTCCAGCTTGATGCTGAGGTTATGCATGGTTTTCCTGCACACAAAACAAACCTTATATCTGTTGTGTTACCAGGATTGAGCTGTGAAAATCATGCATATGCAGGGTACCAACCTGTATTTATCTGTATCATCAAAGTCCTGTTTGTTGTGAGTCGGCTGAAGGAAATTACATTCAATCACACCGATGACCCCAACACCTGTTCTCTCCACCTGTTCTAGAAGAAACAACATCATATAATGGCACAGCAGCTTAATGGAGAGGTTGATACCTATAAGACATTTTTACCATGATATAGTACCATGGTAGTTTATGGTAGACTTATTCGCTGATATATTACATGTACATATGGTTCTGCCATGGTGCAGATTTCGATACAACATACATGTACTACCATGTACTGTAGTACATATTTTTATGGATAAAATATAAAAATATGTTATACCTTATGGTACTGTAGTATGTACTAACATAACTCATATGGTACAGTATGTACAAAAATACCATATTACTGTATATACCTGCTGAACTTTAAAAGTACCATAGTGACCACCATGGTATTCGACAGTGGGACATACCATAGTACTCGCATGGTACTCACTGAAGTGCCACAGTACATTCACTGGTACTCTATAGACTATTGTGCCTGCCTTGGTAATGTCTGAAGAACCTTTGGAATACTATGGTATATTATAAACTATCATGTATACCATAGTAAGATTTCTTATGGGGTGTCGTGGTAAATTTCAGGAACTCAAAAAATGTTTAAACAAAAATCACTAAGCAGAATCTAAGTAGAAACCAAAGTTTGTTGCTGCAAACATGATAAAATTAGAAAATGGAAACCCCAAAAAGAAAAATCTGAACTGGTCAGAAAGCAGTCCTCAACACGTGTTGATGCCATAAAAAGTGCAAAAAAAGAGCCAATTCTCTTTTCCAGTATGGGAATTATATTAGATATTAGTCAGATCTACATTTTATTAATTATTCCTTAATTATTTCATAACTTATTCAGCTCTCTATTTTTGTTATATACAAGCCTACTGGGTTGTCTTCTTGAGCTAGGCCACGTCTTTTGCTAAAGCCTACTTAATTTACTGTTTTTTGACGGGTGAGTTGGTTTGTTCCTCTTTTTTTCTACCAGATTTTCTGTAACATTCCAACAGATCACTTCATGTAGCTCCAAACTGTCTTATAACCTTCTACCACAACGTATCAGTACTTTAAGCGTCTGATTTCCCTCTTATTGGCCTATTATGCTAAAATAAGATAGATCTAAAATATGACATTTTTTACTCTTAAACTGATTGTGATCACTAGTTCTGATTCTATTATGTGTTAATTATGTGTTTATTGCATATTTAACAGTCACGGTTAAAATATTAGACATCACTCACTCACTCATCATCCATACCGCTTTATCCTGTATTCAGGGTCGCAGGGACCTGGAGCCTATCCCAGGAGACTTAGGGCACGAGGCGGGGGGGGGGGGGGTACACCCTGGACAGGGTGCCAATCCATCGCAGGGCACACACACATACACACTCATTCACACACACTACAGGCAATTTGGGAAAGCCAATTATCCTAACCTGCATATCTTTGGACTGTGGGAGGAAACTCACCAAGCATGGAGAGAACATGCAAACTCCATGCACACAGAGACGGGAATCGACCTTGGCCGGGAATCGAACCCAGTCCCTGGAGGTGCAAGGCGACACTGCTTATGCTATTATACCTATTTTCATATCATGTAACTTTTACACACTGTATAGAGGGCAGCTTATCCTATTTTTGTCTGCTCACTGTCTTCTCTCTGTTATGTCTCTTAGGGTACTCAAACTGATTCCCCCAATCCCACATCACCTGTGATTATGACAACAATTCTGATGAGTGATTGAATAATAGATTTTTGCTGTAATTACAACACCATGCAGGGGAAGGTAGTCCATCTGTGAACCTTTGTCCTGCTTGTGCTTACCTCAGCAGTTCTGCACAGACATTTTGGTCTTAATTTGTACCCTGATCTAGAGGGGGAATTTGCTTTACTTCCTAAAATGGGATCTTTATATGAACTTTTTCTTTCATGTTATCTAACTCGTCGTCTGGATTAAATTCCTCTTTCTGTCAGTTTTAAATGTGTGTCAGTTTTTTTTTATGTTATTTAAACATATTTAAATGATACAATAATATCCTTATCACCTAATGCCATCATATAATGTTAGTAATTACTTAATACTACAGTAGGTTAGTAAGTAAGGTTATTGATATTGTACAGTGTATGTGAATATTATCAGATTAAATCATTAATCTGTTATATGCATAACCCCCTGCATGTTGATTCCATTGAGATACATGATATAATTGGTTTCATTAACAAACCTTTACTAAATGACATATAATTGAAGCCCAGTAAAAAAAAATTTCCAGGGTACACATGCAAAATACTGGATATTCTTTAATAACAACAACTACAAATACATTTTAAGGTGAGTAAGAATCTCTTTACCTTGCGTTGACAGGTCACTTTCTCATAAGCCTTGATGAGTCTGTTTTTGTGGTACATCATGACACCGTAATGCTCCTTGCTTTTGGTGTTGAACCCAAATGTGATCCGAATACGTCTGGTCTGTGAGATGTGTTAAGAACCTCCACAGACACAGCAAGCTACACAGCATGAGCATCAAAGTAGTTCTCAGCATGGTTACCATGAAACAGGCAAAGATCAAGCGATGAACAAACCACATGTAAACTCTGAGATAAACTCAAGATCCCAGGGAGACTATAGATTTAACAAAGACATCATAGACAACTGGTAACAATAACATGAAGTACTGGGTGAATAAACAGAGAGCCCTTATATACTGTGTCTGTGATCGAGTCCAAATGCTGTTGATCAGTAATCAGGTGAGTTGGAACGTATGTATGTATTGGGAGTTGTAGTTCCTGTTGTCCATGTTTGTGTGTTAATCACATTAACCCTGCACTCTAGGTAATTTAAACACTTTTTTTCCAAGCTATTACATCTGAAAGACTTGTAAAAGACAGGGCGATTCACCCTACTCTATATTGATTATCTAACAGACACGGATTAGCAGAACCCCTTAGACTCTCATGGCCATGAATGACTTTGGCATTGCTAGAATTTAAACTTGGGAACTCCAAACCATAAGGCGAGCTCTTAGTTGTGCTACCAGGGTCCATGTGTTGTGGTTTAATGCCAGGTGATCGTGTATCAAACAGGTAGAATTGAAGACTGTGATTATGTTCTAAAGGATACCAGGAATGATGGTCTGTAGTTGTCATTGGCAATGTAAGCAAGACTCTTGGAGATGAGCTGGGTTCTCACTCTTTGTCCTCGAATGTTGATTTGCATACGAGGCTTCAGATACAAAATGCTACAGTACGCCTGCAAATTGAAATGCAAGAAGAAAAATATCGAATTTTAGGCTTAAAATTTCTTTTTATTGTCACAGGACAGTGATAGCGTGTGCACTTACTCTTAGTGAATAGTTGTTCTCAGGTGTCATGGCTCGGCATTCACGTGTTTTCTCACTGGCATTTGCTCGAATCTGAATATCATACTTATCTGCATGAAAGTTGAATTCTGTCTCCCCATTTGTAGTGCTGAAAAATAATGAATACTGTATAAGGAGCTCAAGTGTAAATCTGTACAACTCAATATTATAATTTTTAGTAGTAGTACTTTCTCCAAGACCTAAAATAAACTTGACCAAATACAAGTACATTGGTCAAGTGTGGACCTAAATCACCTCTTTTCTTTCAATATTTAGTTGAATAGATCCACTTCAACTTTTTCCAGCATTATCTAGCAAGTTTTTGTCACTGTCACGTTCTGATGTTTGCTAGCTACATTTGTATGGGGTTTTTTCACGACACAAGCTACCTACTGTACCTACTGCTCCACTGATCTTCTAATAACCACTCCGTTTATTACCCAGACTGCACCATCAACACCCCCACCATACCTGGAACCCCCCAGTGTTAGGGAAACACTTAATTTGGACAACTGTGGTATATAAACGTATAGCTCACATGCGCAGATTCCAGATAATGATGCGTGTGCCGGTGGGTCCTGCAGTGATAATGGCACGCAACTCATTGAACAGCTCTTTTTCTGTATTAAACAGTGAGTGTCTCAGGATCGCATCTAGACTGGCTGCGTCCTCTGGTCTGTGGACATTAACTGTCAAGGGTGAAATTAATTTAAATATGGTTGCCAAGTTTGTACCCGTTATCCTAGTCTTTCCAAACTAGAGAGAGCAAGCATCCCTAGCCAACCATGGCATTTTTTCAGACATGTTAAGACATTAAAGAGAGATCACTAAATAGCCAATTCTGTATACATGACTTCTACTTGACACCACTTGAGGAGAATCAAGTCCTCAGTCTTAATCATTTGAACTGCAAAATTGTAAATAAACTCCAATGACCAATAAAGATGTCCTGATTAGCCAGAAGTCACATGGCACCAAATCTGTACTATAGGGTGAATTGGATGCACTAATTGCATCGTCCGCAAAAGCCTTCTGTTTCATCCAAATAGTTTCCATGGACGAATGATGAAGCTTAAGGCAAAATTTGATGCGGATTGTTTGCTCTACTCGTACTCACACAGTCATTTTGAATGCGACGGTCACACAGTACACATGCTTACTCAACGGCGTCTAGCGCCCCAATGACTAAAACAGTGAAGTCGTCATTGTTCATGCATGCACATTCCAGTCCACACTTCTTGGCTGCCATGTTATTTTAATGTTGTACAAACAAGCAGTAAATGGCTCCAAAAATCTCCTTCCTTAGTCTTAGTGCTATAATTAAAATGCTTCTGCTGTTTATGTATTAACACTGAAGTTTTGTAAAGGATACAGGTTTTGTTCATCTCGCCTGAATGTCAGAATGGGCACCATGATCTGTTGAGCTTTTATGGCCTGCAGGTAAGACTGTGACAGCAGCCCTACACTCATTGAGTCTCTGGTCTTAGTGAAGACGATCGCATCTTTCCCCAGGCGCATGGAACCCGATTTAAAGCCATTGCCGTAGACGCCGACTGGAACATGGTCTTTCACAGCCTTCTTGTCACTGTAACCAAAGCTGAAAGAATATTGCATAAATGTAAAAATTTCTTGTGTTAGCAACTCACTCACTCACTCACTCACTCACTTATCATATATACCGCTTTATCCTATATACAGGGTCAAAGGGAGCCTGGAGCCTATTCCAAGATAATTAGGGTACATGGTATACCCTTGAAGGAGGTCCAATCCATCGAAGGGCACACACACACACACACTACAGGCAATTTGGAAACACCAATTAATCTAATCAGCATGTCTTTGGACTGTGGGAGAAAACCAGAGTACCTGGAGGAAACCAGCCAAGCATGGAAGAACATGCAAACAACATGCACACAGAGCAGAGGTGAGAATCGCCTGGAGGTGCAAGGCGACAGTGCTAACCACTAAGCTATCGTGACCCAATATAAGAACCTAGAAAACAACTGCAGTGTACTTAAATAATAATAAGTATTTGTAATAAAATTCAGCATGGTACAGACATGGAACCATAGAAACAAGACATTTTAGTCTTTTATCAGCTATGCAAGCTACTCACTGCTATACAGAACAATGCTATGGGCAATAATACTATACAATACATATACATCCCACCACCCACTTTATAACACATTTACACTTGCATATTTTAATAATTAACTATGCAGTTAATAGAAAAACATCAGGGGTCCTTTTTACAATTTCCTGTTGTAGCCCATTAAGCTCAAGGTTCGATGTGTGTGAATTCTGAGGTGCTTTTCTGATGCTCACCCCTGTTGTAAAGAGCGATAATTTCAGTTACTGAAACCTCATCGAACAAGGATTTCTGGCCACAAGACACGAATGTGAAAATTAACCAGGCCATTGACCTGTATTTATTGGCTGACTAGACATTTGCATGAAAGTGCCGACACATAAATTAATAAGTGAGTGTATATTGGACACAATAGTTGGGCGTTTTCCATGGCACTTTCCATGGCACATAATTGTCCTACCATGACCGCTGTGTCGTCAAAAATGGCACACGGCACTCGCTGTTACCTGAGCATCTTATGGAGTTTGGCTCTTGTCATTCCTGCTCCGTTATCCATAAATGAGAGACAGTCCTGGTTTTTGATGCGTGTCCAATCTATCCAGAACTGCTTGGCACGAACATCTGGGTCATAAGCATTATCTGTAACATAATTGTCATCAAATCATGGAGATTAAGGAAGCCTATAAAGATAATGGGAAATATACATTTGTTTAGAGAACAACTGTATAATTTTTAAGGTACATGTTTCAAACCTTTACAGGGTTAATTAGCTGATCAAAGATCTGTGTAAAGACGGATTACCAACTCACCAATCAGCTCAGCAATAGCACTAAAGGGCCAGGTATGGCTGGTTGAGTTTGTATGAAGAAATTTAGGATTGAGCTGTAGGAGGTAAAAACATGGATATTTAATCATGTTATAGATAGCTTTTATTGATAGCTAAATATACAGTGCCAGTCAAAAGTTTGGACACAAGTACTGTATGTTCTACATTTTGGAACAGTACTGGATTTTATTATTTTTTTAAGTAACAACAGCAACAACAGTCAGTTTTTGCAACAGTATTGTTCTTGCAAGGAAAATGTATTTGCAAAATCCATCACACACCATGATAAAACTGGCTCTCATGAAGACCATCCCAGGAAAGCAAGGCCAAAACTTACCTCTGCTTTAGTGGAGAAATTCATTCAGAGTTACCCGTCTCAGAAATCACCAATGAATAAATAGCACCTCAGATTAGAGTCGTTATGAAGGCTTTACTGAGCATAAGTAGCAGAATGTGGAAATTTTCATTAGATTTCAATTATATATCAGATATCAGGCAACTCTGAGCAAACCTATATCTTAGCCTTGATAAGAAAGATATAAAAATAAAAACATAATGTAATATTAAAAACTAACATTATACTAACTCTACAAACTTACCTCCCTTACGTCATTATATTATTTGATAACTATATAACATGTAGAAAACTTTAGAACATAACCCAAAGAATGACCCAGGCACACCAATGTGAGAAATGAGGAAAAGTATATAAAAATAGACCCAAGTCCGGAAAAGTAGGAAAGTACTGTACCTTTCAGTTCTGTTTTTTACTGGACACTGAGTACAGATGGCCAGACTTTTAGCAAAGAAACTTAATATTCTTATCAATAATGGATCAGGGTCAGAGAATCAATAGGAAGAAATATCATAGTCTTTAAAATCGCCAGAGGGGTCTCCATACGAATTGGGGAAGCAAGATTGAGACCAATAAGGCTGATGGAGCCCTCAGATTCAGTAGAGTAGGGCAAGAAGTCAATGAGGTCTGTTTGAGTGCCCACAGACAGGGAGAGCCATTACCTCATCCACCACCACCTCTAGTTATCAAATGAGAGCTGCCAATTCTCTAATCAAACGATAATTGTATCTATTAGGATGGCAAGCTGTACACACCAGCACAGCTCTCAGAAAAATCCTCAGACAAGGAAACCACACATGAATAATTCAGGAACAAAGATGTTGTTAGGGGGGGGGAATGAAATTGGGAGCTGTCACTCATCTAAGCCACACCAACCATAATAGATCTAATGAACATCTAATGAATGTTGATAGAAAAGTTGAATCAAACAAAGAAACAAGGAGGAGCAACAAGGTAAATGTCAGGTATATAAACCCATGTTGAATTAGGAAATGGGACTTCGTGGGGCATCTGTCTATCTGTCTCCTGTCTGCCGGACTGGCCAGTTCGGATTTGTCAATTAACTTGATTTGCTTGTTCTCTTCTCAAAGTTTTCTGCCTGAAAATTGTTGGAAAGTCTTCGAAATTTGCCACGACAAAACGCATCTCAATATCAACTGTTCAGAGGAGATTATTGCATATTTTGGACATCTTAGGCATTGTTTTATAGTGTAGAAAGAAATAAAAAAGAATGAAAGATCATGGAATTCTAATGTGTCCAAACTTTTGACTGGAAAGTAGCTGAAGCAAGCAGGATTCCAACTTAAAATTAAATTAAATACAGTACAATCTATCTATTAAGCTTTTGTCACTTAAAATGCCAAAAAAAAGTCAATGCAACATACTTACATGCAAATAGAGACATCTTCTGGTGCATTTTGGTGCACAGGTATAATCAAGGTTTTGTCTAAGGGATTTGAGTTATCGGCATGTTTGCATGTATATCAGATTAGTTTCATTGGTGTTTGCAAGCCAAATAAGTACTCAAGGGTTGCAATGGTAAGCCGGAAATACATAACCTTGCACTTGTATTTTGATTGCAAGTAACTGGAAACCTATTAAGGATTTACACCTGCCTCCCATTTAGCACTCCTGGCTTAGACTCGGGATCCATTGTGACCCTGACCAGGATAAGGCAGTTACTGCTTTTGATTTAATGAATGAATGAAGAATGTAATAATTCAGACCTGATTAAGACTGTGCCAAAAGAACTGGACAAAATTCGAACTAGACTTGGAACCCTACTCACTCATACAGACACCTATTCACAATGCACTATAGGTAGCACAGACGATTCCTTTCATGCCACTTGGGTTTGCCAAATGACAATTTTGGATAATGGTGACAGAGAAGCTCTCCACTATTTTGAGCTATAGAATTCCCAATCTCCATCCCTGTGTTTACTCTGTAACAGAAATTGACCCTCTCCCATTTAAATATAGAAAACCACTCCTTACTTCCCAAGCTATCGCCAAGAAAACAATACTTCTAAACTGGAAATCGAAAATTTCCTTTCTGAGCAAGCTTCGCCTGAGCAATTGCATGGTGGTCTGGTGGGTTGGTTAAACGGTGGTGGCGGCACAGTGATGCGGGTCCGTGGTTTTGGTGGGTGCTCGCCCAGGATTGTGATGGTGGTATGGTCTTGGTCGCAGCAAGGAGCTGTTCCCGCATCAGCACCACATTCTTAGAAATTTAAATCTTTCTAAGAGTGACACGTCATATTTTTTAGCTCCTTATACTTATGTTTAATGTTAAGTTAGGTCCTGTTCACTTACATTATACATTAGTAACTATGAACAAGTGTTCCATCACCAACGTCTCTTGTTTTTTTTCTTGAAGTCAATAAGATGAAAAAATTTAACAGCATCAGAAATCTCTGATTGTTAGAAAGCACAAACATGAAAATCTTCTCACAGTCAATTCAATTAATTAATTCATCTTCTATACTGCTTATCCTGTACAGGGTCGCAGGAAGCCTGGAGCCGATCTCAGGAAACGTGAGGAACACAAGGCAAGGTACATTCTGGACGGGGTGCCGATCCATCACAGGGCACAAATGCACACACAACACACACTCATTCACTCACTACAAGCAATTTGGGAGCAAATTAGCCTACTCTGCATGTCTTTGGACTGTGGAAGGAAACTCAGTGGAGAACCAAGAGGAAACCCACCAAGCACAGGGGGAACACGGGAACTCCACGCACACAGACCCGAGGCATGAATTAAACCCTCGACCCTGGAGGTGTGGGGCCACAGTGCTAACCATCACACACACACTGAGCCACCCCAATTCAATTCTATTCAGTCTTCTTTATACAGAACTTTTAACAATGGTCATATGGCAAAGCAGCTTTATAAGATTAAAGAATTATGAAAATGGAGTTGGAAAGTTTGAGAAAATAGGTACAAATTGTAATTATTAGATTGTCCCTGTTACTGTAAGCAATCTTTTTGGAGCATCTGCTGTATAAGTAGTTACTCATTAGAATGAGCTCATTAGGCTTAAAGCTAGGACTATTGTCAGAGCCGCTGTTATAGAAAATTTATCAACAATCAAACATCAAAATACAAAATCAGGAAATAATCAGTGCTGTGGTATATTGTTAATAAACTGGTTAGTGATGCTATCTATCTATCTATCTATCTATCTATCTATCAAAATCATACACAAGTACATATTAGTGCTATTTTTGTTATTTAGTATTTTAAGTCAGTGTACTTAATGTAAAAGTTAGACGTGTGTTTGCAGTGTGGAGAAAAGCACTAACAGGGTACTTACCGTGCTCAGAGGTACCCCTCCATGTTTACGAGTTGTCATCTTCTACAATATCAAACTAACACTAGATGTTTGCTCTGAAGACTATAGACATCCTTCTGCATTTAGAGCACGATCACATCAGTAACACGAGGACATGCGAGGTCAAAAAAGAGGCAGCTTGCAATTGCAGAACATCTTGTTCCTTCTGCAGAATTTTCGACTGCATGATTTCGAAGCTGCGCTTTCCACAAATAGTGACCACCAGAAGTGCTGTCTGACCCTCAGTAATACGAGCTCAGGGGGAGCAATGAAGAATCGCAAACGCTGTTTAAAATCTCTCTAAGATTATTTTAGATGCTGGAGATGTTTATAGTCCTGTCTTCCCAGCTTGGAAAGAACAGAGGAATGGGTTGAGGATTAACAAAGGACAAAGTATCAAAAAGTGCTGACCTGCGTCCATACCTGAACGTTTTACAGGATAATTCTGAGGAAAAAACTGGAAATTTTGCCTCAAATATATAGTAATAAAACCCCCAGACCCTAGCAGGCCTACATCTAGCATTCAGGATTCAGGACTTACGTAAAGAGGAAAACATTTCAAGAACCTGCTATTAAGAATATTATGTTCAGCTCTTCAACGTATCATGGCTACTATAGTGATTCTCTGAATCCCCTAGATTTTGCCCATGTTTTTTAAATGAAGAGTGTATATTTGCATTATAATGCAATACAAAGTAAAATATTTGTAATTTATATTTCTTGAAACAATGGGTTGTCTATTTAGTAGATGATTGACTCATTTAATATGTTTGCATTGAATATCAAACAAATAAAAAATGCGGTTAAAAGCTAAATATTGCTGCTAATCTTTTAAGGAAACAAAGAAACAAAACATGAATTTTCTACCAAATTACAATCATTACACCCATCCCCTTAACTTTTTTTCCCAATCATGCTATCGGCCAAAACATCACTTAATACTTAATGCTTATTTCTTAATTAATGTTTTGTCTTTTTGTAAATATGCGTACACATTTATATTTTTTATCAGATCAAAAGAAACACATTTGCTAAATACAGTTTCATGCTCTTTATGTAGTGTCCGTAACCCTTTTTTTCAAATCTTCCAAAGATCTTAATTGTCACTCAGATGAAACTTGGCCAAATTAGATTTTACATAAACAGACATAAACCTGAAAAAGTATATTATTCCAAAATGCTAAATTATTAAGATGTTGCAACATGAATTTGACATGGTTACTGACAGCACAGAATTTTTGCTTTTAAAGCTTTTACTAAAATCCAATTTATGCAACAATTTAACAGGTCATATATTTCAAGAAGCTTACATCAATTTTAGTATTACTACTCTTAAAGAAATATGAATAAATTACATTTTATATTATTATTATTATTTACTAACATAAAAAAAATGTTTTGGTCGTATACACCCTGCAAACATGATTCTGTCCCAGCGAGCTCCGCACTGAAGAAGTGACATCACACAAGTCTTTTGAAAAACTTGCTGCAGAAAAAAGCTAGTATCTTTTCTTACCAATATTTTATTGTTTTCATTGCCGGATTGAGATCACTGGTCAAACTCAATATTTCAACACAGTTGTATAGATACTTTATGGTAAACTGTTGTTTAGTAAAAAATTTAAGAAAAGTGTTGCACTACTTCACTATTGGACAAAAATTATTAGACAAATTAATCTCATCTTATAGTATTTACCTATTCTGTATTCATTCATTCTGTATTCAGTGTCGTGGGGGACTGGAGCCTATCCCAGGAGATCTTAGGGAGCAAGGTAGGGTACACCCTGGACAGGGTGACAATCCATTGCAAGGCAATGCATTGCATTTACACTCATTCACACACTACGGAGAACACCAGTTAGCCTAATCTGCATGTCTTTGGACTGTGGGAGGAAACCGAAAGAGAAAACCCACCAAGCACCGGGAGAACATACAAAAAAATAATAATACTGGAGTTGGTGTGAAACATTTCTCATAAAATACTAGGGGTGCTGATCATTTTGCAACCATACCTTTCCTTTTTCTTATACAGTACTGTATTTTTTAATTATATTGTATTTGAAAAAAAATCCTAGATTGCATCACTCATTGAATATATTAATTATATTTCTTGTTTTCATAATGGCTGTAAATAATTCTCAAGTCCATTGTATAGAAAATTATTTTATTTAGGTTATGATCAGCAGCCAGGGACAGAAGTGTTTTCAAATATGAAACATGTTTATATAACATATATATGATAACATTTGTACAGTGACAGAAACATCAATGTGTAGAAAACTTTATTTTTGGTTAATAGTTCACAAGCCATAAATATAAATGCTTAAAATTGATGGCGATGATAAAAATTATTCAATTGGTAACATATTAATATAATAAGCAGAATAAGGCACAAGTGCAAGGATCGTGAAAGTGCGTAACATTGTAGTATGTCAGTTTGTTTCGAATAAATAATCAATAAATCCTCTTATCTGGTTGGTCGATGCAGAATAACATTTTATTTGTTTGGTTTATTCAGCAGGGAGTGTTCTAATGATAAAGTCTAATTAAAACACAGAAAAACAGGAAACTACCCCCGACATGTGACATGTGGTATCATACATAGTCAGCAGCTTTAACACTTTTAAGCTGCAACATACATTAGATATTATATTAGCTTTTTATCTGGTCGAGCAGGAGAACTGAACCTGATCACCATGGCTGCACCTTCTTTTCTGACACAAACTGCCCATGGGGTTCCTTAGACCCTGGTGGCAGCAGAGCCAGATAGACTGGAGTGATGGCGCCCTCGTCTGGTGACTTTGTAGCATTTGGCCCTGCCATGTCGGTCCTCACCCATCCTGGACAGCAGGCATTGCACAGGATTTTATCGCCAGGTCTCTCCCGCGTCAGTTTCCGGGCGTGGATCCTGGTCAGGGTGGTCAAGCCAGTCTTGGAGATGCCATACGCGGTGTCGGGCCAGCCCCTTTGAGTGTGAGCATCCTCCTGAGCATCCGTCACGAAGCGCTCCATTAGCCCCACCAGTTCCTCCTCGGTGATGTCGTCACTCCGGAAGCGAGTCTGGAGGTCCGGGCTGCAGCGGCTCAGAGCGATGGAACCCATGATGCTGGAAACATTCACCACCCTTCCTACGAGGAGGAAGAAACTTCGATTTCAGTTTCGTACAATAAGATATCAGATTTGCATTCATTTAATTTCATATTTAGATGCATTTATTTATAAGTAATACACCTGCTCGGCTGCGTGTTGAAACAAAGAAGATTATCTGACTCACCTCCCGGCTTGATGATGGGGAGGAACTCATTGCACATGTCTCTGGTGGCAAAGAAATTAGTCTTGAGCGTCACATCAGCCTGGATCCCGAAAGGTGTTTTATCAGCCACTGGCACATGCAAGAGAAGAAAAGGAGGCTCAGAAACGCCAGATAGAGAAGCAAAATCATTTGAGCAAGGGTGTAAATCAACACCACTGATTATTTAGTGGGACACTGATGAATGTGTAACTCAAGTTTTTGGCCAAACAGCTACTAACAGATGAACATTATGTATTTTCTTCAACCTCACATTTGACTACACTACATTTTTTATTCCAAAATCAAATTCCTTTTTTTCATATTCGCAACCATATTCATTATATAACTGTCTGTGACCTAAAAAAAAGAAAAATTACACTACAAATGAAAATATTGCGCTAGAAAATAGTTAAACTACGGATGAGATTTGCAATTAAATAAAACTGTAAGCTGGAAATAAAGTTATAAAAGAATCAGAATTGTAAGGAACACGAGTGTAAACTGTGGCATAACTGACTTACCAGTCTAGTGGAAACCATTAACTCGGATTTACTGACATGCATTTTCAGTGAGTCACGAGGGGTGTTTGAAAGGGTGTGTGGATCTCTTCCAACACATCCATCTTTAAATAAACAAAGAAAAAAACATGATGGGACTTGCTGTAACGGCAAACTAATCCACAACAGGGTGGTGCGATACGGATTAAGTGTTAACGTTCCAAATTTGGTTATTTTTTGGTGTCTTGAAGTGTGTCGTTTCTTTTTTAGATATCATTCCTTACTAAATGCAGGCAAGAATGTGGAATTCGGTTTATACAATAACGGCAACGCAAAGAAATATCTTTGTGAGTGCTTTGTTTTTTCTAATATGCCAAGCTTCTCATGGGTTAAACCATCTTTTTTGTAACTCCATAATGTTTAAATAAATGTTTCAGCACGTTTTTGTGTTGATTTTCTTTACTTTTATTGTTTCACAAAGTCGCTCAATGTTGTTAAGAAACTAAAGAAGCTAGAAAGGTAAACGGTTGACCTACGTGCCAACTGGCACATCAGGCGATAGATACTCCACACCCTGGAGATAACCCTGTAGTTTCTGTGGAAGTTGCCAGTTCGACAGCCGATTGTATCTGAGCACTTGTGGGTGAAGGACTTTACTCAGGGGTCCGACAGTGGCAGCCCTATCTATCGTGGCTTGATTTTGTGCACCTCACAAAAGAGTGTCAGGTTTCATAGTTTGTCATTTAAAATTAATGACTAAACGAGCAAGGGCACAGTGGTGTAGTGATTAGCACTGTCGCCTTGCACCTGGGTTCGATTTCCACCTCGGATCTGTGTGAATGCAGGTTGCATGTTCTCCCCGTGCTTGGTGGGTTTCCTCCGGGTACTCCGGTTTCCTCCCTCAGTCCAAAGACATGTAGGTTAGGCTAACTGGTGCTCCCAAATTGCACATAGTGTGTGAATAAGTGTGTGTCCGTGTGTAAACCCTTCCAGGATGTACCCCGCCTCATACACCAAGTCTCCTGGGAGAGGTTATAGAGGATAAAACGGTATAGACAATGAATGAATGAGTGAGTGAATAAACGAGCCCTACTCCACTGTGACCGGTCTAATTACTTTTGAAGGCGATTCCCGCGTTGTTCACGAGCACGTCCACGCCGCCGTACTCCGCCTTGAAGAAGTCGCGCGCCGCGCGCACGCTGCCCTGATCCATGATGTCCAGCTGGTGGAAACGCGGCGCGAGCCCCTCCGCCCTCAGACTCTCCACGGCGGCCGTCCCGCGCGCCACGTCGCGCGCCGTCAGGTACACGTCTCCGTCGTACTGCTTGCACAGCGCGCGCACCGCCGCGAGCCCGATGCCCTTGTTCGAGCCCGTCACGAGCGCAACTTTCCGCGCCGACATCGTGACCTGCGAGCACAAGACACGCCCCAAACAGGCGCGCGTCTAACGTTACTCCGGCGTCATGCTCATTATTAAAACGTTATAACTGCATGTAACCATTTAATGCATGGACAGTAGTAGTAAATCACTCGTGCGTGTGAATGAATTAGAGACAGAAACGTACCTTTAGTTGAGCGAAGCTGGCGTACACTTGCAACCGCACGAGCTCACAGCACAGAACCGGAAAAACAAGTTCCCCCAGAGCCTGTGAGGGGCACCTACCCGGAAGTTTGCGCTCACGTGATGACGCAGTGACGTCGCCAGTTTCAAAACACACGTGGTCGAGGAGAACGGGTGCAGCAAAGAACGTTGTTACTTTCGACGATGAAATAAACAATATAGTATAAGTAATCTCGCTGAGTTAGCTTCAGAATGTAAAGTTAGTGACGTCATCTGGGGGGGGGGGAGTGATGTCAGCCCAAACAACAGGGTAGAAGACATGATGAAGAACAGAAGTGGAAGAAGAGCGAGAAAGAAAAGAAGGAAAAACCGAGGAGAGGCAAGAACTGGTAACTTGTTTTTTCTACTTCTTTATTTATGTTTGTAGTTTTGGAATGTTGATGTAGGAAAATAATCAGTGAAGGGGTGAAGTGAAGTTAAGCTGGGCAATATCATCACTTTCATGTAATTAATTTTACTATAACATAACGTCCCATGGTGTTTTATTCCTCTTATATCACAGCAAATATGCCTATTGACTCAAGAACATCATCATTATTATGCTGTAAACATGTATGTTGAATCTTGTGTTGTGTGTCTGTGTTCTCACTTACGTTATAGCAGCTATGAGGTGGCACGATGACGTAGTGGTTAGCACTGTCGCGCTGCACCACCTGGACCCGGTTTCGATTCCCACCATTGGGTTTGTACAATAGCACTGTAATCAGCATTGGCCTTCACGGTCCCTAGTTGGACTACAGAGGTTCCTATATGGATGAATATACAGTAGCAGCTATAAACAGTCCTTCACTCTTCCGCCTACAAATAGTGGAAGCATTATCATCATTATTGGTGCATCTGAGATACTCGTTAGCACGATACCACCGCAAGAGTGGTTGGATGTTGGTAGGGTTTATATGGAATTATTATTGTAACCAGGATATGAACTCATTCGAACTCATTTGATTTCATTAGCTCCTAAATGGCAGAGCGGTAAAGTGCTCTGGATATCTGAATATCCTCTGGAGATCGCGAGTTCAATTCATGGGTGATGCTACAGCCATCCGTAGGTGGGAGCCTAGAGAGAGCAGATTGGCCAGAGATGGATGGCACACTTGCACTCTCATAGTGATGCTAGCCAAACATGGGCATCTGTGAGCTCTTACAAGCGGAAGGGGTCAGATAGTGCTTTTCTCTCAGTGTGTTACACCACCCCCTAGGTGTGGTAGCTGACAATGATGTGGGAATTGGACAGAAATAAATTAAGGAGCAATTTGCGTCACGATACATGGTTAAGGTCACTGAAAGATCAATACATGGTCAAGGTCACTGAACAGTCTGATTATTATTATTTTTTGCTTCCTTCTAGTTTAAAGAATACGTTATGGGTCTTTCTGGTTTGCACAGAATCAAAAAACCTCTCCCGTTCTACTTGATTTCTCGCCATCCCTCCTAAAAACTTTACTCTTCCGAGTGTTACAATGTTGATACTGCTTTATATACTTCGACTTAAAACATTAAATAAGCATCTAATCACAGAAAACGTCACTGTATTAATGACTTAGGATAGCTTATTTATGGCTTAGTTTTCCAAGTCCCAATGTATTTTGTTACTATCGATACGGTAAGACATTAGGAGTGCATTGATATGAACCTTAAGCGCTGCTGTGAGAGGAAATATAATATAGAAAATAATTCAACCTACAGGACTTCATGACAAATTAGAATCATAAAATCATCAGTGCTGTAATGTAAAGTCAAAACATCCTGTAACTTACATAAAGACTTCATACATGAAATCATGCATTATGCATAAACATTGCGGAGTTGGTCATTTGATACCCACAGTAATAGAAAAGTTATATTACAGTATTATAACTGAATTGCCACCTATCCAAGCCTCAGTGCATTTTGTTTTTGTGCCCATTTCAGTGACACTGTCTCATAAAGCACATTTCGTCGACTTGAGGAGATGGCTTCGACAAAAGGGATTCAGTTCTAAGAGCTTGATTCCAGCCAGCTTTACAGGTAACAGATAAACTAACCTTACAGTACATCTACTAGCCGAAGTGTGTGTTCACTGGGGATGGGAATCACCAGGGATCACCAGGGATCACCCGATACGATATTATCACAATACCTGGGTGGTGATTCGAATTGTATCGTGATTCTGTATCACCATTTTATAAATATCTTGATTTATTATTAAATTTTTTTCTTCAGATTTTATTACTATTCTAAACAAACTTACCAAATAATTTGCTTCTACCACACAGGATGATCTGCCCCCTGCTAATGTGTGAATAGTTTAAAGTGCACCACCTGTAGGATAATAGAGGAACTTTAACATATTACCACCTCAGATGCAAACATTTATAAAAAAAAAAAAAAAAATGTTGTAGTCATGAATTACCACACAAAAGAATCACGATACATAACCGAATCATTTTTCCCCCATCGGTAGTGTTTACTGTTGTGATGTTAATTATAACCTGCTGGTATTTTCTGATTTAGATACAGGAAGAGGGCTGATGGCTACACAACACATTAAGGTAGTTTGAATTGTATAACACATACACACACAGACTTGAGTACTGCTTGTATACTTTAAAGAAATAACTTAGCAATTAAACCATAATTTAAAAATGTGTTTTGTGTTAATTAATTTTGCCCTTGTCTTACATTTTGTATCAGGATTTGAAGACACGTAGTGTGACATATGTAGAGATAGAAGACTAGGATGAACAAATGCTTTTTTTTTCTTTCTTTTTTTTTAACAGCTTTACCTCTAACTGCTGCAAAGTGCTGACACTGGAGACTCTGTTAAAACTCCTATTACATACATATTCTGAACATAGTACATAGTTTTCATAAACCTATACATGGACATAGTAAATAGGTTTTGTAAAGAACATAGTATTCATAAATATAGTAAAAAGTGAAAAGTTTTTTTTTTTTGCATGAGATAGAAGGTTTAATCTAAGAATTAAACGCTCTGCATAAACTTATGCAGAGTGTTTAATTCTTAGATTCTTACTATATTTAGTGGAAAATTTAAAATGTTTAAATTTGGTTTGATTTCCTTTTGTGTGATGTTATATCTCTGTTACTGTATATCTCTGATTGCAGGCTAATGACTTGATGATCTCATTACCAGAGAGGTGTTTGCTGACTACAAGCTCAGTTCTGAAGAGTTACATGGGGGAATATATAAAGAGGTATTAATGCCTGACATACTTTAATTGCTTGGTTTTTAATTCCAGTCAGAATTCCATGTATGATGTAAATCAGTGCATTAAGAGATTATGATTGCTGGCGTATTACACACTGTGCTGGGCTCGAGGGGTGCAACAGACCACATATGTCATGGTTATTGTTTTTCTTTGGATCCATGGATTGGATCATCTTTTGGGGAAAAAACAAGGGGGGAAAATAATTTTGCTTTACATTTATTCCTTAGTAAAAACAGCAAAGATGACCAATTCAATCTTAAAATAAAATGTTCAATGCTTAATTATTAAATTAAAGTGCAATATAAGGCATTCCATTGAAATTTATTCGCTTCTATCAATGTATTTGCTTTAAACAACAGACACTGTTGCAAAGCAGCTTTACAGAACTAAAATATTCTGGATATAAATATAAAAAAAAAATTTTTTTTAGCTTTATCAGGCTGTCCTTAACGAGCAAGCCGGAGTTGACGGTGAAAAGGAAAAACTCACAGATTTTAAGAGGAAGAAACCTTGAGAGAAACCAGACCTCTAAAAGGAAACCTATCCTCCTGTAATTGATGCTAGATAGTATGAGCATGAATAAATCCCTCCTATAATTTAGCTTTTTTTAAGCTGGACACTGCAGTTATATAACAGGAAATGCATTTCGATAAACAAGTCTATTTGGATGGGGTAACCAGCTGTTCATGGCAATTTCAGTCCTAAAACTATTCAAGTGATTGCAGTCACAAGCCTTCACTGAAAAACAGTTTGCACCGACACGGTCCAAAGCCCTCTTTATGAATATTAAGTGGAATCTATCTCAGTTATGACATCCTTATGCAGATCACATGGAGATACAGTATTCTCAGCAGTAGCGATTGCAATTAGAACTCCGACTACAAGTATGCGTGATGATTCTTTTTTTTTTTATTATTCTTTATTTGGTGATGTCTTTTGATGTCTGTACCCTCTGTCTTTGAACAGTAATGAATGAAAAAAACAATAGAGATACTTTTTATTATCCATATAATAAAAATAGGATCATTTTTGTGAAACAAAATATGTGCATATATGTGTAATTGTGCTACAGTACGAGTTTGAGGATTTTGTATAGAATGAATTGGTGTGGATGCAAGAGAGTGTTTGAGTAATGAAAATATCATTTGTGCACATGCAAAAAAAAGGGAGATTTTCTCTCAGGAATGGCCCCAAATATAACACCATCATACAGAGGTGTGAAGTTTGCAAATAAGCCATGTTTCACAGGCATGTGGGGTAATTTATACGCACCAAATCTGATCCATTACACCACTGAAAGACCCTCTTTAAACTCCGTCTTTGAAGGAAGCGTGACACATTAGCATAACCGTTTCCTCTATGTCCTTTGTCTGTACAGGTTCAAGCCGCCAGTATCTCCTCTCATCGCACTTTGTTCTTTCCTCATTGCTGAGAGATACTACGGAGACACAGCAGAATGGAGCCCTTACATTAAAGTCCTCCCCAAATCCTACACATGCCCGGTTTACTTCTCAAGTGACATCATGGACCTCTTGCCGCCAGATGTTCGGAGAAAGGCGATTATACAAAAAGAACACTTTGAGGAGCTTTATTCTTCTTCGCTGCCGTTCTTCTCGTCCCTTCAGCCCATTTTTACTCAGCCTGTGGAGGTCGTGTTCAGTCAGGATGCAGTCCGATGGGCATGGTGCAGTGTCAATACCCGTACGGTGTATATGGAGCATGCCCAGAGCGATTTCCTCTCACGGGAGAAGGATGTCTTCGCGCTGGCACCTTATCTGGACTTGCTAAACCATTGTCCTGAAGTACAGGTAAAACAAAGAGTTATGGCTTTGCAGAACTTTGTTTTGGGGTCGTAGCTTTAAAGCTGTGATGTCCTCAGGTTACATTACCTGTGACAGGGTTGACTAAAAAGTTTTTCTGTGAAAATAGAGTATTTCAGGATTCGTAATATTGCAGTCCAGTACCAATGGTTTCCAGTTATTTTGTACCAACATGAAATAATGGTACTCATGGTGGAGTTGCCTGGTTGGGTCGAGTGACTTGTGTTGTATGTAAACCAAAAATTAAAGAATTATGTGCACCATTAGTGCTTGTGTCATAAAAAAAGGTTCCATTATACTACAATACTTATTAGTAAGTGTTTATTAATTTTCTATAACTGTGACAGAACTTACAGGTTCGTGTTAATGTTCTAATAAAGTAGATTATGGTTTCTATAGTAACAACCCATTTACAAGGACTTGTATGTTGGATGATCTGCATCATTTTATCCATACAACAAAATACATTACATTACAGTTTCACTGGCAGCGCAAGTTGCATTTTCTTTAAGGAGAAGAATTTCTTATGCCTTCATGGAAGGAGACTCCAGTGTGAGCACTTTGACAGTCAGAGCTTTGACAGTTTTTACTTCCATGGGAATGTCTTCAGGACATTCAGTAGGTCCTGTTGAAAGGATAGATTTAGAAAATGGCTGTTTACATCAGAGAATAAAGTGTTTATACTGAATTGTAGTGTAGACGTTTCGCAGCATTAAATATACTGCAGTAATATAAATACACCATAAATGGATTAAAATACAAATGTCTCATTCCTTCAGATTAAATTTTAGGGGGGAAATAAAATAAATTTCACTGTAATAAGTTACTAATCATGTTGCTGTGTGCTATTATGATGATGTAATCAGTTTTTGGATAATTACTATGTATATTTACATTCATATACCACTGTCTCTCGAGTCTAGTTCAAAGTGTAGATGCTCTTTTGCCTCTGCATTGGGTTCCTTCTTATTTTCCATGTTTTTTATGTCCCATGGAAAGACTTGCTGTAAAGAGAGAGACTGTTTTGGATAGATGTCATGAGCTCTACAAAAGTACTGCTATTTATGCTCTTCTCGTCAGGTTCATGCAGGGTTCAATGAGCTGTCCCGTTGCTATGAGATCAGAAGTGTTCGCGGCTGTAAAAAATTCCAGCAAGCCTTCATCTGCTACGGTCCCCATGACAACCAGCGGCTCCTTTTGGAATATGGTTTTGTCGCCTCCGGTAATCAGCACAGCGTGGTGTACGTCGACTTAGGTGAGGATGCTGTGACTTTTAATATAGTGCGCGGAATGTGTGATGGTTACTTATATAAAAAAAATCTTTTATTGCTTTCTGTAGGTATTCTGAAGTTGTGTTTTAGTGAAGCAGATGGACAGCTACAGCAGAAACTTCTCTTTCTGAAGGACAATGACTTTCTAAGGTTTAGTTTTTTTATTTTATAGTAAATCGTCCAACAGTGCGGCAGATAATAAGTACCAAAGTTCCAGGACTTAGGACTTTTCGTTATGAAAGGCAATCTTATATAATTTGTGTCTGACCTTTCTCTCCATTAAAGAAACCTGACGTTTGGTGTCGACGGGCCGTCCTGGAGGCTAATGACAGCACTTAGGTTACTGTCCCTAAAACCAGAACAATAGTAAGACACATCAGGTGGTCCGCGTAATATAATATACAGTGTCATGCTGCCTACTTGATATTCAGTTTGGCTCCTGAAGACAATAAAAAGCAAATACATACAGTCTTATGCAAAAGTTTAGGCACCCCAGATTTTGGTGATTTTTTAATTATTTTTTTAATTGAAAAGATCTCTCTTGGAAATCTCTTGAAAAAGTCTTTCTTGGAAATGTAAAAAAATGCACAATATTTTCAGCAAACATAGTTTGATGCATAGTTACTTCTTATGCCATAAATTTAACAAAAATAAAAACATTATTATGGCATTGTGCAAAAGTTTGGGCAGCATAAGAGTTCCAGAGTCTCAGATTATTTTTTACAAGTTTCAGACCTCAATCAGCTCGTTATATCTGATGCATGGCAACAGCTGTCATTAGTAAATGGCAATTTCAAAGCTTTACAAATACTTTGACTCTTCGAACCTTGTGCACACACTTGCGGACACTCAACAACTATGGGTTCCTCCAAGCAGCTGTGCAAGACTCTGAAAATGAAAGTTATTGATGCCCACAATGCAGGAGAAGTCTACAAGCAGATAGCAAAGCGTTTCCACAGTGAGAAATATAATTAAGAGATGACAGTTCAGGGGAACTGTGGAGGTCAAGATGAGATCTGGAAGACCAAGAAAACTCTCAGAGAGACCTGCTCATATGCTGGTCAGAAAGAGAAATCAACACCTTTTTGCCATTTGACTGCAAAAAACCTGCAGGAAGATTTAGCAGACTCAGGAGTGGTGGTGCACTTCATGGAAGTGTCAGCAGTAGAAAACATTTCCTGCGTCCCCATCATAAAATTCAACGTCAGAAGTACGAAACAGAACATCTACAGAAGCCTGGTGCATTTTTGGAAACAACTGCTGTTGACTGATGAAGTTAAAATAGAACTCTTAGAAAGGAGCAGCATTTCATGAAAAGAACACCTTGCCAACTATTAAGCATAGGGGTGGATCTATCATGCTTTGGGGTTGTGTTGCAGCCAGTGGCACAGGAAACATTGCACGGGTGGAGGGAAGAATGGATTCCACTAAATGCCAGCAAATTTTGGAAGCAAAAAAGCTGAAGCTGAAAAAAGGATGGCTTCTACAACAGCACAATGATCCTAAACATACCCCGAAATCCACTATGGAATACCTCAAGAGATAAGAGAGGTTTTGGAATGGCCATCACAGTCCCCTGATTTACACATCATTGAAAATTTGTGGGTAGATCTTAAAAGAGCTGTGCATGCAAGACGACCAAAGAATATGACAGAACTAAAAGCCTTTTGCATGGAAGAATGGGAGAAAGTCCCCTTTGCAAGCTGTGATATCTGCCAGAGGAGGTGTTACCAAGTACTGATTATGTCGGGTGCCCAAACCTTTGCACAATGCCACAATAATGTTTTTATTTTTTATCTTTGTTCAATTTATGACATAAAAATTAACTATGCATCAATGTTTGCTGAAAATATTGTGCATTTTTTCCAATTCCAAGAGAGACTTTTGTTGAACATCTTTTCAATAAAAAAAATCACCAAAATCTGTTATTTATCAAGGGGTGCCTAAACTTTTGCATAAGACCGTACATATACATATCGAACATGTTTTTCTCCAGCTCCTGTTGGAAAAGTGTCCTCCTGGGGGCATCAGTGAGCCAGGACAGGGAGGAGTGGTGCAATCTTAAGGCCCACATGCTATGCCAGCGTCTCTGGGATGACAGTTGCACGGCACTAGCGAGGGTGAGTATTTATCATTAACAACAGCCATGAAGTGGCTCAGGGTTTGTGATTTTATTCCGTGTATTGGTGTATTTCGTTTTAAAACAGTAAATCAGAATGGAAGATGATCCTGGGTGCTTTATCCTCTTCATAGTAGCCGAGTTGTGGAGTCTGTCCTGGGAACACTAAGTACAAGGTGGTAACACACCCAGGTTGCGATGCTAGTCATTTAATTTCACACCTGTGGCAATTTAGAGCATCCTGTCCACCTACTGGTCTGTTTTTAGAAAGTCGGTAGGAAACATCCACAGGACACCCATGCGGATATGTGGAGGAGGTAAAAATATTTGTCTTAATAGATAATTCACAACAACCAGTAGAGGTCTGTCTATACCACATCCAGCCAATATAGTTTTCCAATTTAAAAGAAGAGTATAGATAGTCAGGTCCATATATTTTGGAACACAAACCAGTTTTTAGGCGTTTGGCTTCTGAGACAAAAGTGAGACATAGCCAATTACTGCCATTTCATACACACACACACATTTTGGGGGGGGCTCATAAATAATAGAACAAACATAAGGATTGCCCTTAATACTTGGATGAAAATCATATGCTGTCAACAACTTCCTGAAGTCTGAAACCCATGAACATTACCAAATGCAGAGTTTCCTCTCTCAACACACTTTATCCTATTAGTTTTTCAGCATTTGGATGAATATAAGCAGAGAGTATAGCCGTATAAACTTCATCCTATATAATTCATCCTGCAGATGTAACACTCAGAGCCACCTCTAGACCTTTCATCTGCTTGATTAGTCGTGGAGTAACGAGGGAACAGGCCACACCTTTCCATGCAACTAGTTGTCATCCATTTGTTCCGTTATTTATAAGCATCACCTTTCAGAAATGACAGGCAGATTGAAAAGCAGTTTACACTCGCAGTTCACATCAGCAACAACAATGACAGAGAAGCAGAACTTACCATGGTGTTACTTTTTATTACAGATATCATATAAACTCTTTCTATAACAAGAATATCAAGTTTCAAATCAACTCTACTTTCCAGGATTGTCCATTCTTCTTTGTCAGGTCCACCTTCCTGCCTGATGCCTCTTCTCATAATCTTGATATTTTAGTCAGTAACGTTCATTTATTTTTCAGTTTTACTCTGAATAAAACGTGCACAGTTATGACAGTGTAACCATCCATCCACCCATTCAAGCTGTCCTCAGTGACCTGTGACTGCACACCACTCTTATTGCTGTAGCAACCTATAACAACCTACAGCCGCACACACGAATCCCCAAACCTAAACTATGTGTAATTTCAAAACACAGCCTTTGGACTGTTGGGGAAACTGGAGTACGTTCACACTCACATCGTATATACCGCTTTATCATTTATACAGGGTCACAGGGGGCCTGGAGCCTATCACAGGAGACTTAGGACATGAGGCGGGGTACATCCTGGACAGGGTGCCAATTCATCGCAGGACACATACATTCACACGGTCATTCACACACTACAGGCAATTTGGGAACGGCAATTAGCTTAGTCTGCATGTCTTTGGACTGTGGGAGGAAACCGGAGAACCCGAAGCAAGGGGGGACATGCAAACTTCATGCACACCGACCTGAGGTGGGAATCGAACCAGGAACCTGGAGGTGCAAGGCGACAGTGCTAACCACTACACCGTGCCGCCCAACTGGAATACAGTTCTAGCTAAGTTATTGACGATACAGAATTTATTAGTGCAACTTGCACAATGTAAACAAGTTTTCCTTTTTTATAAAGCCAGTTCAACCAAATCTCTTCATCCAACACAGATGCACGTGAAACCTCCAACATAAGAAAGCCGACACCTTAGGTGCCAAGAAAATGATTAAATGTTCCTCTGTTTGCTGATTTGTTGCAGTTCTGTTTTACTGCTGTTGAGAAATAAATGTTTTGACTGTAGGTCCAGGTTGCACCCAAACAATCTGCTGCGTCTGGTTTATGTTGGCCCCGTGTTTATGGTGTTGAAAGAAACCTTTGTGCCATTTTGTGTCCACATAAACAAATTCAGTTTTGGCATGACCTGAAAACTGACCTCCCTTTGCAGTTTAAACCCTTTCAACATTTTAGACCGTGAAAAATACTTATTAATAATAATTGTTACTTGAGTGGATTTTTTTTTTTTTTTAGTATTTGTGCAAATTCTTAAAAGTAAGTATTTCATCAGTAATTACATGTTTAAAATAAACACTGCTAAAAAATGCTCATGGTACCATTGGTCATACAAATGTACTTGGATTTATAGTCCTGTAACCTTTAGCTGGCTCGTGTTTTCAGATAGCTCGGCTCAGAGACGGTGCTGACGGGACTCGGCTGGAGCAGCTCGGCGTCGTCGAGAGTCTGAGGCGAGAGGAACGAGCCATTCTAGAACAGTCCAAACAAGTTCTCCGAAACATTCTGCCTCAGTCATCGCCATGGCAACCGAGCAGGATTTAGAACATGGAACATTAAAAGAGCCAGAGGATATTGTCACTTCTTGTGTTGCCGCCAAGACCCGGAGCACTGAGCCAAGTCTGAGCAAAGGGAACTTTGACATTTCTTACTGGTGGGAGGAAAAAAAAAAAACAGTCACTATGGAAGCTTTGGAGTTTAGTCCATCTGTTTTAAAAATAGCCAGTTATTCCGTGTTTCTTCATCATCTTTGACACATTGTCGTCTGGAATGGACATGAAGAGCAAGGTACTGGCGATCACTGGGTGAGCAGGGCCAACCCTTTCTGGTGCTTTTTAAAGTTTAAAGATAACATCAACATGTATTTTCATTCACGTCAGATTATAAACACTTAACAAATGTGACACGTCATATCAAGTCTGGTATGACGTAGCACAGATTGGTTTTGTACTACGGCCAATATGGTGCAGACAGTGAAATGTGTCAAATTTTCATTTTTATTATCAAAAATCAGTTGATACATATGTTATGTTCCTGATTCTTCAACAGAATCGAGAAGGTTTTAATCACAAAAACATAGTTTTAAAGCACTTTAATGAACACTATTTAAGCTGGTTGGTGTCAAGCTGGTAACTCAACCCCTTAAGTAACTAGGAAAAGATTATAAATCGCCCGATGTGCTGGATGGCAACGTGGACGGACCAAAAAAATACCAAAATCCAACCTGGTTTCTCCAGTTTTGGTAGAAAAACATGCTTTTTTTTTGTTAGTTTTTGTTGCTATAAAGCCGCTCTGCTGGCAATGTTTTTCGGGATAGCAGGGAAAATTAGGTGTCAAAATTAATCCAAAATCCTCATTTAATAAATGTTTTAAAAAATAGATTACCGAGTTTTTTGAGCCGCTCCTCTTAAACAAACTCACACTGGCCATACATGTATCTCGGCAACTGGATATGATACAGTAATAAACTTGGTATACGCATACAGTATCTCAAATCACCAAAAATGCGACTTAATAGCTGATTTGATGTGACGGGTCACAATTGTCTTCAAGTGGACTGTTTCTGTTTTGTGTAAGCAAGCACTATAGCACGTTTGTTAGAAAATTGACGTGAAGGGGTTGACTTTTTTTGTTTCATGTACAGTAGATTAATGCTGCCTGTTAATGCGAGTGAAACACTTTCTAGATTATGACTCCTGTTTTCAGCCCATGGAGCTGTTGCATCTGTAACCATCATCATCAACAAAGACTGAGAAAGTGCACACGATAGTCAGTCATGGATGTAATGAATGTGAACAATGTGATTATTTAGTCAAGTCATATAATGATCATTATAAAATATTTAATATAGCAACATTTTTATAGATTATTTATACATTTTGCAATCTGTCAGAAATACAGTATGCACATTAATATTAATGAATGCTGAAAATAAATCAGCGTTTTTGTCTTTAGTTTCAAACAGTTGATCTGGGAATGCTGGACTTCTGGGATGTTAAAGCTTTACCACAACTCGCTTCCTGACTTGTCGTCTCTGCACCATCTCCATAGAAACCGTGGCTTCGTACAACGGCACGGGGTTTTCCAACACTGGCCTATAAAAGATTCAAATCATTAAGGATATGTTTTAATCCTCGTAAGCATGTAAATACATTTTATATGTGTCACTTGACTGTGCGTGAAATGCTATATACAGAATACACTGTAATGTATTTAGGTTTACTAAAAAACATTAATGCAACGTTAGTTGTTTTTAAGAAATGGAAAAGACCCAGCTCTAATCCCTAATTAATCTAAACTGCTGAAGTCACGCAGTGTTAGAACGACAGATAAGATGTACCGCCGTGTAATTAATTTGTTAACACCTTTCAGGCTTATATTCACGTTCTGTACTGATTTTAATCTTACCTGAAAATCCCTGTCAAAAGCTTCTCCACCACGTCCTTCATTATATCTGAGAGAAAACACTAAAGGCGTATAACCCAGATTCAGCAGGTTGTCACATGGACACAGAAGCAGCCTACGGACAGAACCGAAAGATTCCTCCGGGCTCAAACACAATTCAACCATATGCCTGTTATAAGGTTTAAGCCGCATTACCAGCATTCTAACTGGAAAGTTTCCTTTCAAACTGGTGGGTATTTATACAAAAAATCTTTGTAAGTTTGTATGGATGGATTATTCCATCATTTGAGGATGGGAATCATCACTGAACGTTTGTTTTCCCATCAATTCCATCATGTGTGTACAAATTTTCAAATGTTCCATGACATTAATGAACATGTCATTATTTATTATTTTTTTATTAAGTACAAAAAATTTTTTTTAGTAGACCGGTGTTTTTTTCAGAGTTTGATCTATTGTATCAGGATAGTAACAGTGTTGGGACACGTTTACACCAGGTGGTTGTTTAATATTTTATATATATATATATATATAAAAAAAAATATATATATATATATATATATATAAACACATTATGTAATATTTTTCTACGGCCTAAATATTGTTGTGCGTTGTGTATCTTGTATCTTTCAAAAATTCTTGAATTATTCTATGTCACTTAACTATGGGTGAAATGCCATATACAGAATAGACTGTAATGTACTATACAGTATTTAGGTTTACTAAAAGACTTTTTTTTTTTAATGATATTACATTTTTCCCATTTTCACCAATTATTAGGGATACGATATTATCATGATACCTACAGTTCTATTAAAATTGTGATTCTATACATATTATGATTTCATAAATAGCCTGATTCGATATTACATTTTCCCCTGATTTTGGTATGATTTTAAACCTTTTAAAAGAGTTTAATGATTAACTGTAGACCGTTCCTTATAACATTAGTTTTCTCACTAAAAAAACAGCAGCATTTAAACAATACAAACTAACTTTAAACACAAGAGTTTAACATTTAACTACATTTCTACTGATCAGCACGTGTCTCAGTCATCCGGAATAATTATGATTTCTAAAGAAACAGCTAATTATTCACTCCTACCACACTGGATGACAATGTGTAAATAGTTTAGAGTGTATCACCTGTAGGATTATAAAGAGAGTCATGTTTTACCTCCTCAAATGCCTCCTCAGAAAAAGAAGGGACGAGTGGCTGCGAGCACACGGGCACGTGTGACTTCTTCGATTAGATTGAAGTTTAGTTTAGACATCTGGAACTTCTGCGATTAGATTTGCAGTGGTTTGAGACTGTTGTAAACCAATTTTGAGACGGATGATCACCGGTCATGGCCAATCAGACTGAAAACCAGTCATTTCTGATCACTGGCCGATCGACCGGCTCATCTCTATTATAAATATAAAATTGTTTTTAAAAAAACTATTTTGGAGTCATCGTGACGATACTGGAATCACCACATAAAAGAAACGTGATTCATAACTGAAAATGTTCTGACACATTGACTTAAATAATGGGCTACTTCATCAGCTACACATTGCTAGTTCTGGGCTCGACCCTTTTTCCCCTGACTGCCTTAATTCTCCATGGCATAGACTCAACAAGGTGCTGGAAACATTCCTTACAGATTTTGGTCCATACAGACATGATAGCACCACACAGTTGTTACTGATTGGTTGGCTTCATTTGATCATTTCATCATTTGAATCTCCTGTTCCACCATATAGCCAAGGTGCTCTACTGGATTGGGATCTGGTGTCTGTGGAAGCCATTTGAATACAGTGAACTTATTGTCATGTACAAAAAGTACTCAGTTGGTACTCAGAGGCCCAAAGTCTGGCAAGAAAATCTCCCCCACACTATTACATCACCAGCCTGAACTGTTTATACAAGGCAGGATGGATCCATGCTTTCATGTACTTTACACCAAGTTCTGACCCTACAGTACCGTCAGAATGTCACATCAAACCAGGCAATGTTTTTCCCAACCATCTCCTGTCCAATTACTGACATCCCATGCGAACTGTAGCCTTAGTTTCCTGTTCTTAGCTGACAGGAGTGGAACTTTTGCTGCTGTGTTTTGCATTCAGAGATGCTCTTCGATTTTACTTGAGTTACTGTTGCCTGTCTATCAGCTAAACCAGTCTGGCCATTCTTTTCTGATTTCTGCCATGGAGAAGGAATAGGTTTCTATTTTTCAGACCGTTCTCTGTAAATCTTACAGATAGTTGTATGTGAGAATCCCTGCGGATCAGCAGTTTCAGAAATACTAACATCAGTCAGTCTGGCACCAACAACCATGCAACGTACGAAGTCACTTAAATCACCTTATTCCCCCCATATTCTGATGCTCGGTTTGAACTTGAGCGGATTGTCTTGACCATGTCTACATGCCTGAATGCATTCACCTGATTGGCTGATTAGATTTACATTAATAAGCAGTTGAACGTGTGTACCTAATGAAGTGGCCAAACTGATCGCCTCTGAATTCATGGCACTTGTGCAGAGTTCAAACATCATCTTGGGTGTAAAATTTACATTAAAATATAACATTTCATAAATGATCATAAATTCCTATGGATCCAGACCTTTGCACCACCCTGTATATGAAAGAAAAGATAATATTATTTATAAGAGGAAAAGATTACGGGTCTGAGTAAAACAATTTAAAGCTTTAAAAAAAAAAAAAAAAACAGCGACAAGATAAGACGGCGACAATCAGATCAGTGCTTTTACAGTGGTGAGATCAGCATCTTGGCCAGTACAAATTGAATAAGGGTTGGACTGCACACTAGCCCAAGTGGTTTCACAAGGATACGGAGATATCGGCCTTGTCTGGCCCTGGATTCTTCCCACATTTCTTCATTTAAAAACGAGACGGAGGCGGCCTTCAAGAAAAGAGTGCGACTGTCTGGAGGATCCAGCTGAAGAGAAGAAACAGAGGTGTTGGGTCTTAGATACGCTGATACACTGCTAGTGACATTGTTTCCAGCATAATATGAGAGTAGCATAGTTAATGACACACCTGCAAGTTGTCTTCTGTAGTTACCCAGTGACCCCCAACTGCAAGGAGAGAGATGATGTCGTGCTTGTGTGGGACGTGGTGCTTGCCCTCAGGTTCTTCCTCATAAAGTCTCACTGGTTGGAAAAAAAAAAAAAAAAAAAACACACACACATTTCTGACAGCAGCCTTTGGACCTCTAGAGTAATGGGGCATCAGGGAACCACATGAACCGATGCACTTATCATGCAAATCTAGAGGCAGAGTTATGATCTGGGGTTGCTATAGTTATTAGTCCGGTCTAGACTTAGCAACGTTATGTGGCAATAAAATGAAGTCAGCTGATGACCTGAATGTACTGAATAACCAGGTTCCCTGATGGCACGGCCATAGTCCAGGATTCAAATAGTGAAAGTGTTCTGGGTGCAGTTTGAGTGTTGTTTTTTTGTTTGTACTGCAAATCCTCAAGGGGTAGACTTTACTTTAATATACATCTCTTGAAGCCATTATGTTCTAATCTAACCAACATGAATGACTTCTGAACCTTACCTCCTGCGTCAATAACAATGTCCACCCCAAGTCCTCCAGTCTCTTCAAGGCACGAGTCCACCAGGTCCACTTTTGAGTCCCAGACTCCAATCACCCTGGCTTTATTCACAAAAACACGAAACCCTTTCAACATTATTTCCATTATTACATTATTACAGCCGAGACCTCTCCGTCTTCTATTATTAATGAGCTCATGAAATCAGGCGCTCTATCTCATCACTTACCTACGAGTGATTCCAGCACACCTTGTGCAAGTGCCAGCAGACAATCGCAGAGTGAAAGTGAGGACAGAGATCAGGAGATTATATAGCAAAGGAAAAAGCAAAGTGCTGAAGACACAGTGATAAAGAAAGGAAAGGCAAAAGGAAGAACTATCTTGGAAAGAATCCAAGCATAAGAGAGTTACAGTATGTTTCACATTCTTACCTATACTCGGTCGCAGCTGCTCCAGAAACGTCTGGTCTTCGGGAGATATGGCTGTAGCGAGGACTTTGACCCCGTGGTAATGGGCTAGCTGGATGGCCAGCACTCCAAATGGCTAAATACATAACACATACTGTGTGTAAAGGTGCATGGATAAATGAATGGGTCGACTGAATGAAACGTTTCATTCACTGATTATGATCTGATCATATAAAGATAAAGATATAATTCTGTATACAGCTTTAACCATCTCACACAGGATCGGTGAGCTTAAATTAATCCAAAATATCACCAAGTAAACCATACAAATAAAATGTGAATGTATTGAATGTACTTAGACGTTCCTTAAAATAAGATTACATCAAACCAAATGAAAGATTATTGACCAGATTTTTTTTTTCCAAAAAATGTTAATGTATTGTTGTATTGGCAGACGATTTGGCTAGTTTTTATTCATTTCATTTTAATTTCAATTATTTTAACATTTAATTTTGCTAAGAGGTGGCACAGTGGCTTTGTGGTCAGCACTGTATCTTCGCACCTCCAGGTTCCGGGTTCGATTCCCGTCTCAGGTCTGTGTGCATGGAGTTTGCATGTTCTCCCTGTGCTTGGTGGGTCCAAAGACACGCAGGTTAGGCTAATTGCCGTTCCCAAATTGCCCACAGTCTGTGAATGAGCGTGAGTGTGTGTGTGTGCACGCCATGCGATGGATCGGCACCCCGGCCTCGCCTCGTGCATAAGTCTTCTGGGATAGGCTCCAGGCCCCCCGCGACCCTGTATACAATATAGATAAAGCGGTGTAGACGATATAGAGTGAGTAAATCTTTCTAGGAATTTATTCCTTGAAAGAAGCTAAATTCTCTGCCAATAGAACAAGAAATTTTCGCTTACATTTTTAGTAATGTTTGACTAGAACTACGATTAATAATCTGTTTGGTTTGTTGAAAAGCAGTTTTAAGTTATTATATATAGGTTTGTCTGGATTTGAGAATACTTCACTTGCTAAGATGTTGTTTTTTTGCGGTGTACACAGATAAAACAAGTAGAGTATTTTACAAATTGTATAAAAGCATTATTTTAGCACTTAAACCATAACCATCTTAAATCTGCACAGAATTTCCGCTACAGCTGCCTCTTAGTCGCTCATAACAAATGAAAAGTAACTGTCCGTCAATGAGATTCTCCCAATAAGATAATGATAAATAATAAATACAGATGGACTGGATCTAATGTGTCATAAGATCTAGATAGTCATTTTAAATATGATTTATGGGATGTCAGCTAGAAGTAAAAAGCTGTACAATGTGCAGTTTCAGTGGCAGGATCTGAATCTCTTCATTTCCTTTAATATGTTAGACATACAGTATAAGGAATTTATCGTGTGGTGTGCACACATGTATGACGTGGTACGTGCTAAAGACAAGTGCATGGATTATTAATATTCCAGACAGCAGACATTTAAATAGTGGATTAAAGAAAAAATTTAATATAAACTAGGGTCTCAGGAAAGAGAAATAAACTGATTATTGTTAGAGAGCATTTCCTTTCAGGAAATCTATTTACTAAGCAAAAGGCATTAACTTACACTCGCCCCATCCAGTACGAGCAGTGTGTGTCCGACAGCCACGCGGGCCAGAGTGTGTAGCGCCGTGTAGGCCCTGAGACCATCCTTAATCGCCCCGGCAGCTTGAACCCAGCTAACCTTCTCAGGTTTCTGAACTATCCGAACACACACACACGCACACTAAAGTAAGTCATATAGCAGAGAAATCCTTCAAGCAGTAACGTCATAAGTGACGGTCTGTAACTGAAATGACCTAAATTATATTCATCCGCCAGGACGACGTCGCAAAGGCCAGACGTCTCAGCATCCAGGGGAAGAATTCCTGAAAATGGATTTAAAAATAGATTTGAACACATGTCAATGTATTGCTTCTCAGTCATGCACTGGCCAATCACACAGCTCAGCTCCTACCTACGACTTCATCATCGGGCTGGAAGAAGGTCACTTTGGCTCCCACTGTATCATCAACAAGATAAAACGGTTACACAGGACATGTTAAAAGATGATTCGAAAAAATATCTTTTAAAGGCAGATTGGAAGCGTGACCTTGGAGCACGACTCCGGCTATCTCTCGACCAACCGGGACATGTTCCCTCTGCAGCTTTAAATCCTCACACAGCTGAAAAGAACAGACAGACTTTTGTTTCTGCTCAACTACACGTTGAAATCTGGAGGAAAGAGTCATAACCCAGAGAACACTCACCTTAATGTCCACAGGACTGAGTGCACACGCTTTGACTTGAACTTTGACTTGATGGTCACCAATAGTTGCACATATATTCTGTAAATAAAAACAGACAATAAGAATATTTTAAATAATATACAAACTATTATTATTGGCTATAGTGTCAGGTAAATCAAAGTCAATTTAATTTCCTTCAATGCATTGTATTTCAGCGTGCAGGAACCATTTCTCAATAATTGCTTGTACATCGGACCTAATATTTCACACTCATAATAAATAAAAATCGCATTTGAAATAAAAATGGGGCTGAATGAATTTTCAATCCGAATTTGAGATGGGGTTGGGGTGTACACCTTTAATAATCTGCTCAGATGATAAATTTTAGCTATGTAAATATTTGATCAGAGCAGTTCTCTTTTGTTTAAATAAATATGAGGGTGAGTCAAAAAATTATATGCACTCTGGCTGTAGAATTTATTTTAATCAACTCAAAATATTTGTCTTTTCTTAAAAAAATTTTTGACAAAATTTCAATATACTTTTAAGCTTTCATATTCCCCTGTTAAAACTGTTTTAGCTCGTGCTCCGAGTCATTCATTTCTTCATCAGAAGTGAATCTTCGTCCTCGTAGGGCTGCTTTCAGGGGACCAAACAGGTGAAAGTCCGATGGAGCGAGATCAGGACTATAGGGAGGATGCTTTAACAAATCAAAACCAAGTTTTTGCAGAGTGTTTTTCCGTGTGGGAAGAAATGTGTGGACGTGCATCGTCGTGCGAGATCACAACGACCAGACCTCTGCGTTTAATCCGAAGTTTAGGCTTCAGCTCTTCAATAATTGTCTCAATGAAACGAGCACTGTTGAATGTTGAACCTTTTTTCCTGATAATGTTCCAATACTGACCCTGGAGAATCCCAAAAAACTGTAAGCATTGATGAATTTTCCAGCTGATGGTTGACTTTTGAACTTTTTCTCGGTTGGTGATTGAGGATGTTTCTGGTCCATACTCCGTCGTTTACTCTCCGGCTCGTAGTAATGAATCCATGTCTCGTCACCAGTAATAATTCTCTTTCACCTTCCTTAGAGTATCGGTCCAAATTTAGTTTGCAGATATCCAAGCGCTTCAGTTTATGCTCTTCCATCATAAGAAAAGCACTGATAAGGCCAACAGAAGTTTTTTATATAACCAGAGTGCAGATCGTAGCGATAAATATTGCCAAACATCCTTTTAATGAGATCGTTTGTGCCTTTATTTGCTGTTAGCCCAGATAAATACGTTTGAACCATTGATTTAGTTCAATAGATATTACATCCTAATAAACACAATCACCCAGGGGGGAAGAAAAAAAAAAATCACAAAACATTGTACAACATTGGAGTTTGTGTTTTAGGAGATTATGTAATGCTTTGCAAATTTTATAAGCACAAGCAAAAACAATAACAACCCAAATAATATTAGGTCATGAGGTACTGACAGCTTTCCACTGATGGAGGGAGGAGAATGAGGCTAATGTTTTGCATGGTGTAAGATTTGCCTCAGTCAGTAATTGCATACTAACCTATACAGGAGGTTAAACTGGCTTGTTGTAATGTGAAACAGTGTATACTGTAATGCACAATGCTGCTGATACTCACTGTCTCCTGTATAATAAACTTCAGCTCCTTGGCTTCACCCGGCTTGCAGTACAACCCTTTCATCCTGGATTTCTAGCAAAAGTTTGAAAAGCTTCAGTGAGAAACAGCACTTAATCCAACAGTTTGATTACATGATCTGACCATTATTATTATTATTATGATTATTTCCTGCTATAACACATGATCCAGCGATACTCCAAACGAGTTACTTAAAGAGAGATTTTCAGCTGGAAAAGTGATGCTTACAGTTTACTGGGATTTTAAAGGTTATTCTCCAAAGTTATTGGAACATTATCAGAAGAAAAAAAAAAGGTTCAACAATAAACAGTGCTCATTACAGTGAGATGCTTATTGAAGAGCTGAAGCCTAAACTGCGGATTAAACACAGAGGACTGCTATCCGAGGGCGTTGTGATCTTGCATGACGATGCACGTCCGCACACTTCTGATCACACTGTCGACACTCTGCAAAAGCTTGGTTTTGAGGTGTTAAAGTGTCCTCCTGATCCTAGTCCTGATCCTTCTGATGAAGAAGTGAAGACAGCAGTGCATTCATGACTCACAGCATGACGTTAATCATTTGTAATGAGGGAATATGAAAGTTTGTTGAGAGATGGACAAAAGTTAATTGAAATAAATTCTACAACCAGAGTGCGGACGATTAGCACCTCACTCTCGTATTCATTTACCCAACTAGGAACCTCTGTGGTTCACAATCAGGGCCCATGGAGGCCAGTGGTGATTACCATTGTATTTATTCCCATTTTACACACACATTACGGACAATTTTTATCCATCCATCCATGAACCTCTGTAGGTCATGGAGCCGATCGTGACCATCGATTCCCAATTTGTACTATTGTGGTAGGACCTCCTCAACCTTCATGCACAGGGAGAACATGCTAACTCCATATGCACACAGACCCCAATGCAGAAATCGATACCTGGATTTGGAGGTGCAAGGCAACAGTATTAACCATTACTGAGCAATTAGCCTAATGTTCATATCTTAGGAATGTGGGAGGAAACCAGAGTACCCAGAGGGAACCCATCAAGCATGGGGAGAACTTGCAAACACCATGCACTCAGACCAGAGGTGGGAATCGAACCCGGACCCTGGCGCACCTGATGCGACCGTGCTAATCACTAATCCACGATATAGCGCCTATATAGTGCACTATATACTACAAAAGCATGCATTTGTGATACAGCCTCAACTGTTAAACCGGCAAAAAAAACGATTTAATGTAAAGTGACTGTCAAAGCAAATCAATGAAACAACATTTACATCACTGGTGAATCGGCTTTATTTAGGAAACAACACAGACGCAAAAGCGTTTAAAAAAACAAACAAAAAAAAAAACATCAGTACCTTTGTTATGGTAAGATACAGTAAGTAGTAGGTACAGCTCTCTCTTCCTGGGTGGTGATGAGGAAAACTATGACGTCATTATCTCGCGCGTTCTCGCGATACTTGAGAAATTCCAATGTTGCGTAGTGAAGCCATCCGGCGGCTGCAGGGCAGAGAGCGGGGAGTGAAGGGGGAGAAGAAACAGAAATATTTCATCAGTTACAAGGATTTCCTTTGATTCGCGGCGGGTTTTTTTTTTGCTTCACTCCCTTCACTGGGAGGTTATAGAAGATGGAAAAGGAACGATGAGGTAAGAGAAATGTCCGCTCTCGGGCCGTGTATCCTGTATTTTATTTATTTATTTTCCTTCTTGACGAGCGCCTTAGCTACCGTCGCTAGCTACCAAGGAGAAAAATCTCCGTAGCGGCGCTCGCGCTGCGTTACGCCACGTTACGTTACGCTACGCAACGCACGGATCCGGATTAGCACAGCGTACCGAGGGAGGATCAGTGCTCGGTATATCTAAACGTGTTATACTGTATAAATCAAACCGAATTCAAACGAATGCATTCCCTAATGGATCGTTCGGTCGTGTTATGTGATGCATCCTTTCTTTCATTTGAGTATGCAAAGTGACCAAACCCTAAGGTAACCCTAGCTAAGAGCTGTATATATATATATATATATATATATATATATATATATATTCCCCCCTGCATCATCCTCATCCGATTTAAATCATCATGAAAATGAGATGTTTGCTTGTGCTGTATTGTTTTAAAGCTAGCTGTAGTATGACCTTAACTATGATTCCTCTACCTAGCCTGTAGCTAGCTGATACACCACTTCTAACTACATTTAATCTAATCTCGTCTAATCTACGCCCATGCTCAGTCGCTCAAGTGCATGCTGTGAATAAACACTGTGTGTGTGAAGCGTGCAGATGACCAGGAGAGAGAGAGAGAGAGAGTTAGTGTGTTAGTAGTATTTCCTGAATGAAAGTTAGTTAGTGCAGAATGTCATGAACTCAGTCATGACAGGATGCTGTTTGAACATCTTGTCCATGAGAGAATTATCACCAAGATGTGAGAGAAGAGGCGCAAGAGTCGAATTAGTTTATTTCTGTTTCATGCAAGTAACAATATGTTAAGTCTCTATAAAAATCCGTCTGGAACTCTGGTTTGGCCTTGGCATGCTTGGTGAGTTTTCTCTGGTTACTCCAGTTTCCTCCCACAGTCCAAAGACATGCAGATTAAGGCATTAATTAATAGGTCAGTCAGTTTGTGTGTGTGTGCCCTGTGATGGATTGGCACCCTGTCCACCCGCCTTGTGCCCTAACTCTTGAAATAGGCTCCAAGTTTCCCACGACCCTGTATACAGGATAAGCGCTATATAGCTTTACATTTACATGCATGACATTTGGCAGACGCCTTAATCCATATCGACTTAGTTTTATCTCATTATACATCTGATCACTTGAGGGTTAACGGTGGTGCTCAAGTGGTGCTGGAGTTTGAACCTTGGACCTTCAGATCCGTTACCCCTACCTAGGTATAGAAGATAAATAAATAAGATTTATAAACAGACTGGTTTAGCAGTGCTGAAGATCCTGTGTGAGAAACATTGTGAACACGGGTGACTGAAGGATTAAAAAAAAAATAGTTTAAATGTTGAACCTAATTTAGAGAGGGAGTAAAAAACAATACTTACTTAATGAACCTTTTAAAGTCTAGTTTGCATTTTGTCTCGGGCTGAGGTTGGGTGTGTGGCTACATGGTGATGCATGCAAAACATTTATTATATTTTGGAATTTTTAGAAATATAGTTGTTTATTTGTTCGTTCGTTCATTTATTCATTCATTTTCTATACCGCTTATCCTATACAAGGTCACAGGAGGCCTGGAGCTTATCGAAGCGAGAATCGAACCCTGAATATGAGATCGTTGAACGTGACCTCAATGTCTCAGATCTGATGTTGTGACTTGCAGCGATTCTGATAGGCTACTGACTTCGGAGTTGGGTTGGTCTGGTTTTGTTAAAACTTCTGTTATTAGTTTTTGGTCTCCCTGGTTTAATGATCAGTTAAAGAACCTGCGTGGAGTAACCAAAGACAGAAGGTTTTTAGTGCATTCGCATCCCCTGTCCCGAGAAACAGGTCACTGTATTACGATATCATAAGAAATCTTTAAATGATTAAACTAAATCTTCACAATGTGGTTAGATTTAAATTCAAAGGCGAGTCCAGAGGGGAGGGTGCTATAAAAATTTCCAAGAGTGGAAACTGGAGCAAAAGCAATGAGAACCAGCGGAGTCAGGAACTCGGGGTTGGTAAAATATTGTGGAGGTGGATGATGATGATGGTGATAACCAGGAAAGTGTTTTAATCAGGAGTGAGGTAGGTGTCTGATCATTCACTGTGACTCACTATGACACTATAACAAGCCTCTGTCTGATCATGGAGGTGTTACAGCTCGATGATTTGATTTGATGATACAGTGACTCACGGAGAAAATATCAACCTGAAACAGAAGATGTTTCACACTGTAAAGGACATCAGGAATTATTATTTCTGTTTTCATTCATTCATTCATCAGTCAGTAACTCTTTCCCGTAGTCAAGGTCACCCGTATAAGAAACCATGCAAACACACAATACACAATCATTAACATCCTTAACTTATGTGAACCTAAATAAACAGATCAAACCGAGTTCAGATCAAACCGAGTACCCTAGGACTGTGAACACATCACATCACTTCACACTGACCTGCCAGTTCTTTTTCAATCAGGTCTTTGAGTATCGGTTGATAATCACCACTGACATGGACTGACTGACATTGCAGAAGTGTGCTGTATTCACTTTCATGGTATGTGTCATGTGATTGACCGTCAACGTGTTAATCACAGCAGAAGTTTTGACTGGAAAGCAAATCCAATCCTGTAAAACGCCAGCCAGTGTCATTGTAATAATGATGCTCTGTTTCTCGTGCTTATTTATTACATTTATTTTGTAGCCTGCTAATTCATTCTTAAATAAATACAGTAGTTAACAGACCTGTTGTTATTATGTTATAACATCTCTGAATTTATTCCAGATTGTGGTTGTGGTGATCACCATCAGTAATACATAGTAAAAAGGGGTGTAAGGGTACCCAAAAATCATGCTTGAATACTGGACCTCTGGTTTTGGGGGCCCGGGACGATACGCATCTCGATTTTAAGGGCCCGGTTGGATGCGCGCCCCGGGTTTTGAGGGCCCGGTTGGATGCGCGCCCCGGGTTTTGAGGGCCCGGTTGGATGCGCGCCCCGGGTTTTGAGGGCCCGGTTGG
>JAQMYJ010000010.1:10917887-10949845 GCA_030014305.1 Clarias laeviceps | reverse complement strand
TTTAATTTAAAAACTAAACATTTAATGTTTGACACTTAAATCCAATTTGCATAATAATTTGGAACGTAGTGTAAAATTGACCAAAATTTATCAAGTTTAAATGACCGAATGGGCTTGACAGTGGTTGCATATCGTGTGTGTGTGTGTATATGTATATATATATATATTTTTATTTTTATTTTTTATTTTATTTATTTATTTTTTATTTTATTTTAGAAGTGTACAGATGTTTCAGGGTCAGTTTTTGTTGTTGATATTTCAGTCATACATCCAGAGATGCTTTAAGGTTAATAAGGTAGTATGAGCATTACATAACATTATTATCCAAAAACATCACAGTCTCCCAAAACCACTTTGCAATCGCTGTCTTTTAAAAAAAAATTTTTTTTTATTAAATTATTATTTTTTTTATCACAGTCACCTTTGAGGACAAGAAGCGGGAGAACTTCGAGCGGGGCAACCTGGAGCTGGAGAAGCGGCGACAGGCCCTGCTGGAGCAGCAGCGTAAGGAGCAGGAGCGCCTGGCCGCCTTAGAGCGCGAGGAACAGGAGCGGAAGGAGCGGGAACGCCAGGAGCAGGAGCGGCGTCGACAGCAGGAGCTCGAGAAGCAGTTGGAAAAGCAGCGAGAGCTGGAGAGACAGCGTGAAGAGGAGCGGCGCAAGGAGATCGAGAGGAGAGAGGTGAGACAGAGCGGATGCAGTACTGTATGTGATGGAAAACGAGGATGTTAAAGTACTTTTCAGCTTTCAGAGATGTTCTTGTTAATTTGCTCTGATGTGCTCTCAGGATCAGAAATACCAAAACAAGTAAATAATCTCCGAGGATCAGTATCTGTAAAAATACCCGGTTGTTGGTGTTTGTGTTTACTAATTTAATAGTGCAGAAACAGTAGATGGCAGCATCTTTCTTGTTAGGAAACAATAACAACTTTAGAATTAATTACAGAAAATGTACTAAACGTCTCAGAAAGAACCACGTCTCCAACAGTGCAATTTATTTTTATTTTTTCCCACACACGCACTAAGACGTCTCTCACAAAAGATTAACTGCATCACTAAAAGAACAAATAGGACATGTTTTTTGATACTGTAAGTGTGTATTGAGAGAACCTGTTGTTCTCAGAACAGGAGAAACAAGTCACACCATGTCTGTGGTATTCATACAGGTGATGCAGGTGCACTTGATAAACATCAGGTTTAAAAAAGAAGAAAGAAAAAAAAAAAAACCCAGCATGCCGCATCCTTATCTCAATAATAAGCGCAAGTGTCTAATTGTACTTGCAGGCCGCTAAGCGGGAACTGGAGCGGCAACGGCAGCTGGAGTGGGAGAGGAACCGCAGGCAGGAGCTCCTGACTCAGAGAAACCGGGAACAGGAGAACATCGTTCTGCTCAAAGCGCGCAAGAAAACCCTGGAGTTTGAACTGGAAGCTTTGGTATGGAATGGCAACCACAAAAATAAAATCATAATAAAACACACACACACACACACACACACACACACACACACACCCTTACTTTTAACTGATTTAACTGATTCTTAAGCTGTATTCTTTTGAAGGTAGGAGTGATGAATAGTGTTTTCATCTTTTCATTCTCTCTCTCTCTTGATAAGAATGATAAGAAGTCTCAGCTTGAAGGGAAGCTGCAGGACATACGTTTCCGTCTCTCCACTCAGAGGCAGGAGATCGAGACGACCAATAAGACGCGGGAGCTGCGTATCGCCGAGATCACCACGCTGCAGCAGCAGCTTCAGGTACCTCAGTCCACCCAGGCCTCCGAGCTGTTCACTGTTCACACTACAGCGCAGACATTCACCCTCGTGGTAGTGTTTTGTTTTTGTTTTTTTGTAGTCCGATTTGTTCTTAGTTTTGTCTGTGTTAATAATGCGCTTGTATGTATTTTTATGTTTTTCTCTCATGCTGCCAGGCTGCGACTTCAGAATTTCAATTCTATTGATTTCAGTCTCTGCATGCAGTTTATGCTCCTTCTTCAACTACTCTTGTTCAAATATTCATGTTTCCCATCTTTATTTATTTATTTTTTTCTTTTTCTTTTTCTTTCTTTTTTTTTTTTTTTCCTTTCCTTCTTTTCCTCCCCCGTTTCTCCGTGTAGGAATCTCAGCAGTGGCTCGGGAGGCTGATCCCGGATAAACAGTGTCTGAATGACCAGCTGAAGCAGGTGCAGCAGAACAGCCTACACAGTAAGATCTTTTAAATTCTCTCAATCTATCAAACTTTGAAAAAGTTCAAAGTTGATGAAAGGCTGATATCTGACCTACAGTACGGCTTCAGTTAAAGAAAAACTTAAAAGATATTGTAAAAAACAAGTTCACAAGCTTGACGGTAGGATTTCAGTAGATTGTTTGTGTAGTAACTGTGTACGTGTGGGCGTTCTAGGAGACTCACTTTCCAACCTGCAGAAGGCTTTGGAGATGAAGGAGGCGACCAGGCAACAACTTCGCGAGCAGCTTGAAGCCGTTGAGAAAGAAACGCGCTCCAAACTTCTGGAGATAGACGCGTTTAATTCACAGCTGAAGGTACACAAATCACACACACGCATTTACGTGTAGGTGCAGATAAACATTTCCTGAATGGAAACAAACAGGCCTCAACGATTTCACACAACAGTGTTTAGGTGTTTAAGATAAGATATACCTTTATTCGTCTCACAGTGGGAACATTTTTTTAAGTGGTTAGTCCACATGTCTGTGGGGGAGAGACTGAGGGGGATGAGTAATCTGCACCATTTTGAGATCAACAGGATTTTTGAAAAGTCGCACCATTGTTGTTGATTAGGATTGTGTACCACGAACATGCACTTGTTTTAATATGTTCATTATAACCAATTCTGATTTATCTGTCAGGAGAAAAAGCTTCTTGAATGTGAATGTAGAGTAGGAAAGATTTAAGTTCTTATACTATAATTTACTGTTACTCATTCTTTCTTGCTTCGTCATCATCATCATCATCATCATCCTCCTCCTCCTCATACTATGCTCATCCCCTGCCTCATGCCACCCACCCTTACCCTGACTCCCCCTTATTGTCCTGCCATGGCGGTACAGTCCTTGGGCCAGTTCTATCAGGTCCACACTGTCCGGATAGAGCGGCTTCAACTGGAACTGCTTCTTCAGGAACAGAGAGGGCGACAGGTAGACAACCACAACCGCTGCTTCCCCAACCCCCAAAAAACTACCATCACCAAACTTGTGCCCAAATCTCACCCTTTTTACTCACCGCACTGTGCTATCAGCTGCCCTCTACAGAATGGGTTGTAGTGCTGCATTGTCTCAGCATTCCTTTGCTATGAGCCCTACTACTACTAAGCTGGTGATTTCACTGATCAGTTGGTGAAATAAAAAAATTAATTAATTAAAAAAACACACAGTGCAAAATAACCACAAACACAAAAGATGCGGCGCCTTAGCAGAGCTTCGCCAGTTTATCACTTCATATCACATTTGAAATGAATACTCACCAGTGACCTTACTCACTGTCCAAAAATTATAACATCATCCTTTTTTTTTATTTATTTATCTATTTATTTTTTTATTTAATCCTTTCACTCTTGATTTATTTTGGGTCTCTTAGAGTCAGGAGGCTTAATGGATGAGGTCCTGCTGGTCTGCCTTGCAGCTCTACTGTTTGAACCGATTAAAATCTCCTTTTTAAAGCTGATCTACAGAAATCTAAACAACTCCTTAACCTTTGCCGTAAACTTTCCACACACTCTTCCCCTCTCTTGTGCCTCCCTTTACAAATTCCTGAAAAAAAATCTATGTGAGCGTGCCGTGACATTTTTTTTGTTGTGCTTTAGTTGGATTAAATTTAGCTCAAAGGTTAATTGATGATGTTCAAGCTAATATGCATAAATGATTGAATAAAAAAAAATACTTATAATTAATCATTTTAAAAAAATTCCTCAAGCAGTTCAATATTATCTACATGATGTAGAACTAGACAAAATGCCTGATGCCTACTTTTAAATAGTTAGAAGTTTATTAATGCTCGGAGCTGTTTGTCATGCTTTTGTAAATCCTGAGCCCCAAATGCACTTGCATTCACCAAGAGGTTAAAACTTCACTTTAAATTGATCTTTCAGTAAAACCGTGATCCCAAATTATTATTATTATTATTTATTATTTTTTTATTTTTATTATTTTTTTTGTTAACAACTGTTTATTCCATTTCTCTTTTTCTAGATCAAGTAGAAACAACAGTACAAAACAAACACACAAACAAAAAGAAACAGCTTGATCTGGAGACCCCCATACACACGCACGCGCGCACACACACACACACCAACCCAACCCTGGTAGACTCCAAAAAGAGAATATATGCTCTATAATAAGATATGAAAAAGGAAAAACTAAATCAGTTTTTAAAAAATGTAAATAAAAAATTAATAAAAAAATAGATTAATAAAAACAAGTAAATAAATAAATAATAAGCAATGATAATGAAATAATAGTGATAAGCAATAATAATAATAAAACAATAATAGCATAAATAAATAAATAAAACCGTGATCCCAAATTTTTATTTATATTAGGGCTGTATAGTTGAATATGAAGATGAATATTTTACATTCTGATTATTTTGACACATTGCAAGTTAAACTGCAATACTATTAAATGTACTATTTTGTATTCAAAGAACAGCAAATAATTGATTTCTAATATTTATTTATCAACTCAAAATTGTAAAAGAAAAAAAAGAATTAATTATTGTCAAACTCTACATAAATTCGTGACTTTGCGTATATTGTAATAATTTGCAGCCTTTTGCAATTACATAATTGCACAGGTCCATATTGGGATTTAAATTTTTATTTCCGTGCAGCTCTAATATAAAGTTGTTTTGAATTGTAAAAAAAAAAACGTTCAGCTGCACCTTATATAAAATAAAAACTCGGTATACAGGGAATGGACAGTATGAATGTATGCTTGTTTTATAACACCGATCGGCCATAGCATTAAACCACCTGCCTAATATTGTGTAGATCTTCTTGGTACCGGAGGGAGGGGAAAAACCGGTTTTGACCTGTCTAACCATGATCTCCACAAGACCTCTGAAGGTGTTCTGTGGTTTGTGACACCAAGATGTTACCGATGGATCTTTGAAGTCCATCAGTTGGAGGCCAAGTCAACACCTTGAACTCTTCGGCATGTTCCTCACACCATTCCTGAAGGAGTTTTGCAATGCGGCAGTGTGCATTATCCTACTGAAGTGGGCACTGCGATTAGGAAATACCTTTGCCATAAAGGAGTGTTTTTTGGTCTGCATCAAGTTTTTAAGTAGGTGTTACATGTTAAGGTACTGTTACCTCCACATGAACGCCAGGACGTTAGATTTCCCAGCAGAACATTGTTCAGAGCATCAGAGCATCTTTATTAGCTTGACATCTCTTGCCCAGGTAAGTAATGCACGAATCCTCTGCCTTCCATATGATGCAAAACAAAACGTGATTCTTTAGACCAAGGCCACCTTGTTACATTGCTCTGTGGTCCAGTTCTGCTCATGTGCCCATTGCAGGCACTTTCAGAGGTGAACACGAGTCAACATGGGCACCTTGACTGGCCTTTTCGTCAGCACCAAAAGTTGAATTTTTTTCAAAATTCAGTGAGATCAGACATGGAAGAGTATTTTGGATGTGGTCTAAAAATGCCTAAATGCCTAGTTTTATAGTTTAAACCCTAACTATACCCCCAAAACACTCAAACTCAGCTTAATACATTACCCTTAAAAAAACGTAAATAAAAAAAAAAGGTAAACCTGTGTACTGTACAGTTCTCTACGTCTCTCACAGTGCTAGAACATAATATACCGGTGGTAGCCCTATATGTAGTGTAATTCATGCTGTTGTTTTCTTATAAGTTGGGTAATTTGGTATAAGTAGGGTAAATACAGTAATAATTCAACATCCCAAGCCGTGTTTTTCTTCTATGGTTACGTTGCATTCTCTCTACAGTACTGAAAAAAAATTATATAAGCTTAAATTTTATATGGAAATTTGCATTAATATTTATGTTACAAAATTAATAAATCACGTTGTTCTTAATAGTTTAGAGTTAAAACGCATAAAAATTTCTATATTGCCACTTAAAAAAAAAAGCACAAACAATTATTAGTTAGGTTCTAAGGACGACTTAAGCTGCGAACTCTGAACCGTGACTTCACCAGGGTCAACTGTAACCACTTTCCTGAGCCCTGGCCGCCCATGACCCTGGTTTCAGTTCCCCGTTGGTCCTTCCTTGGTCCTACTGCTTTGGAGACGCTCCGACCCAGTCGTCTAGCCATCACAATTTGGCTAGTCGCCAAATATATCCCGCTCCTCGAGGAGTGCCATTGTAATGAGATATTCAGTGTTATTCAGCTGATCTGTGAGTGGTCTTAATGTTATGGCTCATTGATGTATACAAAATAAAACTCTACTGCAATGTCAAATTATAATCTCAGATTTTCTGATATGAACAAATGTGCATTTAGTCTGAACGCAGACTTAGTGTTCTTGTGCCTGTTCTTTTAAACTTCCAGACAGGTGCAGAGAAGCGTGGGCAAACAGAAACAAAGGTAGTGTCTTCTAAATTGGCATCTGAGAATGTAGGCTGCATTCCTCAGCCATACTGAACACGCCCAACCTCGGCTGCAACTCATACGTCAGGACGCAACTAATGTTTGCAGCAGCCTCATGCATGAACCTAGTTATCACTGGCTTTTGTTTTTGCCACTTCATTATCTGTTTTCAGTTACATTGCACTGCTGCAGATCGTGGGATTTAATTAGTGATGTTTAGATTTTTTTCCTAAGGTTGTGATTTTTTTTTTTTTTTCTCTCGCTCTTAATCACAGAATTTTTACAGATGCTTGTATACTTCATGAACAATATCCAGTGAACTGGTATTAAATTTAAACTTATTATTATTAAAATACATTATCGTGTTTTGTGGGTACAAAATATTAAGTATTTTTTGTAGACTCAACTGAATATTTCAGCAGTGTTAAGTTAAATGCAATAAAATTGTCAGACTAAGTCTAACAAGTGTGAATTATAGTGCATGAATTCTTAAGGCATATCTGTTTCATCAGTTCTAACCAGTTGCTCTTGGTGGCACAGGCTTTGTGTGTGTGTGTGTGCGCGCGGTGTGTGCATGCTTGGTTTGGTGCTTCTATTTTCTAACCTCAGTGACTGTTATGAAAATCTCTGTATTTTTTATGTTTGAGAGTTTGCTTATTTTTGGAATTAACTTAATTAACTAGCATACTTTACCAGAGCTCTGTTATATAGTATAGGTTGCAAGCCGTGCATTGTGTACCATGTTCCGTGCAACAGTGTTTAAAAAACAAAAGCTGACAAGATTCAAAGTGTCACCCAGAATATTTTAAGAATGGTTGCAACAAAACAATTGTAACTGGTAGCTTAGAATAGTTTTTCTATGGAACACTGTAACCGAGACTGTGAAAATATTGGCAGAAAAAAAAGTTTGTTATTTTAGTGATGTTTTATATTGCTTGTTGTAGTTCTTAAAAGGGTCAAAGTATGTTATAGACAGTAAAAAAAAGGGCAAAAAAATTTGCCAGACCTCGCTGAGACATCCCATGGGTTTTTCCAGGCCATCACACAAATGATATACTGAACATCTAATGTTTATAAAATCCAAGGAGTGTTCAAGTCAAAGCAGGAATTATGATGAACTTTCTGGTGAATAAAAGGGTAAAACCACTTGACATTTACAGAAGAGTTTAAGGACAGTACAGTGATAAGATTCTCAATTTAATTTAATTTTAAAAAAGCAGGCAGTCCGATCATGGCCCCAGCATACTGAGAGAACTTTCTACTTTGATGGGATCCAAGCACTAGTGAAAAGTCTATTAGTGTAGCAGGTTATTTATATAGAAAAATAAGGGCGTTTTTTCTCTCATAACTGCAGTCGTTTCGGTTAACATTCAGCAAGGGGAACGTCTGGGGAACATTACAGGGACTTTACAGGAGTTATTATTGCCACTTGCCCTGTACAGTCCTGACCTCACTCCAACCATTTCCACATGGTTGGGCCATTAAAGGTGTTCCTGGGAGGCCAGTGTTTTATATGTGAATCAGGCAGTCCAATCATGGCTCCGGCATACTGAGAGAACTTTCTGCCTTGATGGTATCCAAGCACTAGTATTAGTTAGTCAGGCGATTATATAGAAAAATAAACTCTCATAACACTCTCAAAGTCCCGGTTTGACTTGAATGCCTCTTGCAGTTACCATAATGTCGACTTGTGGTGTTCTTTACAGTTGTGTAAAGACGTAACTGACCTAATTTAGAGACAGACAAGAGGTACAGTACATTAGCTTGTCTTGGTGTCGATCAATGTAATCTACTTTCCTCAAATTCTTAAGTAGCTGTGATCAACACGTGACGAAACATGTGGTCTTCAGCTATGCTGTGTATTCTGTATAACTGTATAACTATAGTGAGTATATAACTATAACTATAGTAAAACGCACTAATACATATCAAGTGAATGGGGTTTGTGAATAATTTAAAAGGATTTGAATGACCAGTGCTTGCAGGGTCCAGTTGCAGCCATGTTAAATGTGTTTGCCATGTGGTTAGGAGAAGAGACGTGCATCTCTGCACTCGAGTTAACGTGCACTCTCTCTCTTTGCTGTATCATTACAGGAGCTCAGGGAGATCCACAACAAGCAACAGCGGCTAAAGCAAAAGGACTTGCAGCCTCCACTGGATTCCAAACCTCCAGAGCTGCAGGGGGGTGGCAGGTGTGTGTGTGTGGTTTTTGTTTGTTTGTTTTTGTTCTTTGGTTATTAATATTTTGTGAGATCTTCATAAGTTTGCTTTCGCATTACACTGCATTCAGACATCTTTGTAACAGCGGATTCTTTGTTCTCCTGCAGACTTGCGGGTTCCAATGAGAGCGCGTCTCCTGCCTGGCGGGATTCAACGTTAGCGAAGGAGCCGACACCGCCGGCCTCCTCCGAGCCCTGGGTCAGCCACTTGGGAGAGGACGAGAGCCAGAGCTCTAGAGGAGATGTGCAGGAGAAACTGTCCAAGTTGTTCCTGCAGCAGCCAGAGCCAAACAAACAGCTGGGACAATCACCCTGGCCCACAGGAGGTGAGGAGAGCACACAGCCAGGGCGCAGAGCATGTGGTAATGATGAGCGAGCTACAGGAATTATATGTTGGGACAGATGAATGGTTGGTGGGATGAGTAGTCAGAGGAGGGAAAAAAAAAAGGAAGCGAATGGAATGTTGGGATATGAGTGGAAATTAACTTCTGAAATAGAAGAATAAATAAAATGTGATGGATGATTTTAAAAATTCAATATTTTTCTATCAGTACTAGTATGATGAAATTCTTACTTTGTTTACACCTCTCGAGAATGAAAGGGGGGAACAAGCATAATTTACATTACAAAATATGTTTAAAAAATTTATAGAATATACAGTAAAGTGTAATAAAAATATTATATCAGTAATAGTAGCCTCTAATTGATGAGTGGATGGATTGATTGATTTAATGGATGGAATTTAAGGGTCGATAGTCATATGGGTGTGTGGAATGGAGAAGTGTGAGATGAAGCAAAGGCTGGATGGATGAAGTAATTGTTGGAATGGATTAGATAATTGGTATGGTCCTTTAACTTTATATACGTTTGGATGATCTTAGGTCACTGGATTGTGTGTATGTGCAGACGAAAGACTGGAATGGACAGACAGTGGTAGAATGGACACGCAGAGGGATAAATCAAAGAAAGGTTGACATAAATGAATGACTGATTGGATACATGAATGAGGGATAAAACTGAAAATTGTGTTTTAGACGTCATCATGTCGATTTCTTTCAGTAGTGAAAACCCATGTGTTTTTTTTTTTTGTTTTTTTTTGTGTGTGTGTGTTTTTTTTTTTTTTTTTTTCTCTCTCTCCAGATAAGGTGGCAGTGTCTGGTTTTAATCAGGACAAGGTAAGAGTGGTGTACTACAGAGCGCTCTACCCTTTCGAGGCCCGCAGTCACGATGAGATCAGTATCCAGCCGGGAGACATAGTCATGGTACGTCATCAGCAAAGGAAACTCCATAAAAGTGTCTGTGATCAGCCGTGGCTTACTGTAATGAACACCATAGTTAGATTTTAATCTAAAATATTATACCTGTGTATGTGGGGATTAACCTCTGACCTCTCTCTCGTATCTTTTGCTCCGTTTTGGCGAAGGTGAAAGGGGAGTGGGTAAGTCCTGGTCAGCTCCTCCCCCCCGCCCCCTGTCCACCAGTTTCTTTTTATCTTTTTTTTTTTTTTTTTAATAATTTTTTTATTTACACTCTGCCACGCCTCACCTTAAACCATCGCCTCCATACGAAAAAGAATCTATACATCCGTTAACATCAAAGATGATGCATAAATGGCTGAAACCACTTTTCATATCAGTTATTCACAGATTGTGTGGCAGAATAGCCATAGTTATTATAATTTTTTTTTCTCCTTTTTAATTTTTGTATTATAATCTGTTATATATTATTTTATTGACATCATCAGGACTGTGCAGAAACCATTGTGCATGCGTGTGCGTCATTGCATTTACTTTTTTTTTTTTTTCTCCTACTCAAAAGTTAAACCACTAGGCTTGTGTGATAATTAATAAAAAGAAAATTTTTAAAAACACCTGTTTATCCAGTATGTGGGATACATACTGGTTTGATAAGTCACTGATGATGAGGATCAAAATGTGATCAAAACCTCATCTGTCTTAAATAAAGGTCAATTTCATTATGTGTCATTTAAATAAATTAAACTGATTCCCCAGATCTTACGTTTTCCCTGTTTCTCAGCATTAATATAATATTTAAAAAAAATGCTCTTTTCTTAAAGAGATAAACACAGTTTCATTTAGGGCATCTGGCAGAGACGCTCTTATCCAGAGCAGTTTAGAGTTTTATCTTGTTATACATCTGAGCAGTTGAGGGTTAAAGGCTTTGCTCAAGGGCTCAACAGGGACAACATGGTGGTGATGGTGGGGTTTGAACCTGACACCTTCCGGTCACTACCCCAGTGCCTTAACCACTGAGCTACCCCGATCAGTTTTAAACTGGTTATGTATACACAGCATTGACGTTTTAAAAGTTTTCTTAAAATTGTTACTGAAGTAGATTATTGAAGTATCATTATTTTAAAAATTTTGTCATGCTGCGATTCGTACCATGGGACAGGTCCAATTACTGTTCGCATAAACTAAAGGTGGTGGAGCTCAGATCTCTCTTGCCTTCAAACATTACTAATCAGTAAATAGCAATCAGGGAAAATGTTATATCGCACAAGTCTGTATGATTATGCATCGTCACTGCAGCTGTAGCGCTGCTTTTATTGATTTTAATTTAGAAATTTTCTCCATAATCTGTCTCTCAGGTGGACGAATCTCAGACGGGGGAACCCGGCTGGTTAGGAGGCGAGATCAAAGGAAAGACCGGCTGGTTTCCTGCTAACTACGCAGAGAAGATTCCAGAATCCGAAGTCCCTCTCAATCTGAGATCCAGCGCCTTCACGTCCAAACTGAGTGCACACATCACCCCTACCCCCACCTTGACCACACCCACAACCTTGCCGCCGCCCACCACAGAGACAGCGGTCCCGGCTCCACCCCCTACAGTTACACCCGCTCCAGCTGCTACGTCCTCATCTTCATCTGCTTCTAGTAACTGGGCAGATTTCAGCACTACGTGAGCTTGCGCTGCTGATGAGCTTTTTCATTACAAATACCTTTGTGTTAGGTTTGTGTGTGTGTGTGTGTGTGTGTGTGTGTGTGTGTGTGTGTGTGTGTGTGTGTGTGTGTGTGTGTGTGACCATTTATGCTTCCTCTTACAGATGGCCAACGAACTCAGCGGTGGAAAAACAAGACGCTGATGGGTGGGAGGCGTGGCCAACCCAACCAACACAGCCATCTTTGTCTGTGCCAACCGGAGGGCAAGGCCGACAACGCTCAGCCTTCACTCCCGCCACTCTTTCTGGCTCCTCCCCCTCACCTGTGCTCGGACAGGTGGGAACCGACATTCAGCTTTTTTCTGATTTTGCTGCTTGCGCTGTGACTCAGTATGCAATTTTATGCCACATAAATTGGGAAACGGCTTTGCATCAATCAATATTTTTGTATCGTGCGTGTGCACTCATCAGGCTTATGATCAACTTTTTAAAATTTTACTTCATTCAGTTTTCTTGAACTTTAGCTGAATGATCTGTACTGTTTGTAAGAAAATAGTCTTTTATGGTGTGGTTTACTTATACATTTATTTTAAGTCATGCAGTTTTTTTTTTTTTATATAATTTTTTTGTTTTTAAGAAAAAAAATTAATTGTATCCTAAATCTGATATAAAATAAAAGCTGTTTATTTTGAGTAGTCAGCTGAATATTAAATTGAAATTGAATTAGATACCATTTGAGTTTAAATGTATCATGAGTTTAAAATGAGTACTGCTTAAAGATTAAACTATTCTGAAAGCAATCTAAGCTTGTTAAACACTTCTATAATTTTCCGTACAATTTAAACTCTTGTTGTAGCACCGCTGTTAGGTAACACCTTCTGTCTGCCTGTTAAACCCCTCTTGCAGGGAGAGAAGGTGGAGGGGATGCAGGCTCAGGCTCTGTACCCGTGGCGGGCGAAGAAAGACAACCACCTGAACTTCAACAAGAACGATGTGATCACTGTACTGGAGCAGCAGGACATGTGGTGGTTTGGCGAAGTCCAGGGGCAGAGAGGCTGGTTCCCCAAATCTTACGTCAAGCTCATTTCTGGACCCGTGCGCAAGTCGATGAGGTATGAGGGTTGAGCAGTTTGCTTATTGTGTATTTGTACAGTATGTGACAGGATAAGTAGAAATAAAATTACTATCCTCGCACACACTTCCTGGCCAAAAATAGTCACACAATAATAATTCCTTTAGATTTGATTATGGATTGCAATGTGGCAACCAATACATGAGTGAACACGATTCCTCATGTTCCTAGAACCACTCTTTATCTATTTCAGTCCTGGAATAAACCCGAGCTATCAGGGAAGAATACTACATTGATGTGATAACCTGCTCATCCAGTACCTTAAGGTCGTCAGCTGACCTCATTTTATTGCCACATAACATTGCTATGAGACCAACTGAAGCAACCCCAGATCATAGCACAATGTATGAATAATCAATAATCTGTGTACAGTGAGCGCTATGCATGATGATCTGCAGTATACTTCCAGGTTATAATAATGTGTTTTACTGTTCATAAACTAATTTCAGTAATTATTTTTAAGTTTTCTTTGCTTCATGCATCTAAATAATTTTACCCCTCTTACAGTATATGGCACTTTTTTCTTTTTTTTTCTTTTTTTCAATCTGAATTTTTTTTTTTAAGTGATGCAGTATATGATCAGTAGCCAGAGGTTAAAAGGAAAACAAAAAACAAATATATTAATAAATAATAAACAAACCAACAAGGCTGATAGAAAAGGGCAGTGTATGTTTTCCACTATGACAATGTGTGAACTGTGCGTCCTAATAATCAGCATGCTTTTTATTTCAGTATCGAGTCAGGATCCTCTGATAGTCCACCCACCATAAAGAGGCCCAGTCCTACGCCTAGCAAACCGCTGGAGCTTGGCGAAGGTAAAGTTACACACTCGTAGTGTACAGAAGAATTTCTCACACTCATGTCATAGATCTCACTTTGACAGTGCAAAATGAAGATTTTGTTATTTTGTTACCGAGACCTCTTACTACAGCTGGGTCAAATCCCACCGGTGCTCTAAAACATAATAGCTCAACCCACTGTGAGCAGTAACACTCTCAGTCACATGTTTTGATCTGCTTGTGCTGGCAGCATGGTCAGTGATTACTAAGTGACTTCTTATCAAGTGCACACAAACTCTGAATTAATAATACATTCTCTTCCTTGTATCACCAGAGTACATAGCGATGTATACATATGAAAGCAGCGAGCAGGGTGACCTTACGTTCCAGCAGGGTGATGTCATCACAGTGCTGAAGAAAGAGGGGGATTGGTGGACGGGAACAGTAGGAGGCAAGACGGGTGTTTTCCCATCCAATTACGTCAAGCCCAAGGACTCTGAGGTAAAGCTGTCTATTTTCCAGAAGGCATTACTTACACTATAACAGGTAGTATACAGGTAGTCCCCAACTTACAAACATTCGAGTTACAGTTCAATCGCGGAAGTAGCTCGCTTGTACCAGTGATCCAGATACCAATATTTGCAATTACAGAGGGGCAAAAAAGTATTTAGTCAGCCACCAACTGTGCAAGTTCTCCCACTTAAAAAGATGAGAGAGGCCTGTAATTCTCATTATAGGTATACCTCAACTATGAGAGACAAAATAAGAAAATAAATCCAGAAAATCACATTGTAGGATTTTAATTAAATTAATTGGTAAATTCCTGGGTAAAATAAGTATTTGGTCACCTACAAGCAAGATTTCTGGCTCTAACAGACATGTAACTTCTTATTTAAGAGGCTCCTCTGTCCTCCACTCGTTACCTGTATTAATGGCATCTGTTTGAACTCGTTATCAGTATGAAAGACACCTGTCCACAACCTCAAACAGTCACATTCCAAACTCCACTATGGCTAAGACCAAAGAGCTGCATCAGGCTGTGAAGACTGAATCTGCAATAGATAAGCAGCTTGGTGTGAAGAAATCAACTGTGGGAGTAATTATTAGAAAATGGAAGACATACAAGACCACTGATAATCTTCCTTGATCTGGGGCTCCACGCAAGATCTCAACCCGTGGGGTCAAAAAGATAACAAGAACTGTGAGCATAAATCCCAGAACCACACGGGGGGGACCTAGTGAATGACCTGCAGAGACCTGGGACCAAAGTAAAAAAGGCTACCATCAGTAACACATTTCGCCGCCTGGGACTCCTGCTTAAGCCAGTACATGTCCAGGCCCGTCTGAAGTTTGCTAGAGAACATTTGGATGATCCAGAAGAAGATTGAGAGAATATCATATGGTCAGATGAAACCAAAATAGCTTTTCGGTAAAAGCTCAACTTGTCGTGTTTGGAGGAGAAAGAATGCTGAGTTGCATCCAAAGAACACCACACCTACTGTGAAGCATGGGGGTGGAAACATCATGCTTTGGGGCTGTTTTTCTGCAAAGAGACCAGGACGACTGATCCGTGTAAAGGAAAGAATGAATGGGGCCATGTATCGTGAGATTTTGAGTGAAAACCTCCTTCCATCAGCAAAAGCATTGAAGATGAAACGTGGCTGGGATCATTGTCATGCAGAAAGACCCAAACACACCGCCCGGGCAACGAAGGAGTGGCTTCGCAAGAAGCATTTCAAGGTCCTGGAGTGGCCTAGCCAGTCTCCAAATCTCGACCCCATAGAAAATCTTTGGAGGAAGGTGAAAGTACAGTATGTGTTGCCCAGCGACAGCCCCAAAACATACTTATTTTCCACCATGATTTTGCAAATAAATTCTTTAAAAATTATACAATGTGATTTTCTGGATTTTTTTTTTCTTATTTTGTCTCTCATAGTTGAGGTAAACCTATGATGAAAATTACAGGCCTCTCTCATCTTTGTGGCTGACTAAATCCTTTTTCCCCTCTGTATATACAATATTTTCAGTGTATAAGTGAATATATAAAATGTCTAAAGTCTGCTACATTGTGTGTGTGTGTGTGTGTGAGAGAGAGAGAATAATTTCCTTAGGTGCGATTATGAGTTTTGGCCACATGATGGTAGTGTGGGGGGGAAAGGGGACAGATTTAGTTAAGTGGATTGGTATGCTTTACATTGTATATTCGTGTCAAAGGTGTATAAGACTCACTTTGTCAGACTTAAGAACAAATCCCACTTACAAACATGCTCCTGGAACTAAACGCGTTTGTAAGTCTGGGACTACCAGTACTTGCAACATTGGCAAAATAAACCTTTGGTCATGCTGTTAAATAAAAAAAGATTTTTTTTGAGTGGTATTTAACTAATTTCTGAACTAACAAACAGCAGTTAATGTAAAATTTCTAAAATATTTTTTAGTAAAGGGGTTCATCTTATATATACACACACATGTGTGTATGTAGTCATATTCAAGTTACAAAAAGCCTCTGTCACTGCTTCTTCTTCAGGGTCTGGGTCCTGCTGGGAAATCTGGAAGTTTGGGAAAGAAACCAGGTCAGTGTTCCACAGTTGGATGCTGCCAAAACAGGCTTTTTTTTTTTTTCTTCTTCTTTATTTGTTTGTTTTCTATCCGTCTTGGTTGTTTCTGTCTGAAAATTATTATTTTTTTAAACCTATAATGAAATTGCCCCTGTTTCCATTTCTACAGAGATTGCTCAGGTGATTGCCCCCTACACTGCCACTGGGTTAGAGCAGCTGACTCTAGCACCTGGCCAGCTCATCCTTATCCGCAAGAAGAACCCCGGGGGCTGGTGGGAGGGAGAACTGCAGGTGTGCAAATACAAACATTTACACGCACACATCATCTTATCTCTAATTTCATCTGCACACACACTCTGCTGTCAGTTTGAGACTTTCCTGTTGATTTGGTTACACCCCTATCTCACCTACATGGTTTGACTCACGGTGAGACGAGGTGTTAGGCACTGCGAGCGACCACCAGACCTTCTGCGAGGACTGGCAAAAAAAATTAAACTTGTTTAATTTTGCGCATGGAAAGATTGGGAATGTAATCACTACGCCAAAACTGTGAACCGTACTTACGGCCTCTGCACGAAAGCACGCCGACCTCTTGTAGGTGATGGGGTATCAGTGTTGTTATGGTCACAAACAAACATCAGATTATTTTGAATGTTTGGGGAAGTATGTATTTTGGGTCAGTGTTTTCATTTCATATTTTATTGATTTTTTAAAATTTATTTTATTTAGTGTCATGTTACAATGTCATTAAACTAGATATCGAATCCTAATGTGCGTTCACTCCCAATACACTGGATATGATTTCACATTATAATTCCTAGATATTATTTCAGAAAATACAATGATATTTGAACCAGCATGTGATCATTAAATCATCCTACTTAGATATGATGTCACAAGCACACTGGTACAATAATTTGCATAGATTCTGCACTCCTGAGCTTTTCCCTGGATGATGTAGGGCTGAGAACATGTGATTGGAAACTACAGTAAGACTGCACAGATTTTCTGCGGAAAAAGTCTGAGCAGATACTGATAGTTTGAAATAATAATTTGTCCGATTGTGCCAAGACACAAATGTTTGTTTTTTTAACAAAAAAAAATGTTTTTAACAAAAAAAAATTTTCATTTGTTTCCTACACATCTACCTACTCGAGAAGATTTTTTCAGTACGTACATAGCTCAGCAAACATAAAAAAAATTGTGTAATTAAATGAAAAGGTTAAAGTGATAAAAAAAAAAATCTATAAATTCTTGCCTGTACTGCCTGGAACACTGGAATGTGCCTTACAAACTGCATGGAGCTGATCTTTCTAGGAGAACAATAAGATAGAACAGATGATATTTTGTCTGTTAAATTATTTGCGGATAAGATGATGCCAGTCGAATAACAGTCAATGCCGATAAATCAGTCCATCACTAGTGGAAACGTGTTGTTTTACTTAATGCACTGTGAATACACACACGCACACTATTTCTGTCTTTCTTTCCTACCCAAATATATATATATATATATAGATATATATATATATATAGAGAGAGAGAGAGAGAGAGAGAGGATGAGCATTCTGACTCATCTGACAGTTTTGATCTTTTTCCAACATTAACTTTTGATGAATCATATAAACACTGAATAAGCACGCCTTATAAGTTATGCTTCATACTCACTTTCTCATCCTGCTCATCATCGTTGTGTATATCTGAAAGTAAACTTCTAAATTGTTTTTACAAACCTCCTCTGCCACAAACCTCCTCTGCCTAAAGCCTGGTCAAATATGCTTTTAAAAACATCTCAAAACCAGCAATGATTGTAGATTTAGTTGCAAGGTATTAAAACTGGAGATGTCATGGGATAAAGGGTTCGAATGAAAAAATGCTTTCTTTAGATAGAATGACACCATGATGTGTCTTACATCTGATTTTAAACTGATGTCTTGCATTTTTTTTCTTTCTGTTTTAAAATCAGGCCAGAGGAAAGAAGCGTCAGATTGGCTGGTTCCCGGCTAATTATGTGAAACTCTTAAGCCCAAGTACCAGTAAGACCACGCCCACTGAACCAACTCCGCCCAAACTGCCCACACCAAATGCAGGTACAATCACCACTCACAACAACCTAAGGAGCAATGGTTAGGGGTCCAAGCACTGAAAGATTATATGGTTATGGTCTGTTTTAAGATTGTTTTTTTTTTTTAAACATACTTTTGCTTATTAGAGGTATAAGCATGGAAGTGGCTAGAGCTCTATTACTTTTATTTCTTCGTTGTCTCCTAATTTTTTTTTTCTCTGCTAAAACGACTCATGTAGCCAAAACCCTAAAGAGTGTAAACACAAAACTCTGGTAACTGCTGTATCTTATTCACTAGTCAGAAAAATATGATGATCAATTTGTACCCCTTGTTGAAGCGATGATGCAGTGGTTTAAAGTAGAACAGCTAAAATTACAGCTGTTTTAAAAAAAAAAATAGTAATAATATTTAAAAAATAAATGCTTGGGCCCCGCAGATTACATTATTTGCTGTATTATTCTGTTAACTCTCTGTGCAAAAACTGTAGGCAAGTCTATTTTACCTTGTAACTTTTGAATCATTTAAGTCTGTGCAGTCTTTCTCTGTCTTAGTTTAACTGTTATAAATCAAGCAATTTACACATCAAATGGCATTATTGGCTCAATGAATTATCTTTATTTGTTTGGCACTGGAGAATAAATACATTTAAAGGAGTTTCACTCAACTTTTAAAGCGTGGAGACAACTTTAATAGAAAATGCGAAACAATAAAAATAATATCTAGCCATAAATAATTTGAAACACACAGCCACATCTGCAGCATGATATCTTTGTAGTTGAACCACAGTAGAAACTTTCTGCCGTTTCTCGGTCATCTCTCCTTAGAGTCATGATGAAACAATCTCTGCCCCCAGAACGTGTCTTACACTTGTGTGTCTCATGTCTTTTTTTGTTTTGTTTAGTGTATTTGTAAAATGCTCTAATAAGTAAACATTATTTTTGTTTTATCAGAGTAAGTTGTTATCCAGATGTTTGGTGCTTCATCGGATTTGCTCTGTGAATGTGTGTTCAGTCTGCCAGGTGATCGGCATGTACGACTACACGGCTCAGAACGATGACGAGTTGCCCTTCGGGAAGGGTCAGATCATCAACGTGCTCAGCAGGGAGGACCCCGACTGGTGGAAAGGCGAACTGAATGGCTCCATCGGCCTTTTCCCTTCCAACTACGTCAAACTGACCACCGACACAGACCCCAGCCAGCAATGTGAGTATGAATAAAAGCTAATTTTCTCTTTTCTTTTCTCCTTTTTCCTTTTCTTTTTTTTCTTTCTTTCTTTCCCTAACTATCGATGGCTTTGTTCTCACAGCAGGGTGAATCGGATTTATTTTAAAATTACACCTGACCAAATTATTTACCTACTTACTTATTTATTTATTTACCCTATAAGCGAACTATAAGCCCATTTGCTCGCATATCCATGTTGGTTGTTTTAATAATATAACAGCATGCACAAGCTAATTAGTCTAGAGCAGTTAAGTCACCTGGCCAGCTCTGATTATATTCACTTACGTTACTGTAAGTAAATAAAAATTGACAAGATCATGGTTTGTCCTGCTTTGATGATGATGGTTTCCCGCACTTTTGTTGCTACAGTGCCCTCGAAAAATTATTGGCACCTTTTGATAAACACATGCAAATGTTACAGTAGAAAAATTTTATTAAGCACTGTGTACAATAAATTACATTTTCTAATTGAACAAATACAAACCTTTTTCTTTTTTTTCTGATTACAGAATTTTTTTAAACTGTCAAAATCAATGCCATCTGTAGTGTTTTAAAGAAATCCAAAGAACTGGGCCTTTTCCTCCAAAGCCATGTTCAGTTTCCCCTGGGGTTGCACACGTCCTTCTGATAAAATTCTTGTGACATTAATTACAATCAGAGGTTTAAAAAAAATAAAATAAAATGCTGATCCAGCAGTTAGTGAGATTTTTTTTTTTTTTTTTTTTTTGTTCTTGTGGTTGTCAGGTTTCAAAATCAGCTGTTGAACACTTTCATGACAACAAGCAGCTTATAAATGTTGCAACAAGAAAAAAAAATGAAGCACTTCCTGTTGCCAATCTTCTAAACTTCAAAACAACAAGCACCATGCGAACTACATACAGTAATCCAGGGTGCCAATAATTTTTTTTTGCTCCAAATACCAAATCACAGGGGGGGGAAATAAACACAAAAATCTAAAAAATTAAATAAATTGCGAGTCAGACAGCAGAAACCGTTTCTTACACCCATGCTTTGAGATCTAAGCTCTTTGTATGAACACAGCCATTATCTCTCTCTCTCTCTCTCTCTGTCTGTCTCTTTCATGCTCTGTCCCTCTGAAACCTTTCACACACTAATTCTCTCAATCCTGCCCACTGTAAACACTGACGAGTTTTGTGGCTTGCAACATTTTCGATTTAAACAACATAAGAGTAAATCAATTCGATTGACCCAGTTCTACTAGATCTCGTTAATAGCGTCTAAGATCTTTTTAAGGAAATGTTCGTAGGGTTTAAGGACCGACTCTGACTTTTGATAGAGAGTTGGTTTAAGTTTTTTTTGCTCTGTCTGTGATCCTCTTTTAATTGACCACACTAACATAACACTCCCCTCCCTCTTGTCTCTCGCATCTCCTCACTTGCATGTCGTATAGTGTAAAAAGTGCAGTCTCTCTCTCCCTCTCTCTCTCTCTGTCTCTCTCTTTCTCTTTACGTCTTTACACCTGCATGTCATGTTGTGACGTCTCGTAAGACCTCCTGTGTCTTCCCAAGCTTGTACTGTTTGCACATTGTGGGTATCTTTTTCATCCTTTTTTTTGTTGTTTTGTTTTGTTTTTGTTTTTAAACCCGATTTTTATTGATTTGTTTGTTTGTTTATTTTTTTACTCCGTTTTTTTGCTTATGTGCTGTGTTTTCCTCTTTCTAGGACTCTTATGTTGCCCATTTCCCACTCAGCCTTGAAAGTCCTCAAAGCGACCCACTATCCCCTATACACTGCCCAGCGGGATGATGGGAGATGGAACCCCCCCTCACATTGGTCATGTGACTGCCCCTCTCAGCTGGCTTTGTGGCCAGAAGAAACGAATCCCGATTTACTGCAGTTGTTAAGCTCAGTATTCAGAAAAGTAGACACACGCAAAAGAAAAGATAAATATATAAATATATATATATTGCCAAGCAGCATTCTTTGCATTTAAACAGAATGCTTAATTTAACACTGAATAAATTCATAACTTTGATTATATATATAAATAAATATATATATATGGACTATAACCATATGTATGGGTGCTGGATAGTGGGTCCTTTTGTGGCTTTCTGTGATCTTATTCTATAACTTCACTAATGCAAGTTAAATCACAACCATTTGCTGTTAGGCTCCTCCCACCGTTTGATATTAAGCTCCACCCTCTCACTAACAGGTCCTTCCAAGCCCTACCTACCTCCCCAAACCCCACCCCATTCCCGAACCCCTCATTGGACCCACAGCACCACAGAAAGACCCACTATTCATGTCCGGTGACCTGGTGAACATTATACGTATGTGTCATAACTGACCTGTTGTCATATCATACCTGTCATACAAACTCAAGTGGGTTTTACAACACCACGTATTTGACTGTTTTTTTTGTTTGTTTGTTTTTTTTTAATTAATGGTAAATATGTATTTCTTTCACTCATATGTTTGTGGAAAAATTCACTGTTTGATCAAAGTGATTAAAACACAACACTACCTGGGTCCTCGTCATGATAATGTGTATGTGTGTGTTATTAATAAAAAAAAGACCTAGGTGCTGTCAGTGATTATCCATGGGCAGGATGGGACGTCTCCATACATCCAATCACATGTTTGTCACATGTTCATACTCAAACCTTGGATGAGTTGGTTTTGTGTTCGCGTGGTTGTAGTTGCTCACTGGTTGTGTGTGTGTGTGTGTGTGTGAGAGAGTGAGTGAGTGTGTGTGAGTGTTTCACGGTTTTGTTTAGTTCATTTCTTTCGTTCACAGTGTTTGTGTGACAGGGCTGATAGAACGGTGTTACAAACCAAATACTGCACAACTGCCATTTAGGGAGACTGAGACTGGTACAGCAAATGGTAGTGAATGTCATATTCTCTCTGTCTCTCTCTCTCTGTCTCTCTCTCTCCCCCTTTTATGTTACATATGTAAAGACTGCAGTCTCCCATAGAGGCTTCAACATGTTAATTTCTTGTATAATTGTTTCGCAGTGTAGATTAAATAGTTTTGTATCTATAATTTCCTCTATGTTTATATACAGTTGGGTTTTCTTTTTTTGTTTTTTTTTCCTGAGATAATTTTTCTGGTCAAGGTGGAGAGCGTGTGAAGTTGCTTAAACGGCTACATTCTATTTTTATAACAATCGGAAATTGTAATCTGTAACATTCGAAAAAGTGCTTTCCCTATTATGAATTAAGAAACTAGCTAGAAATCACATCACTAAACTCTGAACGAAATGAAATGAACGTTGCTGTGAAGCTCGAAACCCTCCCCTCATAGAAACAAGTGAACAAATTATGAATATACAATATAAAAAAAAAATAACACTTACTTACTAATCACAATGGTAATGAATTGAAAATGTTTACAGCTGATAGAGTATAACGATAAGAGCGAGTCCTTGGCGCTTGTTGTTTCGTTTTTTTTTTTTTTCCCTTTTTGTTAAGAAAGGCATGACATTAATTTATGCTTAAACTTTATTGTACTGGTTGTACCATATCAACTATGATTTTGTTGCTTGTTTTATATCACATGACAGTATTGTAATATCTGAATGAACTGAAAATGTTTTCTGTTATCAGCCTAATGGGATGTTGTTTTTATCCCCCCCACCCCCACCCCACCCCACACACACACACATCTTGGTGTAAAAGTATTAAAGTGTGCTGTTCACTGTGGACTCTATGGACTGTCCATCATGTCCTTAATCTCGATTCAGCTTGGAGCATTGTTTTGTATGTTTTTTTTAATTTTTTTTTTATTTAAATTTTTTTTGAGGTACACTTGTGCGGACTTGGACTCTGGAAGCACAGCAGGCTTCTTGTTTGATTTCACTATCAGTCATACTGTCTATGTACATGAAACCCATTACCTTTTGTTGTTTTGTTTTTTTCTGCTTTGGTTTTCGACACTCAAGACAACAAACCCAAACCTGTTGCACATGGTTATTGCAGCATTTTATGAAACGAGTAAATAAATAAAAAAACGAATGTACAACTGAACATCATATCCGATCCTTAGCTTTAATCAAAGTGGCATGTTATGTTTATAGAAAATAACGTGTAACCATTAAAGAACTCCATGGCAATGGTGCACTTGTCTACTTTCTTTATTCTTCTTTACTTCAACTGTGGTGTTTAATTCACAACATGTTCCCTGTTGTGTATCTCTATTATAAACACTTTCACATGTCTGTCTTTAAACCATATTATAATACATGTATAACATTGCTGTGTTAAGAACGATAATTGATCCAAATCAGAGTAAACAACAAATATTTGTTCAGTGCTCAGTCCTAACACACATGTCTTTAGTATAGTACACCAAGGGGATGACAGTAGTGACCTTTACCCTGTCTGCAGGGTGTGCCGACCTCCACCTGCTGGATATGTTGACCCCGATGGAGAGGAAAAGGCAGGGCTACATCCACGAGCTCATCATCACCGAGGAGAACTACGTCAACGACCTGCAGTTAGTCACCGAGGTAAGATCGGAGACGCTTCTGTGCAGAACTGTGTCGCTGTTTACGTTGTTTAATGCGGTCCGTGATGACTCGAGTAGACGTGTTGGGTTTACAGAAGATTCTCCAGCACTGATTACTAATTAACAAGAATGAGTTTATAAGACGATGTCATGTTTTCTAAATTACGTCAACCATCATCATCATATAGTGTTTACAAGGAACTAATTCTATTCTTTTATCTACTTCCACGAATTATCCTCCTCCTCACCTCATCCAACTCCACTGATCGTCTCCTAAATTTGATTGTTTGTCAGTTCCCACTCACCATCCAAGATGCTCCACTGCTACCAACTTCGCGAGAGTGAACCCTATGATGTGCCTTATTCTAAAACGTGAACACACTCGGAGGAAAGCAGAATCTGCCATCTTCCTCACACACAACCTCATGGACGCCTGTGATTAGTTAGAGTCATGGTCATGTCCACAGGAGACATGTTTTTCTTAGCTTGGCCAGTTTTATCCCCCTACGCTTGTGGCATCATGCGGTCTCCCAACAATTAAAGAAACCTTTTTTTTTTTTTTTTTTTCTTCACTCACTTAGTGTCCTAACTATGTTTGTTTAGGTCTGAAATCAGTCTGCACAACTTCATCATTCAGAATTAAACATTAACCATATTCAAAATACACTACTGCTCAAAAGCTTGGCATGACTTTCTTTCTACTTTGTAAAACAATGCTGAAGGCATCCAAAATATACAATAATCTCCATTGAACAGTTGATGTTGAGATGTGTCTGCTACTCATGATCTGTTAAGCTTTCATAACGACTCTAATCTGTTAATTGGTGATTTCTGAGGCTGGTAACTCTAAATGAACTTCTCCTCTACACCAGAGGTTTGTTTTGCTCTTGCTTTCCTGGGATGATCTTCATGAGAGCCAGTTTCTTCATCATGGTGCTTGAGTTTTGCTAATGCACTTGACGATACTGTTCTTGCACAAACTATTCCAGAACAGCTGAACTTTGTGTCTTAATATAAGAACTGACTTTTATTGTTGTTATATAATCACCTAATTCCATAAGTGTTATTTCATACCTTTGAAATCCCCAGTATTGTTGTAGAATGTAGAAAATAAATCACAAAACAAAAACAATTAAATTTGCAAGTGACCCTAAACTTTGGAGCGGTCGTGTATGTTTGAAATGCCATTTTTATGACGTCAGTGTGCTTTCCAGCCAACCATCAGCTTTACATTAAATCTCAGCGCGGGTCTACTCTGTAAGGCATACTCCCACTATCAATGCCTTATTTTTATTTTCATCCTTTTTTTTTTCCTTCTTTCTCCCTCTTTATTTTTTTCCCTCTTCTTACTCCTCGCACATTCCACATTTTCTCTCCTTTAAGTTGCTTTTTTATTGTGTTGGATTTTTTTTTCCTCCAGTTCTCTCTGGTATTCATTCTCTTTGTGATTTTCTTATTCTCTTTTTTTCTACTTTCCACTTTATTTTTATTTTTCATATTTAACTTTTTTTTTTTTTTTACTTCCCACCCTTCATCCTTTCCCTTATTAAGTTATTAACTTTTGTTTTTCTTTCTTTATTCGGTTCTTCCCTTCACTTCTTTCCTGTTCCTTTCTTTCTATTTTTCTTTTTCTTCTTTACTTCCTTCCTCAACATTTTTATCTACCCATCCATCCTTGTATCCCATTCTTTCCCTTCTGGCCTTTCTTACTTATTTCACTTATTCCCTGGCCCACTTTTCTTTTCTTTTTTTTTTTTCTTTTTTTTAAACCCTTCCTACTTTCTATTTTTCAGCTTTTTCATCTCCGTGTTCGTGCTACATTTCCCTTACGAAATTGCAAATGTACTCATGACTTGTTAGTCAAATCCTAAGCTAATGGTTCCTCGCCTGTTTTTTCCACAGACGTTCCAGAAGCCTCTGCTGGAGTCCGAGTTGCTGACTGAGAAGGAGGTGGCCATGATCTTTGTTAACTGGAAGGAGCTCATCATGTGCAACATCAAATTGCTTAAGTATGATCTCTGCTGCTTCATTCTTGAACTAAAGGACCTTTCATGTTAAATCCACTGTGATTGCCGAGGTCTAGCCTCCAGTCTAGTTACTCACTTATTTTCCTTGCAGATTAACAGAGTGTGAAGTTTAAACCGGTTGATGTTTCGCATGAATTAAATCCTGTACCCTTTTTGAAAAACCATCACAGCTTTTGTTTCATGTCAGTCTCACTCACGCTGAGGGACTCTCATTTGAATCTGTCTCCTGTCCTGCAGGGCGTTGCGGGTAAGAAAGAAAATGTCGGGCGAGCACATGCCTGTGAAGATGATCGGTGACATACTGACTGCACAACTACCCCACATGCAGCCCTACATCCGCTTCTGCAGCTGCCAGCTCAACGGCGCTACCCTCATCCAGCAGAAGACGGACGAGGTCCCCGACTTCAAGGACTTTGTCAAGGTAACAGCAAACCTGGCTAACAGGCTGGCTTAGTCATTTGCATTCCTGTGTAGTCAAATTGTTTGATGGTAAGAAGTTTATTTTTCCCACCTGAGATTAAAACCCCCAAATGTTGGTGTTTGTGTGTTCCAGAGGTTAGCCATGGATCCTCGCTGTAAAGGAATGCCTTTGTCTAGTTTCCTGCTGAAACCTATGCAGAGAGTCACTCGCTATCCTCTTATCATTAAAAATGTAAGTACACACACATGCGCTGGGAGCCAATGAACTTAACAATCTGCCAGCCATTGTTCTCTCATAATTGTGCAGCATTCTCAGTGTCTGATTCACTCACAAAAATACCGCTTTCCAAATTGTGCCATTCATTTGAATATAAAAACATGCTTCTTCTCTATAAAACCACCATCTTTGTCTTCTTTAAGTGCCACTGTTTCCCGACATTTGTCCACTTTTCTTTACTGTTCACTTCAGGTTTTGTCGTTGACGTTGTCGTCGTTCCTTTATTGTACTTTTTTTTTTTCTAATTCGTTTTGTTATTTCCCTGAAAATAACGTCTTCACGTACAGTACGCTTCCTCACTAACGTTCATGATTGCTCGTCCGGATTAGATTCTCGAGAACACCCCGGAAAGCCACCCGGACCACAGCCACCTGAGGCAGGCGCTGGAGAAGGCCGAGGAGCTCTGCTCGCAGGTGAACGAAGGCGTGCGCGAGAAGGAGAACTCGGACCGCCTGGAGTGGATACAAGCACACGTACAGTGTGAGGGTCTGTCTGAGGTAGAAAGGCAATCGCAGCTCTTCTCACTTCTCTCACAGATGTCAAAACCTATACCGTGTATTAGTATTATTATAGCATTGAGTATTGACAGACGGATATCTGGTACGAATATAACTTTTGTGATGATTAAATTTTAAATGAACTCCTCTTTGGGTTTCCACATTCAACATTTTTTAATATGAAATATAAACCAGATAGTCCAACTATTGAGGATTGGTATGAAATTATTCATGAAATTTTTGTGTTGGAAAAAAAAAATACAAATTTCTCAATTTCGAGAAATTTGGGAGAAATGGAAACAGTAACGCCTGTGGTTTTACATAATAGATTTTTTACTTTATTTATTATTATTTTGAATTTGTAATAATTTACTTTATAAATGAAGGCACCCCAGTTTTTTTTTTTTTTCCTTTTATTAGAATTACTTGTTTAAAAATATATATACAGCTCTGGAAAAAATAAGAGACCACTACAATTTACACCAGAAAACTTCTGGAAAGTCAACAAGAGGAAGATGGAGGGTCACCAACCATCAAGCAAAGCTGAGCTGTTTGCTTTTTTTGCAGAAAGAGTGGTATAAAGTTACCCAACAGCAAAGTGAAAAACTGGTGAAGACACTGGCAAAACGCATGCAAGCTGTAATTGAAAATCGGGGTTATTATTCCACCAAATACTGATTGATTTCTTAATGTTATTTAGCCAAAGCATTATTTGCATTTTCTTTTATTTGAGGTATTAAAGCTCTGCAAATTCTGCATGATCTTGGGTTATTTTAATGTGTTGTGATGTCATTTTCTTTAAATATACACTCTCAATAACAATGGCTACATTATGAATTTAGCAGAAATATTGTCAGCAGTTCACAAAAAATGAATCAAAACTGTTCATCTCACTAATATATGCACCTGTAAGGAAAAAAAAAAAACATAAGCTAATTATGCTGCAGTGGTCTCTATATATCTTTGGGGAAAAAATAAGAAACCACTGCAACATTAAAAAAAGAGTTTTCAAAAAGAATAAAAGTTCACTGTACTGATATATTTTTCAATATAACCCTCTATCTGACTTTAAATTACGGTACTTGTCGTATTTCTGTTTCAGCAACTGGTATTCAACTCGGTGACCAACTGCCTGGGCCCTCGCAAGTTCCTGCATAGCGGGAAGCTCTACAAGGCCAAGAGCAACAAAGAGCTCTTTGGCTTCCTCTTCAACGACTTCCTGCTCCTGACGCAGATCACCCGGCCGCTGGGCTCCTCGGCTTCCGACAAAGTGTTCAGTGCCAAGTCCCACCTCCAGTATCGCATGTATAAAACGGTGCGGTTTGGGATCTTGCCAGTGCTTTGTACCATGCAGTCGTCCTTTTGAAGGAGATGGATAATGTCTTTTTATCGTTCGAAATGCTAACCCTCGTGATAGCTTAGTGTTAGTACACGTAGATTTTTATGATGTTCGGGATTTACTCCTAAAAGCCAAGAGAAAACAATTTGACTGAACTATTGGTTGTTTTATGTGTTTGTTTGTTTTTTTTTCCCCCCTTACAGCCCATCTTTCTGAATGAGGTTTTGGTGAAGCTCCCTACTGATCCCTCTGGAGACGAGCCCATCTTTCACATATCTCACATAGACAGAGTGTACACCATACGAGCAGAGAGCATCAATGAGAGGTTCACACACACACACACACACACACACAATCTTATACATGTACATGCAATCACACATTGCATCTTTCATCACCTCAGTCTGCTCTATATTATTAGGAACTGCAGAGTATAAAAACAAATTATACAACCTGGCTGAGTTCAAGATAAAGCACAGGAATGAAACTAATTCCACCAAACTCTTTGCTCTGGCTGGTTATGTTTTTAGTGTTAGGGCGTCACTAATAGAGCCATGAAACATTTAGTGGATAGCACCATGCTGACGGGTTAAGATCTGATCTTGGATTGTTCTTGTCAGGACCGCATGGGTGCAGAAGATCAAGGCTGCGTCTGAGCTCTTTATTGAGACGGAGAAGAAGAAAAGGGAGAAGGCTTATCTGGGTGAGTTGTGTGATTTATTCTAGTGCAAAGAAAACAATGCGCTTTGTACAGAGCAAAGTGAAAATGTATTATACATATATCATATGTTCTCCTAAACTACTTGGTGAAGTCTTTGAGACAGGTTTGTTCCTTCACATGCGTATGAACTTGAGTAACCTCCAGTTCTTAATCCATAGGGTTTATTATGATGTTGGTCCACCTTTTGCACCTATAACAGCTTCAGCTCTCTCAGGAAGGCTTTCCACAAGGTTTAGGAGTGTGTTCATGGGAATTCTTCCAGAAGCGCATTTGTGAGGTCAGACACTAATGTTGGATGAGACGGCCTGGGGCTCGCAGTCTCCACTTTAATTCATCCCGAAGGTGTTCTGTAGTGTTGAGGTCAGGACTTTGATTTTGTGGAACAGAAGAGCTGCAAAGGGGGCGGGGCCTACAATCATATTAAACCCTATGGATTAAGAACTGGATGTTACTGAAGTTCATATGCATGGGAAGGCAGGCGAGCGAATACTTTTTGGCAATATAGTGTAATTTACCAGAAAGAAAGATGGATAGAGTTTCATCGCATAATATGTAGACACGTTAAATCTAATGTGAGTATATGGTTCATTCAGTCATTTTTATCTGCTTTAATCTTGTGTGTGTGTGTGTGTGTGTGTGTGTGTAGTGCGGTCTCAGAGAGCTACAGGCATCGGCAGGCTGATGGTCAACATTGTAGAAGGAATTGAGTTGAAACCCTGTCGATCTCATGGTAGGAATGTCTCATTATTTACAAACATTCAAAGGTATTTAGACTGAAAATCTTATTCTGAATGATCAATCATATTTTCCAAAACATGGGAATGTAATTGAGCAGAACTGTTTGTGTGTGTGTGTGTATATATATTTAATGGTTTTGCTCTGTGTGTGCGTGTAGGTAAGAGTAATCCATACTGTGAGGTGACGATGGGCTCTCAGTGTCACATCACTAAGACGGTGCAGGACACACTAAACCCCAAGTGGAACGCTAACTGCCAGTTTTTTATTAAAGACCTGGAACAGGATGTCCTGTGTGTAACTGTGTTCGAGAGGGATCAGTTCTCACCTGATGGTGAGTCACACAAACACCATCTTACATTTCTTAGGTCTGGTCCACACATTCATGAGCATTTTTAAAACCTTTTTTCCTTAAATGTCTGACTTAAATGTCTCTTCATCTGTTCATGCCAACCCAACAGGTACCCATAAAACCATGTCGCCCAAACAAAAGCCTGAAAAAAGTATTTCTGACGTCCAACACTAGAGATACGGAACATGCAGTACACAATCATATAAGCCAAAAACGTCAAAAGTGAAAACTGCATTTTTAAATATCTTTACCCTTGGAGGAGTTTTCTCTAAAATTTGTTTATGGAGATCATAAGAGTTTCCATGTACATGAAGGGTAAAAAAAAAAAAGAAAAGGGTTTTAAAAATCCCTGTGTACTGCACATGGGGACAAGGCCTCACTCTACCCAATCTAGCTTTAAATACTGTTCACACACATGAAAATCAGGCCGAATACCCAAAACTTTTTATTTACAGTATGAACTTTTTTTTTTCTAATTAACATTTATAACATTTTCCATGCACAAAGGAACAAGTCAAGTTGATCACATTAGAAAACTAATATACAACAGTTTGTTCCAACCGAGCGATCTGATTGGACGAGTGATGATAATAGGTGGTAACAGCACTAGGACGTTTAACTATATCTATCACCCTGTGTCACAGGCGTTCTAACAATCATTAATCACACTAACTGTCGGTTTGCCAGCATGGATGAGCAGCTGCCTGCCAAAACCCACATTCAATACCAGTTCCAGAAGCTTCTAAGTCATTCCAAACATCCTCTGAACAAGAACAACTTTGAAACAAGGCTGAATCCCAAATTCCCTGATCAAGGGCACTACTTGGTGTACTAGCTTTCCATTTTACTTTATTTGGGAACTCCAGAATTTAGCTGATATTCTAAAGTGGAATAAGTGCAAATATAAAGTATATCTCTTAAGTTTTTCCAGACTGGTCACCAGCTACATGGTTTATTCTCCTCACCTTTTGGCTACATTATACAAGGAAATATTTCAACCTAATTTAAATCCTGTCAATTATACTAACTGTTGGTCTCCAGCTCCGCCAGTCGTGGTTAGTTAGTTCCATCAGTCGAGGACGGATGATACGTATTGGCGGAGCAAATAACTGGTTAAATAAACAAACAAATAATAATCTGTTGACATTAAATGTATCATGCGCCCTCGTCACAGCCTTGCTGATAATCAGTACAACAGCACTCTCTCTCTCTCATGTGATATTGCTTAAATAAAGTATGGAAGTCTACATTTGAATGTCATGTTATTAAAAATAGTAAACATTATTATTACAGATGGCACAATATCAGTTTTACTCCTGATACTAAAACCCATCAAATATATATATATATTTTTAATCTAACCTCAACTCCAACTTTCATCCAAATATAATAAAATCAATAACAAATCAAACAGTTAATATGCCAAATTTTTACATATTCCTAATATGTAAACATGTCCACCTCCAAAAGTATATATATTTTTTATTCTAATGCCAGTCTTTTCTGCAATTAAATAAAAAATTTAGTATTGGTTTAATTCCAGTACTGTGTATCTGATTCGCGTCTAATTATTATTATTATTATTATTATATATATATATATATATATATATATATATATATAAATATATATTTTTTTTTTTTAAAAATAATAAAAAT
>JAQMYJ010000010.1:10903358-10917629 GCA_030014305.1 Clarias laeviceps | reverse complement strand
AAAATGTGCATGTGCTTTGTCCTTTTTTCCTCTCTGTGTGTACAGACTTCCTGGGCAGGACAGAGATTCGGCTGGCGGACATTAAAAAGGATCAGGGTTCGAAAGGTCCGATCACTAAGAGGCTTCTCCTACACGAGGTCCCCACCGGAGAGATCGTGGTCAGACTTGACCTGCAGCTATTCGATGAACCCTGACCCTCATGAACTTTGACCTCCTCCACCTTAGATTCCATACTTCCTCCCGTACTGTGTTACCAGCCTAACGCGACAATCCCACACCTCGTCCCTGTGTGTGTGTGTGTGTGTGTTAGAGAGAGGGGAGATACAAGAGGATAGATATCAGTTTCTGAGTAAGCTGTAACAGTCTTAAGCAATCTTTCACTTTTTTGTTATTTTTCTCTCATTTCTATCGATTATAGATGTGTATTAAAGGGACGCTTAAAGCGCGTCTCTAAATATAACGTCTATCCAGTGTGGGTTGGGTACTCGCAAGATGTGCACAAGGCAGAAGGTCCGGTGTGATTTTCTGTAGTGAAAATTCTAAGCTTACTGAGAATGGAAGTAAAAGGGCAGCCGTTGAAAATAAAAATTTTACAACTGTAGTCATTAATAGTTGAAATAAAGGTTTTTAAGATAAGATAAAATATTTTAATGCGAAAACGATGCAAAAACCTGTTTTAACTTTTTTTTTTTTTTTTGAGTTTGTAAAAACAATTTTCGCAACGAGCAGAGCATATTCATCTTCCTGTACACGAGGAGCTCTAAGCCCTGACCTCAACCCCAACACTTTTGAGCTGAAGTGGAACACAGACCACACCGCACACTGCAGTGCCTGAACGTACTAGTGCTCCTGTAGCTAAATCCTTATTCGGCACTCAGAAGAATAGTCATTAGTCATAGCACTATAACAAAATACAGGTAGTGTTCCCGTGTCACATCCCAAACTTGGATTAAAACTTGAGACTTTATAAAATGCGTCTTTCACATTAACCTTAATTGTCCCAACACCTGCCCTTATACTTCCAAGTGAGATTTTTGTTTTGTTTTGTTTTTCTCACTACAGTGAAAGATTTCAAATTTCTAATCTGTGGCACAGACTACAGATTTGTCGGATAGATATTATGTTGTTAAAATTCTGGATTACGCATTGAATTAAATGTTGAATTCATGGAGTAATGAAGTTTATTAGGAATGAACATTTGCCTAAAATGAACTGCAGTCTCAACTAGAAGAGCTTACAAAACAAGAATTATATCATCAAAGCTCTGTTTTGCTCTTTGTTCTTGAGCAAATATTGCAGTCGAGTGCTTTTATTTTGTAGCCAGCACTCCCAGTTCCGATTGAGAATTTATTTTAGCGCGAATGAATCTACCGGAAGCGAGGTTAAGTCCAGAATGAAAATAAATAAATATCACGAAGTCTAAAGTTCAAGGGTAGGTTTAAAAATGCTTTGAGTTCTAGAATAATAAAGAGAGAGAGATGTTCTAGAGAATGAAGCACTGCGCCTCCCGTAAAAGGCACGAAAAACGAAGGTGTATAGTGTGTTTTTGTTTATTATTTATATAAAACTTTGAAATGTTTCACTCCAGAATTTTGCTGTATTTTATTTTATTTTTATTTGCGAGAAAAATTGCACGAACACTCCGGGCTTATTTTCCGATATATTTATATTGTGCTGTTTTTTCTTTACTTCATATTCCAAAAAATGTGTCACATAATCAGCAGGCTGGTTTTGGGGGAAAAAAATCACAATCATGCTATGATGTATAATCAGCGATATTGATCTGTACGTGTATTTTAATTCCACGATGCTTCTTTTTGGGAAGGAGGTTCCTCAAGGGTTCTCTGGTTCTTCTTCTGGTTAATGACCTAGACCTTCAAATTCTGAAGGTTTGAAGGTGAAGGTCAAGTGGGAAGGCTGGTGAATATTTGATTAACAAAGTGACCAAGTCTTGATTACTGAAGTTAAATCCTTTACCAAGTGTAAACTTTTTTCTTTTCTTTGGTTTGTTAACGTATTGTAGAAATACCACTGGAATTTAATCCTTAGAGCTACTATTATTGTTTAATGCAGAATTATGTTCCTACTCTAATCTAATAGTGTCAAATACTTCTGAAATGCTGTAAATCCAGAGCCAATGATGAGTACGGAATTGTTTTTGTCTTACCGTCTCTTTTTATGGGTTTAATTTTGCTACACAAAGTAAGCTATTTAACACTGAGTACTATTTATGATCAATTTTGTATTACTAATGTGTTTACGTTGTTTTTGTAGATATTACTTTTACTGTCCAGTCCTTCCTTTAAACGAGTTCTGCTTAGGGCGTAGCAGTTAGACGGTAGAGGGTAACACTGTAATTGGATTATATTTGTAAAGATGAGAAGTATCAGGTTGCATTTTTTTTTTTTGGTGTTTTGTTTTGTTTTTTGAGCTGTAAATGGAATATAGTGGGACAGAGCAGAGGAATAGGGGAAGTTGTATTACATAGAAGTGATGTGTATAAATGGTGTATTTTCAAGAGATCAGGACAGGAGGATTTTTTTTTCTCCCACATTGTGTTTTCGTTGAGGGGTAAAAAAAAAAAAAAGGCACTGATTTTTCTAAATATATTTCTACATTTCATTTCCATTTTAGATACGTAGATGGGGTGAGAATGGTAGCATTACTAAGCTGAAAAGAGTGTGAAGAGTGTGTGCGCGCACGACTGGGGTGAATATTTTGTTTAGAGGACATTGAAGGGTTACCTCTTACCTCTTTTTCCTTCCATGTGTCTGTTCCTCATCTCTCTCTCTCTCTCTTTCTCTCTGTACATTATGAACCTGTAGGCTCTTCCCCTGTATTTTTTACCGAGTCCCAATGAGTCGACGGTACCGTACGTGTTTGTGTTTAAGTCTTTGAAAGGAGTATAATATATTACGACTTGAAGAATAATTATGTTGATGACAGCCTATTGTTATCAATGTAGAAGCAGTGCATTGTCTTAAACGTTGCAATTAAAGCTCAGTTGGACCAATAACTAATGACTGTGCGGTGTTTCATCTTAAACGTTTATTATCTTATTGTTTGTGTGCGGTTTAAGGAAGCGAAGAAGATTGGACGCTGTTATACAAGCTGTTTTACATTTTGTTTGGAGTGACGGTTTTATATTGCATCTGGAAAGAAAAGAAAGAAACTTTAACCGTCATTTATGTTAATGTTTTGCTCTTAATGTGTTAACTATTTTTTTTTTACTGGGGTTAATGAAGCTTTTGTTTTTGCCCATGGTGGTGGATATTGAAGATTTCACCTTAAACCTCATATGTGGTCAAAGGCACTTAATTTTTGAAACAGTGCTTTTGCTCAGTTTTCTCAGTGAGCCATGATCAGACTGGCCTCCCAGGAACTCCTTTAATGGCCCAAAAACGTGGAAATAGCTTGGAGTGAGGTTAACACTGTATAGGTGATGTTGCAATAACTTCCAGTTCCTATAATGTGCAAGTAGTGTTCATGAATAATTGTGTGTACAGTTCTATCACAGATGGACACATCTCTTCCTCTAGATGGTGACAAGTTATCCGTCGATCTTCATAGATCAGGCATTCTAGTGAGTGAGAAGATTGGACGAATAAAATGAATAACTGAAAGAGGCAACAACTTCAATCAGGCCAGGGGGTGATGATATTTTATCTGTACCGATATATTACTCTCACTCATTCATTTTCTATCCTTTTCAGCATCACTGTAAGGCTGTCCTAGGGGACTCGGGGGCACAAGGCAGGGTATACCTTGGTGTATTGCAAGACATACAATCACACACTCACTCCAACACTACAGACGGTGCCTAATCTGCATGCATTTGTACTGGAAGAGGAAACCCACCAAGGGACAACATGCAAACTTCACGTCAGTGTAGGGTGTAACGCATTCGGTTCGCCATTTAAGTACTCAGTTATTTAGTTATATTTTCAAAAATGGAATCTGTTCTTCAGACAATTTATGGAATCCGTGAGCCAGACAGCAGTCATTCCCAATCCGTTAATGTGTGTGTGAAAATTGTCCTACAACGCGTGGTTGCAGGACCTATTTTAAGAAGAATGCCAGACAAAACAACTCTCATTACCAAGTCTGTTAATGATGTGGATTACTTAGAGAAGAATACCTTAATATCATTGGTCTGGGCAGCACGGTGGTGTAGTGGTTAGCACTGTGGCCTTACACCACCAGAGTCAAGAGTTTGATTCCTGCCTTGTGTCTATATGTTCTCTCTGTGATTGATGGGTTTCCCCTGTGTACTCTGGTTTCCTCCCACAGTCCAAAGACATGCAGATGTGGATAGCTGGTGGTTTCAAATTACCTGAAGTGAGTGTGCGCGCATGCCTGTGCCCTGCCATGGATTGTCACCCTGTCCAGGCTACATACCCAAAGTCTCCTGTGATAGGCTCCAGACCCCCTAGGACAATTACGCAGTATAGAAGCCCAGAACAATAACTGGTCTAGGCAATCTGCAAAGGGCCAGTATGGCTAAAAAGAGTCGACCTTTAGTCACTGAGAAAGTTGCTTTGAAACCTGCCACCAAATTCCATGGCCATGTCTCGTCCTATACAAACAAACCTGTGATAAAAGCAGAACCAAAACTTTCAAACTGTCTACCGAATGACTTGTTTGTCCAATACAGAAGCTATTCCTAGATAAGATCTGAGAATTATCCACCAGGAGCCTGAAATGTGCACAGCTATATTTGCATGAACTAAAACAACACACCTGCCCTTTTCAGTCTCATTCATATTAACCACATGCTAAATAGTCCGCCTGAATGTTGATGAGTCAGCATATCTGTTCTTTTATTTCTTCTTTTTCTTTGTAAACTTTTTAAAACAGCCAATTCCTTTGCCATGTTCCTCAGGGCCTATGATGGGCTGCTTGATGTCGGTCTAGAATGCAAGAAAACTTTTTCAGAGGAATTAACTAACCTTCAAAGACTTTATGGTAATGCAGATTTCTCTTCATTCCCAGAATGTAAGATTTTCCGTGTTGTTTTTCTTGATCATGATGTTTCCTTGTAGAGTTTCTACTGTCGTGTGTGTGTTCAGCTCTGGAATAAGAGACCAATGCAAAATAATCAGTTTCTTATATTTGGTGAGATGAACAGTTTTGTTAAATTTTTTGTGAACTGCTGACAATATTTTTTCTTTATTCAAAATACTATTATTATTTAGAGTGTACATTTAAAGGAAATGACATCACCACAACACATCATGCAGATTATGCAGAATTCGCAGGGCTATAATAACAAATGAAACAAAAAATTTATATAATATATATAAATATAAATAATAATTATGCTATATTTAATATCATGCGTTTTGGCATGCTCTCCACCAGTTTTTCACAACTTTATACCACTCTTTTAGCAAAAAAAGCACACAGCCCTTTGCTTAATGGTTTGTGACTATCCATCTTCCTCTTGATGATGTTCCAGAAGTTTTCTGGAGTAAATTGTAGTGGTCTCTTATTTATTTCCAGAGCTGTATGTACTGTATTTATGTACGTGTATGCATAAATCAATCTATCTTTGTCTAATTTTAATTAATTCATTCATTAATGTATGTATTTATTTTTGCATATTTCTCACACTTAAAAATATAATTCAGGTAATCAAACAAATCTTAATATTACACAAAGATAACTCGAGTTAATAAAAACTGCGGTTTTTAAATGATTTCATTTATTTAGGTAAAAAAAAAAACCATCCAAACCTGACTGCCCCTTTGTTAAAATCAGGAATGAACTGTGATTTTTGGAAAGCAGAGTTCATTTTCACTTGCCATACCCAGGCCTGTATATACTGCCAGAGCTGTAGAATCAAGAAATCACTTAAATAGAACCTGTCTGACAAAGTGAATCATGCGAAAAGATCTCACATACTGTAATACCACAACCTAAAGAAATTCAAGAACAGATGAGAAACAAAGTAATTGAAAAGGGTTACCAAGCCATTACTAAGGTTTTGGGACTCCAGAGAACCATAGTGAGAGCCATGTTTTTCCACAAACAGAGAAAACTTGGAAAAGTGGTAACCATTCCCAAAAGTGGCCAGCTTACCAAGATTACTCCAAGAGCACAACAATGACTTATTGAAGAGCTCATAAAAGAACCCCAAAAAAAACAGGTGCAGGCCTCACTTGAATAAAGAGTTCATGATTCAACAATAAGAAAAAGATTGGGCAAAAATGGTATCTATGGGAGTGTTCCAAGGCAAAAGCCACTGCTGACCAAAAAGAACACAAAAGCTCGACTCGTGTTTGCCACAAGAGTCAAACATGGTGGTGGGAGTATGATGGCCTGGGGCTGCTTTACAGCTTTAGGACCTGGACAATTTGGAACCATGAATTTTGCACTCTACCAGAAAATCCTGAAGAAAAATGTCCTTAAGCTCAAGCTCAAGCACAGGTTGGTTTTGCAGCAGGACAATGATCTGAAACACACAGTGGCCTAGTCAAAGTCCGGACTTAAATCTGTTTGAGATCCTCAAACAGGCTGTTCATGTTTAAAAACACAATGTGGCACCATAGAACATTTTTCAATGTTCTATATTTCAATTGCAATTACTTTTTCATATAAGGGCAAGTAGGTTTGATCAGATTTTTTTTACTTTAAAACATGAAAGCATCTTTTAAAAACTACATTTTGTATTTACGATAGCTAGATAGATAGATCCAATCAAATACTTTATCACAGCACTGCATATTGTATGTATGTATGTACTGTATGTATGTATGTACCTACTCTATCTCCAATGCTGTGAAAAAGTATTTACCCCTTTCCTGATTTTTGTTTTTGCATATGTGACACTTAAATGATTAAAATCATTAAACAAATTTAATATTACACAAAGATAAGATGAGTAAATCTATCTATCTAACAGAGATTCAATAGAGATATGCAAAAGGAATGTTAAATGAATATTACTGAAACTGAAATTCTCTTATCTTAGAGAATATAAAAGATGTTAAAGGCAAAGAAGACACTCCATATACAGCTAATATTTGTCACTATAAATACCATGTTTGTTTCTTCTTATATGTCTGTTTCTGTTACATAAAGAAGAACCCTGTGTGAAATCTAACACATTAAACCTAACTTGTTGGTTAAAAACGGAATTCTCAAAGGGTGTACAGACTTTTGCACCCCCTTGAACAAACAACGAGCGTTCTCCTCACGCGCTCCCCGCAGAATTCCATAGCGCACGCGCTCTCTGGGGGGGCGAGAACCTTTTTTTCCGCGAGGCGCAGCGTCTCCTCCCACATGATGAATATTCATGAGCTGAGCGGCCTGCGTGCCGTGCGTGGTGACGCAATGCAACAACTGCGGGTCCCGATTGCTGCAGCCGCTTGTCATTGTGACGAAGATTGGCACTAAGGTAAGCTGTCACTCAAAATCTTCTTTTTTTACTCGCTATCAATCAGGCAATCTGGGCTTCGCGCTGTAAATGCTCCGGGCGCGTGCATAGTAAGGCGCGTGGCCGAGGGGAGAAGGCTGCCCCGGGTTCGCTTTAACGCTTATGTTAGGGGGGAAAAGACCATGGCGAGCAGCGAGTTTCTGTGCTGACGGAGAAGGACCAGAGAGCAGAGCGAGCAAGGCCCAGCTTTTCGTTTTCTTTTTTTTTTCCCTTAATGATCCTTAGTTGAAGTGCGAATGGCGCTAGGCTGTAGGGAGGGATACTCCGCAGTCCCTGCGTTTGATTGATAGGCAATGGGCAGGCTTTTATTCCAGTTAAAGGAACAGAGCGAAAAGAGGCGATATTTTGTTTACAAGAAGTACGCCAAGATGTTTGCTCATTTTATTTAATCTTTTTAACGCGGCTTAATATATATTTATAAACATGTATGTGTAGTGCTAAATTAGCTTATGTGCTAAAACAGCCCGATACGAACCGTTAACACTTTTATCAACAGTTCTAATTTAAACTAAACGGTTTTAATTTTAAACGTAAACTCTCCCTTTTTTTTTTTTTTCAAAACCCGCATACTAAACAGTACGCTAGAATAGTGCGCTCCTCAGGGAGCCTCGCGTGCTCTGACGTACTGTTCAGTACAGTAGTGTGCACTAGCCTTAAAGAAGAAACATGGCGGCTTTGGCGCTCCAGGAGAAAGCGAAACCCTCTCTGTCTAACGCATATATACCATATGATATACTGCTACATTCAAATTTAGCACGTAAATTATTTTTTTTAAATGTTCTAGTCTTAAAATGCCAGGAAATGAAGTAATATTCCACGCCTGATAGTGTAGCTCGGATTTAGCAACCAAGCTAACAGCTTCACTGCAGTGACGAGACACCAAGGCAGTTTCCTAATGTACCCAGTGCTTTTTTGTCTCCCTGTCTGCACCACAATAGCTTTATATAAATAATCCCAGCCCTTATGTCTTCTCCCCCTGGTTCCTATGAGTCCAGTGACCCTTCAAGCTCCCATCTTATGTTTCACAAGCTACATTTAGAAAAGCATTCAGGAGCCCCTGTCACAGCTCTTGTCCCGATGAAGCAGTTACGTGTTTAAATGTAAAATATATGTGAATGTTTGTTAATTCGTTTGGATGCAAATAAAGTATGGTTGATGTGGACGCGTGTATGTCTCCAGTTGTGAAGTCTGGCGCTAGAATGCTCCAGCGTTGCCAGCAGCAACAGTAACTATGATGACGTCGCCATCGTCGGTGTCCATGGAGGAGTTTCAGGAGACTCAACAGGTGAGGAGCAACATGCCTCCATCACCAGGGATAATAACAATAATATTACTACTACTAATAATAATAATTGCACGTTTTATTTGAAACTCCAGATCTCTTACATGAAAGATCAAGCAAAGTTTAAAACAATACAAAGGTCAAGTAGGCTTTGATTCATTTCCCCTCATCACAGACAAAGGAAATGCATTAGTCCAAACATGGTGCTAGAGTTAGCATGAAACTGTCAGACAAGAGTAGCACAATGCTAGTATTCCAGTTGTCTCGTAGCAGTAAGATCTCCGGTGTGAACTCATCACCCTTGGTCCAAACTGTCTTACATATCAGAGGTAAGGTAAAAGCTGATGTTAACCATGGCAGGCAACGGAGATGAGAACTAAATCTCTAAATTTCTTTTTCTTTCTTTCATTTTCTAATTCTTTTGCTTTTTGGTTGTTTAGCCAAACTTAGAGTTCTGTAGGTTGCATTACTGCCAACTCTAGGTCTCATCTTCCCGGCCTTTAAAAGCTGATTTTTCCAGACCAGCCTTCCTTAAAATATCTTGTCTTGAACTCTTCTTTTGCTTTATCCGGCACTTCCACTCTCTCTTTCTCCTCGACAGGTTTCCTCTCAGTACCACTCTGCGTCTTTTGTAGTTTGTAAAATTCTCTCTTCTCAGCTTCCCTCTCCTTTAAAGTCGACTTTTCCTGTCCAATGCAATGGTAAGAACTGTACTGGACTAGTATTGAAAATATGAGCAAATGACGGACAGGGCATTCAGTACAGACAAAACCCAATAAAAGCAGTGATGAGAACATGGTATAGCAATCATTGAAAAATCTTGGTGCAGAAAAAAGCTGTTAGTACAAGAGGCCTCCAAGTCAAACCAGGACTTGACATGAACATTCATAATAAAGGTGTAAAACTGATTGACATTTACAGAAGACTTCAACTACAGAATAGTGATGAGACTCTTAACCGCAGTAAAACATCTGAATGGTGCAAACATTTTAAAGAAGGCCATTCATATGTGAATGATGGCGATCCTGGCCAAGGTGGCTCGAAGCCCGCTGCAGTCGTATCCATGAGCATTTAGAGGCAGGAACTGATCCTTAAAAATCGACAGATACAGGAACTTGTTGCCAACTTGCATTAGAGACGCATCTGTCTATGGGAACTGTACACACAATCATTTACCAACACCACTTGCACGTTTCCGGATGAAATGTATCTCCGCAGACACTGTTGTTGTGTAATTTTTGGACTATTAAAGGAGTTCTTTGAAGGCCGGCATTTCCGATGTGAAGCAGGCAGTCTGATCATGGCCTTGCCATACTGAAAAAAATCTTTCTACACTGATGGTATCCTAGCACTAGTCAAACTAATTGTATTAGTGTAGCAGGAGATTATATAAAGAAATAAAGGGAGAATTTACTTTTATAAATGTGTTCCACACGATCAAAAGTCCTGGTTTGAACGCCACTTATACATCCATTAATGCAATTTCTGTAACCAAAGAAATGTTTATTTACAGCATGTGGGATGCATATATGTTACATTGTATTCATTTTTCTACAGAAATTGCTTTGAAATAAATTGAATTGTTTTCATAATTAGAGATCCTTGGAAATTCTCTCAGGAGATTAATTATGAGAATTACAGGAATAAGGGTGGAACTCTAACCACTGTGGTCAGTGATGGAAAGACAATCAAGGACACACAAAGCTAATCCGACTTTTTCCACCCATGACAGAACAGTGTTTTAAACTCTTCTTTCAATCAAAGCCATTGTTACTCCCTGTCACATGCCTTCAATCACATGGGCCTGAGTTTATACAAGAGTACGCTAGAGTAAGCACATATTAGGAATACCTTATTTTTCAGGTTAGTTAAATCTATGCTTTTGTGTGCACTTGTGAATGGACAGGGAAAAGAAAGTATTTCAGAAACCACTGATGTTAATTGGAACCACACTGTAAAATAGCCTTAAGTGCCATCTGCCAGATTACAATCAAGGACTTTTTTTTATTTTTTTTTATTTGCTTGTACTCAAAAGAGCCATTCTCTGCACTCCACTCGTGTAACTGTACAAAAAAAGCAACTTTTCACCCACGACCCTGTTATAGAATTGTTCTATTAATTTATTTTTTATTTATGTCGGGTTCTAACGTGAAGCATCTACGCTTATATATTCATGTTCAGATTTAACCATCCAGGGTTTTGCACATTTTGAGTTCATACCAAGATGACCTCATAGCACTTAGAATTATTGGCACCCTTCTTAAAACAATCAACAAAATATTACGTTAAGTATACGTTACATAAAGAGTTTCATCTGGTAACAGGAAAAATTATTTAATACAAACATGTCATTGTGAAAAATCCTTGAGTTTGTTTAAGTCCAAGGCAATTACAATTATTTTGTTCACTGTTAACTTGGAAAAATCTAAAGAACTTTTAAAATTCTTCAAATGGAAGATGTTAAAAATTCCGCTGAACACTTTCATTCATTATTGTTATTATTATTATTAGTCTTAGTAGCACTAGTATTATTTGCTCTGAATGACAGAATTTAGAAATTTGCCAGGAATTGAACCCGTGAGCACGCAAGGTTCAGTGGTTAATGTTCTATACAAGTGACCATAAGGTTCTGGGTTCAAATTTACAAACTGAACAGTTGGACCCTTTAAATACTTTTAAATCTACTCAGCTATACTGTATTCTTGGATAACTTGATTCAAATGTAATCACATCTAGCCTGCCTGACCAAAAAAAAAAAAAAAACACCACTGCTTCCTTTATACTGGTTTAGCTGCCTGCTGTTTCAAATTCAAAACACTGATGCTTGCCCACAAAGCTAAAAATGGCCCAGCACCCACTTACAGTACCTCAAAGCACTAAACCCCCCCAACTGCACCACGTTCCCTTCAATCCTCCAGCACTGCTCGCCTGTATTCCACAGTCATTGGTTAGTGGTATTATATCAAAGTGCAAGTGATTGGGAACGACAGCAACTCAGCCATGAAGTGGTAGGCCAGAGCGAGGTCAGCGGATGCTAGGACACAAAGTACACAATGGTCACCAATTTTCTGCAGTGTCAATAGCTATAGATCTCCACACTTCATGTGGCCTTCAGATTAACTCAAGAAAAGCATGTAGAGAGCTTCATGGATTGGGTTTCCATGGCCACATGAAGAGTCTGGTTTTGGTGGTTGGCATTGAGAACGGTACTTCTCTCTCTGTAGTTCATTGTGCCAAGTGTAAAGTTGGTGGAGTGGGGATTATGACGTAGGGTTGTTTGTCAGGAGTTGGGCTCAGCCCCTTAGTTCCAGTGAAAGAAACTCTTAATGCTTCAGCATACCAAGACATTTTGGACAATTTCATGTTCCCAACTTTGTGGGAACAGTTTGGGAACGGCTCCTTCCTGTTCCAACATGACTGCGCACCAGTGCACAAAGCAAGGGCCATAAAGACATGAATGAGCGAGTTTGGAGTGGAAGAACATGACTGGCCTGCACAGAGTCCTGACCTCAACCCGATAGAACACTTTTGGGATGAATTAGAGCGGAGACTGTGAGCCAGGCCTTCTCATCCAACATCACAAATGCTCTTCTGGAAGAGTGGTCAAACATTCCCATGAACACACTCCTAAACCTTGTGTAAAGCCTCCCCAAAAGAGTTGAAGCTGTTATAGCTACAATCCATATTGTATAAGAATTGGATGTTACTCAAGTTCATATACATTTGAAGGCAGGTGAGAAAATACTCTTGGCAATATAGTGTATCTGTTTCTTAGATATTTTGGGTAACTTCCTAGGGGAAAAAACCCTCAGTTCTTGACTGGTGGTACTTCTAGTGAATAACCTAGTGAACCAGTGTAAGGATGTATTTAATGACGGGCAATTTCAAAGTATGAAAAATGAAAAAAACAAACCACCATTTCAGAAAGGTCAAATTTCCAATCGTCAATCAGAGATGATCTAAACACTTGAAGTTGTGTCATTTAAAAAAAATCAAAAGTAGAAATCACAGCTATATGTAACAGTGAAGGTGGGAGCATTTCCACACACGCAATGTGACGAGAACTCAGGATTGTTGATAGTGAGACTAATCAGAAAAACTGGCTGAAATTTGTTAGAGAGCATAAATATTGGACTTTACAGCAATGGAAAAAGGTCATTTGGTCTGATGAGTCCAGATTGACAGTATTCCAGAGTGATGGGCGTGTCAGGGTGAGATGGTAAGCGCATGAAGCGATACTCCCATCATGCATAGTGGCCACTGTACGATCCTCTAGAGACAGTGTTATGATCTGGGATTGCTTCAGTTGGTCAGGTCTAGACTCAGCAACGTTATGTGGCAATAAAATGAAGGCAGCTGATGACCTGAATGTACTGAATGACCAGGTTATCCTTTCTTTGCATTTTTCTCTTCCCTAATGGCACAGACATATTTTAGTACTTAGCAAGTGGAAAAGTGGATTTAAATAATTTCCATACTAAAATTGGCTTTCACTTTCTAATCAAAGCTGAAGTTGATTGAACGAAACCTTAGAGCGTGCAACTTTAAAAAAATATATTTATTTATTTATTTTGCCCAGGCAGTGTAAATGCCACTGTTTCTTTTTGTGTGTGTGTGTGTGTGCATGTGTAAACCTCATGTCACCCCTGAGGCTCTTATCCTTGAACATAAGCACCCCCTTTTGTTCTGCGTTTTTCTCCTTCGAGCAACGCGAATGAAAGATGTGCTGTTTTCTCTTTTTACGAGGATTTGCATCTGCAGGACCTGTTCGCATCATCACACGTCATCCAACACAGTAGTACATTTGAATTTGTCCCATATCTTCCCTTTCTCTCCTTCTCTCTCTCTCTTTCTCTGTCTCTCTCTCTCTCTCTCTCTCACTATCTCTCTATCTCTATCTTGGTCTGTGTCTCTCATCTGCCTAGATGCAGGAGGAGGAGCACTCAGTTGGAGAGACTGATGAAAGGTTGGAGGAGGAAGAGGAGAGAGAGGAGGAGGAGGATGAGGAGGAGGAGAGCGGCCCGGTGCCAGCTGACCCCCAGACACCCATGGAGGCCCAAAAAGCCGCCATATACAGGTAAGGCCCTCTTGCGCCGCTTTCTTTTCCGCCTATCAATCTGTTCAGTCATTTTAAGTTCACTTTAAGACACAAGTGTATGTATGTCTGAGACAGGCATCCCCTGTTCCCCCTACTGGCACTTTTGTTTGAGAAGTGTGAGCAGTCCACGCAGCGCTCCGAGTGCGTGACGTCTGCCAGCTTTGACATGGACATCCAGAACTTTGTGCGGAGTCAGGATAAGGAGAGCAAGTCGTTCTTCAGCGAGGACCCTGAGCTCGACAGCCTGGTAAGGATTCTTCATTACTTTCCATCTGTCCCACTACTGCCTCTTTAATGAGAAGTAAAAGCTACACAATATTTAAAAAAAATAAATTATTCGTTATCACAATATTGGAATTCTGCTGATTGGTTGAAATAAAATGTTCCAGTTTTGAAGTCATGATATTTATTAATATAACAAAAACTCCCCCCCCCCCCCCTGTCATGCAGCAG
>JAQMYJ010000010.1:10876944-10889637 GCA_030014305.1 Clarias laeviceps | reverse complement strand
ATATATACACTGTATATATATGTATACACCTTTTGGTTGCCTGGATGCCAAGTATGAATAAAATATATACATTTACATATTTAAAAAAAGCATCTGAACAATATATGGTGTGAATGAGCCACGCATTGATTTATGATCATGTCCTCCAAACTGTTACTTAGCTCATAAGCTCTTACGCAGGTAATAATGAAATGATTTATGACTCATCTCTTTTCTTGCCGCAGTGATATGCATTGTCTGAAGGACATGCATTTACAGTATTTTTGTCATTTGTTTCAATGATCTGTTAAGATCCTGTCTTTATTCATGAGTGCATACAAACCAATATATGGATAAATAAATAAATGCTGTATACATACAATATATTACTCTGTCAAACGTTTTCAGTGACTTAAGCGTGTGCTAATGCTGATCCATCCGTCACAGCACAGAATAAAACAGCTATTAAGTGCGCAAGTCAGATAAACTGTGATTGTGCCCCAGCGTGTAGCTGGTCTACTACTTCTGTACAATAGTTTTTCAGTCCGTGTCAAATCGCTGGTTCACTGAGCAGATGTGAGTGATCTGTAATGACTGGTCCATGTGGAAATGATGCTCAGACTGTTTGTTCCTCTTCTTTCTAAGGGAAAGATGAAAAGAAAAAAAATTATCATAGTTTTTTTTGGACAGTGGTCTAAAGGGTAATTTCTTATACATTGGTAGTACAATTACTGTTCAAGTCAAACCAGGACTTTTGATTGTGCGGAATAACAGAACATAGTTATAAGAGTAAAAATTTCCTTTACATAGTCCTCTGCTACACTTATCCCAGTGTTTCACTAGCGCTTAGACTCCATCAAGGTAGAAAGATTTCTCAGTACATAGGAGCCATGATCGGACTGCCTACTTCACGTCTGAAACGTTGGCCTCCCATGAACTCCTTTAATGGGCCAAACATGTGGAAATGGCTTGGAGCGAGTTCAGGACTGTACAGATGTGATCAAGGTTGATCTTTTTTTTCCTCACTGAATGTTCACGGGAATGACTGCAGTGGGCTTTGAGCCACTTGGGCTGGACATTCATGGACGCATGGCCTTGTGTAAAAGGTTTTCACCATTCAAATGTTTTACTGCGGCTAGAGAGTATAATCAAGATATACCTTTATTTGCCCCAAAGTGGGGAAATTTCTTTGTTACAGCAGCATATAGAAAATAGCGACAGTACAGTGTATAAATACAGAAGAAAAAGAAAAACAATACAATAGTTGCACTAGGTCTAAAATTGCACAAGGGTAATATTGCGCAGTTTAAAATGTTGTTATTGCACAGTTTTTAAGATATTATTATACTTAATACGTATATTGTAACTAAGGGGAAATTTCATCACTAGGCCCAGTTTTACTTGAACACTCCTTGTAATTAGGTTGAAAAAACAAACAAAGAGGTTTATCGTAAACATAACTGAAGATCAAAGACCAGCACACTTTTAGAAAGAGTTTTGAAACATAAACTGAGAAAAGTGGTCCTCTAAAAAAGAACAGTTTTGACATTTTTTGATTTGAGTGTTTTTCAAAATCTTTTGCATTTCCATTTTAATAAATGTTAATTTTGTAGTTTACTTTACCTAAAAGCTGGAAAGTCTATTACAATACGTCCTTTATGGGCCACTACTAACTGAGTATATTAAAAGTCAGTATCTGTACTTGGAAGAGTTTTGACTTTAGTGCAGCTGTCAGCCAGGCCATCAGCCAGGCCAACTGGGACAGGGAGCGATAGCATGATAAATTTGGAAGAGGGGACGGAGAATCAATGTCAGCTGCCATCATGTGAATGACAGCAATAACTCACGCTATCCAAGTTGGCTCATTCAAGGCCCCCTGATAAATCCGTAAGCATATTCGGTTGTCACCGGTCTGTTCAGCCTTGTGCCCTTGTCTCTTGAAACAGTTGCCTTGCTTTGCTATAGCTTTTATCTTTGGGGTATACTATACAGTAGTTACAATATGGTATGTTACAATAGAACATTGTCTTGGGGTCACGACATCTGAATGAAAATAAACCTGTGACTGAAACAACAGCATCATACAGTATCTATAAACCACTTCCGAAAATCACTGTCAATGTCCTAGATCTTTGCCAGATTCAGGGCTCCTGAATTAGTAATTAATTATAATTACTAATGAAGGTTTAATGCAGAGTGTTCAGCTTTTAAACCTAAATTCCATTCAGTACTTAACAAAGGAATTTAACATTTATGTTTAATAACTGTTATGGTGAAGTTTAACACTTATTATTCTGATTATGCTGTTATTGTAATACTGTATTGTCATAGTGCACACAGTAAGGCCATACTCCTGTCTTACCTCCATGGTCTGATGTATCCATGGAAGAGCGTAAGTTATACTTGTGTAAACTCCTGGGCTGTTCGGTTTTCCGCAGCCTTGAACCCAGCTTGCTGCTCCTGCCAGCTTCCACACAGAGGCTTGACAGGCCAGTGGACCACCGCTGTCCCCCTGTCATCATGCACATTATAGCAATTATTGTAAAATATATGTATATCGTACCAGTGTGTTTTAATAAGCCAGGTATGCTTAATCAGGTAACTAGACTAGATAATAGATGTAATGGAATAAAATAATTGCAGATATAAAGCATTGGCTATAAAAGCAGTAAACTCTATGTTTTATCCTTTTAAAAGCAAGTAAACATGCATATCTAAATAGCTCTATCATGCTGACACTGTAATACATTAATATATAAAACCTGGTACAGGACTGTACATGCAATAAATAGTCTTGAGCCACCTCTCATTTCTCCATATTTAGCTTCCAAAGATCCAGACTTTTTTATTTTATTTATTTCATGTAGTCCTAAGGAATAGTTCCCCAGGCTCCCTAAAAGACTTTTTCTCTCTCATTTTCAGTCCAGTCCCTATACCTGACCAGTTTCAGCTAAATGTTTTTTGGTTGTTAAACAACGTGGTGACCTATGAATCATTAAAGCATTAAAAAAATCCATTTAAGTAAGGCATGAACCAGTGAAAAACAGGTGCAGTTGATGGCAGATGATGCTGAGTGGTTGGAACAGATGAGAGGGGAAATGAGGTTGCTGCAGAGGTTTTAAGAGTTTTTAAATTGCATCTTTAGGTGCTTTGCAGTCTGTCTCAGTAAATCCTTCTAATTTCTTTATTTATCTAAGAAATGAGCTGTGGCTCAAGAAATTTGTACGGTACTGTATGACTAAAAAAAGACAGGTTAAATTGTGCTCATGAACTCATCATACCTGGCATGTGCCAGCTCCACCTGTCAGATACCCAGCGCAGATATTCCATGGTGAAAGTCCAGGGATTCCACACTCTCGAATAGAGAGGAGAAGAACCAGAGCGGAGTGTAGAGACGCACTCACCTCTCCTATACACATATGCGGTTATAAAGAAGCTTAAACATCTGGTTCCCAACAAATATCCAAACTTGATTTTCATAAACTAGTAAACAATGTATAAATATGAATTGAGTGAATTAAAAGCCAAAAAAAAGTTTAAAAATCATCCTATTTAAACTATTTTCGATATACCCCATATTTAATCCAGAAATCAGAACAGGATTAGGGCCTAACATTCATGTCTGCTCTGTTAATGTGGGGAGCAAGAACTACAGTATCTCACCAAATCAATGTTTTATGCATGATTACTCATGATGTCGCTTTAAACGACATTGTTAATCTGTATTCATGTGTTCACTCCAGAATTTACCTACTATATATTATTATTGTCATAATTTATTATAACAAATGATTAATTAATTTTATTATTCTTTTAATAAATTATTATTTCTTTTTCCTTTACATTTGTTTGTTTTTTCCAATGGAAAAGTCTTTATGTGAGATAGATGTCTTTGACTTGTCATGAATTACTACATTTAGGGTAAATGATTTGTCTGAATACTGTCACACAATGACATCCTCACCTGCTCCTTTTGTTTCTCCCTAGTAAGAACCATTACACTATTAAGTGTCCTTAAAATTGAAGTACCAATTAGAACTCACCGCCTACTTTTGTGGCTCCCCATCCTGATATCCAGCACATGGATCCTGAACTGAACTCTTCATCAGTGTTAGGCAGACAGATGGGCTGTACTTGACCTGGTGGGACAGAAATAAACATTACCCATCAGGTAGTGCACATCTCACAATGCAATACACAGAACACAGTACAATGAGAAATCCAAGAAGCTCAGAACAGATCTGAGAAAAAGGATGGTGGATTCACACCAGTCAGGGATGTCTCTTGGAGCTGCTGATACCAAGATCAGTATGTTAGTAAAAGTTTCTGTGAAGTTAAGCTACTTTGCCAAAGTCTTCAAGATTAGCCTCAGCTGAGAGGAATTTAGTTCAGGTCAGAGCTATGCGATTTAATCTTTTGTTTCTGTGGAACAGAAGATTAGTATTAACAAACAAGTATTGCATTATATGGGACATAACATTTCCATCCATCCAGGAACCTCTGTAGTCCATCTAGGGGCCGTAGAGGCCAATGGTGACCATTCCCATTTTGTACAACCATACAGTCCAGTCAACATTCACACACTACGGGCAATTTGGGAACACCTAATCTGCATGTCTTTGGACTGTGGGAGGAAACCCGAGTACCCTGAGGAAACCCACCAAGTACAGGGAGAACATGCAAACAGACAAGATCCAAGAATCGAACCTGGAGGTGCAAGTACTAACCACTAAGCCACCGTGCCACCACATGACATTTAAAAAATTAATAACCTAAGATACACAGTATTTCAATGTATATTAAATACTTTTATTAGTTTCTATTACTTCAAAACGTAAAAATATATATCCTAAATCTAATTCCCTAGTGATAGCACCTAGTTTAGTTAAGTACATTTCATATTGCCATGGACATAAAGGCTGCCATCCAAGAAAGAATCCCCTGCTACAAAATCTACACTTTCAAGCTCAACTATAATTTGCCACTGACCACATAGACAAACAAAAAGCATTCTGGAGGAAATTCATGTTTGCATGAGTAAGCATGAGGCATTCAACCCCAAGAACACTGAACCATTTGTTAAACATGGTGGTGGTAGCATCGTGCTTTTCCTGCCAGTGGAACAGATGCATTTGCTCTATGTGGACGGAATAACTGAGAAAAAAGGGGCTGCCTCACAATTCTTCAGAATAAACACAACTGATCAGCTAAAAATGACCTCAAACACACATCATCGTTGCTTGTGGAATGGACAAAGCAGACATTAAGCTTACTTTAAGATTTAAGAACATGAAGCTTTTGTAGCATCACTTCTATTGGAAATTTGTGAACCATGTTTGAAAATCGGGTCTGGGAAGGAAAAACTAAAAGTGTAATTAAGTTCTATGAATTCTTCCAAGAACATTGGTCAAATATCCAACAAGAATTCTGCCAGAAGCGCTGTGAGGGCTACCAAAAGCATTTGCTAAAAGTGAAACATGCTACAGGACATCACCAGGAGTTTAGTAAGCATCAGGAAATCAGAAGCGAAGCTCTCACCATTGAATGTGAGTGGCTGTGTTAGTTTAATGAGAGCGATATCATAGCTCAGGCCTTCAGGCTGATATGCACTATGGAAAAAGATCTTCATCACAGAGAGATCTGCTGCTCCACTCACAGGCTGGTGTGTGAGGTCCAACTGAACTGTCCATAAAGCAGGATTAGCAAAGCTAAAGCACAGAGAGGAAACAAGGCTTGATTGTATTTACATTTCCAAACAGTAAAGCATAGTATCCAAAACTACATGGAAAACAACGCAAATACAGTATGAGTGAGGAGTGGAAGTGCAGAACCATATATTGTTTTTTAGAACAAAGGTATTTAGCTGATATATTATTCTGTATAGTCCAAGTATTCTTATTACTGTATATGTAGCGTATCTTGTCACACTGTTGATTTATTATCACTAGCAACTTTTGTATAAGAGACATTTGAATTAAACCATGTAGGCAGACTTTCAGGGCTCAGCAAGTCTAGAGTTTACACCCTTAACTACAGATTATAATCGCTGCAACCACTAGTGTGTGGTTATGAAATAATAACATAAGAATACCATAATAACATAAGTTGCTCACCCATATACACAGTGTGCAGCAGTGACTATCCACTGGTTGGTGATTAGCGATCCACCACAGAGATACTGGTTCTGGTACTGCAAGCTGACCTGCCATGGGTACTGCCCAGCGAGAGATGTATTTCCCCCTACAATCCGGGTCCTGAAATTGGATCTGATACCACACTCTACACACACATGACAATAATAACTAACACATGTCTTGATGAAGAAGGTCTAGAACTGCATACTAATAATTAAGTAATCATATGTGTTAAGTGCGATGGTTACTGAATAATTTTAGGTTGTTGCCGTTTTTTAATATAATAAAACTAAATGGTGACACTTAACTTACCTACACACTTGAGAACTGTGACCAACCCAGACATGCACTGAACCGCACTGGAGAAACAGTAGATTATTAACAATAATAACTTTCTAAATATGCAACAACTGTATTTGAGTTATAATGTAATGGCACTGTCTGGATCAGTTGGGTGCTCCTAATATATTTAAAGTATATATATACATTAGGCATGTCATAAAGCTATTTAGGGCCCAAGCACTATAGGGTGCGCAGGACCCTCTTGTTTTCCTTAGGGATTTTTTCCCACTCTTTTGGGCTTTTCTGGGGTCTTAACATGCTCAAAATTCATGAAAATTGGCAGACAGGTTGGAATCTGCTGCCATTAGAGCTGCCAACTCTCAAATTGTGTGGTGAACCTGGGCAGCGATGGCTTTTTGTAGGTCATAACGTGCTCAAATAACACACAGGTTGTGCGGTGAACCCGGGGTGGTGATGTCGCAGGGTGCTTGGGCCCGTCATCGTTCCTTGCAACTATATTTATTATTATTATTATTATTATTATTATTATTATAAAACTCCTAGTGAACAAACCTACCAATATAAAAGTTTACTATGGTAAACTGTGTATCAGGGAATATTAATACCATGGTATTTTTGACAGTACCATTGTACTTAAGTGCTGATATAGTACATGTAGTACACTATGGTACATGCTTGTACCATAGCACATAATTTGGTACAACAAGTGCATATACAATAGTATAGTACATGGTTGTACCATGGACTGTAATATGATAACATGTACCAGGAAACTGTCAAAAATATGTTATACATGTTTATATTTCATAATTGTAATATTTATACAGTATGACACCATTTAACATTAATTAAATACCATAGTGTATGTTAAAACTCATAATATTACATACAATAATATGGTACAGCCTGTACTGTACTATACTATACCAGTAGTATGGTATAGTATGTACAAGCATACCATATTAGATACCTGCTAAAATTTGGTAGCCAGTTTCTGTAGTACTCAATAAGTATCATAATATGCACCAAAGTACGGGAGTACATACCATACTACTACTATGGTATGTGTTGAACTGTAATAGTAATTACCAGAGTACTCTTATGAAGTCTTATGATGCCTACTATGGTAATTTCTAAAATACTACAGTAATACTGTGATATATGTTTTCTAGTTTACTATAGTAATACAATAGTAATATTTATTTTTGGTGTTTATACAGAGTCATCCAAAAAATGTATACACACTTCAGGAAAAGAAAAATAGTGTAATTTCTATGATATTACACTCACTCACTCACCATACATACCGCTTTATCCTGTATTCAGGGTCACGTGAACCTGAAGCCTATCCCAGGAGACTTAGGGCACGAGGCAGGGGTACACCCTGGACAGAGTACCAATCCATCGCAGGGCACACACACATACACACACTCGATGCTCATTCACACACTACAGGCAATTTGGAACGCCAATTAGCCTAACCTACATGTTAGGTTACTGTGGGAGGAAACCCACCAAACACGGGGGAGAACAAACTCCATGCTATGGAGACGGGAATCGAGTCTGGTCAGGAATCGAACCCAGACCCTGGAGGTGCAAGGCGACAGTGCTAACCACTACACCACCTCTATTATATTATGCCGCCTCTATTATATTAATATATTATTATTATTATTATTATTAATAATAAATAACATATAGCAATAAATTTAGTATTAAAATATTTATACAAGTTTTTCTTTCCCTAAAGAGTGTATACATTTTTTTGGCTGACTCTGTATACATAAACCCTAATCCTAACTATATGATTCTCATAAGTAGGCTAAAACAGATGATTTGGATTAATAATGATCTTTATATTTCATCAGTGTTAGCTGCCTGTATGGTCGCTAACTAGCAAGAAAAGATGCTGTGCTCGTGCACTTTTTTAAACACCAAGATGAAATTTGAGGTAAAGTAACACGTTCGATTCGAAACATCCTTAACCCTTTACCACATATGGCTTTTGAAGGACGCTTAACATTAATGTTATCATTAGCTATCATCCACTTTTTTTGTAAATTGAAGTGATTACTCATCACAAAAATGCTTTGTAGCCTTGAGAATGGAACAGGCTGTTAGATACAGTATATGGCTCTGTACAGACACTGTAGGGAAGTATACAGTATTAATCTTCAAAAGAACAAAGGACTTTGTCAATGGCTTGGATCTAATCCTTAAACATCATATACAAAGCGTGGAGTTAATGCGTGTGTTGCGGCTGTGGTGAAACATGCTACTGTAGGTTGAACGTGCTACCTGAGGAAGGAGCTGTTGTGGATTTTGAAAGTTTGATGGAGTATTGGAAAGCGGGAACTAATTGTCACTATGTTTTTCCTGAAGGCTGGCTCGACTGAAGAAAGAGGGATGGAAGTGGAGTTCACATAACTGCAATAAAGGGACAGAGGGTCATTTGTTAATATGTGCATATAACGTATGAAGGAAAAAACAAAAACACCCTTAGCTACATGTAACCCTGTCTGACTGCACTGTGATTGACACATGCAATATAACAATTCATAACAATTCACTCAGTCTCATTAGTTGTGTGATTATGAGCAGCTGTCTTCAGGCACTGTAATTAATCTTCATACGAGGTTGAATAGGAAGCACAAAAACTTTTGCTTGTGTTTGAGCTACAGTACAATGCCTGCCTGCAGAGCAAAAGCAACGAACTGTGATTGCATTGTTAAATAGAAAAATAAAATGTAAAAAAAAACAAAAATGAAACAGGAACGGTAGAAAGGAAGGCAAAATGGTAAAATGATCATTTTGACCTACTTCTGGTGTGACTCTGTTTGCAATGATTTTCTCCTTCATTTAATGGCAGACTGATTTTAATAGGATTAACGAAGCTGTTAATGGGGGCTTTGGGGATGAAGTGACTGTAATACACCCACGAGATATAGCCACACACACACACATATAACCAAGATATACACAGGGGAACCACAAGAGCAGAGTGCAGTATAACAGAGGAATCCTTCTTCTGAGCTGAAATGCTTTATATAGGAACCTTCTGAGAGACCAAGACTCACCAGGAGAAACACACCCTCCTGTGACTGCCATTGCAGGTTTCATTTTTTTTAGATCAGATAATCTGGCACTTTTTTTTCCTAACAATTAACGTTGGTGTCGTACTTATCGATGATTGTACATTTAATTTTATATATAAGCGTAACTCAAGCGTAACAAAAGACAGCAGAATGAGAATAAATGGTGAATGTACTTCTTTTCATCTTTAGATGTGTGACTATTTGGCTTGTCTTCCAAGAAAAAGATCATCACATGTAAATGAGAACATCACCATGGGAACTGCAGGAATATGGCCACTCTGTTTTAATCATTGTCTTATCAGTACTTAACTTTAACACGCGTTATCAGATTGTTTTTGTTCTTTGACTTGTTCCTTTTTTTATCAGGTTCCCTGATAGTCCCAGTTGTCCCACACACATTAACATCTCTTCAGTTTGAATGACTTGCCACACCCCATAATATCCAGCCACTGTAAGCAGTGCTGGTTCCAAGCCGGGATAAAATGGAAAGGGTTGAATCAAGAAGGGTATCCGGCGTAAAACCTGTGCCAAGATGTTGTGCGGATTGATGGTCCGCTGTTGTGACCCCTCGACGGGAGCAGCCGAAAGACTAACAACAACAATAGAACTGTCATGATTCACGCCCTGTCTGGATTCACCTCGTTCTGCCCCGCTCTGTGACAAGAACAATGGTGGCTGCATGGTTAAAGGGTCTGAGCTAGCCTCTTCCCAAGATTCATCCCAAATCCCAGCACTGCCAAACAGCCACTGCAGTGCTTGATAACTGATGGGACTGGGCATTCTAGGTGGCCTAAATCCGGCCCCAGACAACTTAAGGCCTCGAGCAGTAAACACCCTTGACGGGGCACCTACCCATTCCAGAGCACAAACACAAATACCTTATCATGGACTTGGGGCAATTGACAACTGCATGTATTTTGACTGTGGGGAAAACAGAAGTAAGGATCCAGTAAGCAGTGAGTTTCCACCTGGACCTGGATAACTAGATGAAAGCTTGGATAAACACAGAAGCAATCAATTAAAAGAAAATCTAAAAAGAGAAGCCAGAGAGCAGTCTTCTTGTCTAATGTGGTCAGGTTAAAAAGAAACTTCAAGCTAAAATTGAGCCAAAGAAGACCTAAAAGGCTGGACTTTACTAAATTGTTAGATGGGATTTGACTGCAAATGTACTGCACCATACATTTTATTTTGCATTGGTTGGATTGTGGTGTTTGGAAGTCAGAGCTCTATACATTAGTTTATGCTTAGTAAGGTGCAGAGTTGGTCACAGGAGCTCCTTTAATGGCCAAACATGCGGAAATGGCTTGGAGTGATATCAGGACTGTACAGGGGATACGGCAATAACTCCTAGCTGAGTTCTTGTAATGTGCAAGTGGTGTTTGTGAATGATTGTATGCACAGTTCCCACAGACAGATGTATCTGTTTTGAAAGTTGGCAAAAAATTATCCATTGATTTTCAAAGATCAGGCGGTCCACTCCCGGAATGTTCATGGCAACGATTGCAGTGGGATCCAAGTAACCTTGGCCGGAATCGTCATGCAACAGGCGTATAGTCTTCTTTAAAATGTTTTAGGACGGCTAAACGTCTCACCACCATACTGTGGTTGAAGTCTTCTATAAATATCAATCAGTTTTATGCCTTCATTCACCAGAAATTTCATCACAACTCCCAGTTTGGCTTGGACGCTCCTTGTACAAATCTGTCACTACCTGACCCTTTGAGCAAGACACTTGGATCTCATTTTATTAATTTTTTTATCAAATCTCAAAAAGGTAATGAAAAAAAGATCAATGTTATATACAGTATCATAAAGTTGGGATGACATTGAGGAAGAAGGTTTTATCTGGGAAACCCTAGACTCAGCAGTACACAGTTGAGATTGTAGCTTTCTACGGTGAGAGCCATTGGCTTTGACTCAGTGAAATGTGCTTGCTGCACCTGTTGTAGCCAAGCTGTTTGCAGGCAGAGAATCCCAGATTGGCGCTCCAGTTCTCCCAGCACACAGAGCTCCATATGCCCCTACTGTGAATCTGCAGGATGGAGTTTCTCCCACTCACTCGCACTAATGAAAACAGAGAAAGAAAAATGATGGTAATTAAAAGACAGCAGGTATGTGGGGGCTTCCTGTGTGACTCAGTTCACTTCTAAAGATAGAATTGTGGTTAAAGCTGCAGAAAGTGATTTTTTTTGTGGAAAGTCTATATAAAAGAAATAATACAGTCGATCACTTTAGCATTCTCTCCAAAGTCAATCCCTCAAAACACAAGCTTTGGATGAAGCATTTTAATTTTAGAGGTAGGTATAGATGCATCCTTCTTCTGAATTGTTCCTTGTGTTCATCACTGCTTTTTACTAAATTATTTATCAAGCCAGAGGAAGCATGGACATTAGAGATCCTGCTTGTAGTAGATATATTATTATTATTATTATTATTATTTTACAGTATAGTATACTGTATTTCCTAATCTTCACTTTTTTTTTTTCAAATGTTACACAAAGTGTTGTAATGTAAAAACTCCCGACTTGGCCTTTATTAATGAGGGACAGCAAATCTCAACTGAGTCTTACTTTTTTTTTTTATCTCTCTATCATTCTGCTCGGCATAAAACAGTGTAGGGACTGAATAATATGTGAATAATATATGCCTTATTTTTTCACTCTTAGAATGTTTGCCATAACAATATATAACATGGGGAGCAGGATAATGCAGGAAATGCATTAACAAAGCAAATAAAAATTATATTTGCATTTTAATTACAAGTACAGTTTACGGTTCTAGTATTCAGTTGGGAGAAACATTAACATTGTAAATGAGATCATAAATCAAGCTTCATTTAATTTAATCCTTATTTATTGTGTGTGTGTGTGTGTGTGTGTGTGTGTGTGTGTGTGTGTGTGTGTGCGCGCGCTCACCACAGTTGACTTCATCCTCTCCCTTGCCACAGTCTTTGACTCCGTCACAGATGGCAGATCTCCTGATACAATTAGCTGAAGACTCACATCGGAATTTTCCAGAGCAACTTAAACCCACTGTGGGAAAAAAGTACCATTAATAAATCTTTAGAAATCCTTAATTATTTTTTTTCGGACTGTATATACACTCTTTATATATATACTCAGCAAAAAAAGAAACGTCCCTTTTTCAGGACTGTGTATTTCAACAATAATGTTGTAAAAATC
>JAQMYJ010000010.1:10858733-10876006 GCA_030014305.1 Clarias laeviceps | reverse complement strand
ATATTTACACATTACGTTTACTGAAAGTAAAAACAGTTGAAAGTCAGAGGACGTTTCTTTTTTTGCTGAGTATATATTGATGAGCCATAACATTAAAACCACCTGCCTAATAGTGTACCCATAGTTCCCTCTTGAGTTGCCAACATACAGTAGGTTCGAGCCATCGAGGCATGACTGCACAAGAACTTTGAGGTGTGTATGATGACTTTAGCAGCAGATTCTTTAAGACCTGTAACTGAGGTACAGCCTCCGTTGATCAGACTTGTTTGCCCAGTACATCCCACGGATGCTTGATCAGATTGCGATCTGGGTAAAATGGACACCGAGTCAACACCTTGAACTCTTTGTCATGTTTCGCAAACCATTTTTTCCAGGTTTATCCAGTGTTGATTATCCAAATGAAAGAGGTCACTGTCTTTAGGGAATACTGTTACCATGAAGGGATGAACTTGGTCTGCAGCAATGTTAAGGTAAGTGGAGTGTCAAAGAAACATCCACATGAATGCCAGGACCCAAGGTTTCCCAGCAGAACATTGCCCAAAGCATTATACTACCTCTACCAGCTTGTCTTCTTCCCATAGTGCATCCTGGTGCCACTTCTTCCCTAGGTAATTGACAGACCACATGATTTAAAAGAAAATGTGATTCATCACACCAGGCCACCATCATTTAATGCTCCATGGTCTAGTTCTGATACTCAAGTTCCCATTGTAGTTGCTTTTGGCAGCAGTCAGGGGTCAGCATGGGCAGTTTGACAGGTCTGCAGCTATGGAGTCCCATTACACAGCAATGACGCACTGTGTTCAGACACTTTTTTTTTATAGCCAGGATTATAGACAGCAATTTGTTTGATATTTTGTATTTTATATTGAGATCAGATCAGATGCTTTGTTTCCGACACATAAAAATGAGCCTTGTTTGCCCATGACCTTGTTGTCAGTTCACTGGTTATCCTCACTTTCGTACGTGTTAACCATTTGCATACTGGAAACACCCCATGAGACCTGCTGTTTTGGAGATGCACCGACCCAGTCGTCTAGCCATCATAAATTGGTCCTTGTCAAAGTCGCTCAGATCCTTAATCTTGCCCATTTTTCTTGCTGCCTAAAATATCTCATCCCATGTGCCATTGCAACAAGGTAATCTATGTTATTCACTTTAACGCAGTGGTTTTAATGTTATAGTGTATCGGTGTGTATTTTCAGGCTGGTCCTAAGGTGGCAGACAAATACACTTAATCAAAGTGTGAAGGTCATTAAATATTTATAGTGCTAAGATACAGGTGCTAAGATTAAGGGTGTCTTACACCAGGATGTCATGACGCACACACACACACTCACCTCCCAGACCAATTCCTAGAACCAGAGACAAAGAGATGATTATTAGCAGCATCAGCAACTTGTGTGGCAAACACACAAACTGAGAGCCGGACAGGTCTTCTCCTTCAGCAGTGAGATAAGAAAGAGAATTACAGCTGTTATGGGGTCAAAACCTGTAATGCCTCAAAAAAGGGTATTTGTAGCTTAAATGCATGGAAATGTGGACATAGAGTGCCTTTACAGAGGTTCATAGTTTAGTGATTTTTGAATGTGAATAAGTACAATAAGCACTATAGGATTCTAGAATTGCAAAAACAATATTATAACATTATTATAAAATACTAATATAAGTAAACTTCACATACCATGAAGGAAGGGCCGCACTTTAATTATGGGTCTCTTGTGTGAATGAAATGACGTCTTAATGGTGTGTGTTTTGTAGAGCGGGAGTGGATTTGATGTCTCCACAGGTAATGCAACGGGAACATGTGGGTCATTCGTGTTGAGGTCTGGGTAAAGCCTCCATCCGTCCGCTGAACTGCTGAAGGGGCTCACGTTGATCACGCTAGGGGTCCCAATGTTCTGGAGATCCTCGCTCTCTGTATCTGCCTCAAAGTGACCTGACTCCACATCCTCTTTAACAGAGGTCTGGAGTGAATAAGCATGTGTATAAGTGGCATAGAATAAGAGTGAAACCATCAACACCATATAGTCCTCATAAACATAATGCTTTCTTGTATATATTCAGTATATATCTACAGTATATATAATGGATTGATAGCACATCTGGATTGATCAAAAATCGTAGATGTAGGAGGCAGGTATGATGGTTGATTTGTAAAACGTTATACAGTACCATCAGTTAGACCTCCTTGATCAGTGAATATTTTTAAACAGCAGCTTTGTCATAAATATATATGCTTTGGGAATTTTGCAATATAATGCAAACACAGCTATAAATAGTAATTTCCTCACCAGCATATTTTCCTCATCTCTTTAAGTTAATAGGACAAAAAACATACCTTGTTTCTAAGAAACCTCAAAGTCTCTTTAATAGACATTCCCATATCAGACAATAAATTGCCGAAAAAATTCCATTCATCTTTAGATTGTTACTGGAGACTCATTCCAAAAATATTATATAGACACTATGTTAGACAAAAAGTTTCATTATATTCATAATAACATGTATTTTTTTAAATTATGTAAGTTATTATTATAATACATTAATATGAACCTTTAATTTGACCAGCACTACACTCTCTACAACTTCGGACCAACAGTGCTGTGGTATTTAAAATAATAATAATAATCTGGTGGATGAGTTCAAATACTATAATGTACACACTTTTAACAATTACAACTAAATACATTTCATATGTTTGCTGTGGATACAAACCAATTAGTTAACTAGATAGCCAATGATACAAGTGCCTAAGTAGTGGTAGTGTCTTGTAATAAAACACTCTTTAACAATCAGCTTTGCCCATAATGTTTTAGATTGACATAAATCAATGTGCAATTCTCATGGAAGGGATTAAAATATACTGTAAGTTAATATAGGGTCATCCATTTGAAAGGCATCTTATATAATAGCATTTTTTTTTCAAACTGAGAGAAGCCATCTCCTTGAAGCATCACCAAGTTTAAGATTTCTGCTTATGACCCCTTTTTTGCTTTGACTCATATGATTTTTAATTGACACTTGGCTTTATCAAGGATAGTGTATTTCTTTATTTGTAATTGTTTACTCTTGCAATGCAATAGATTAAATTAGGCAAGAGACATGCTAGGCTACAGAACAGCGACTACAAATACTACAAATTCCCCTTACCTTGCTCACAGTGTCTTCTTCCTTTGTAGAAGGCGGCTCTTGTTCTCCAGGTTTCTTTTCAAAATAAGACATAATTTCTATCTGTCGGAGCCATGAAAAGTTCACAGTCTCCAACAAACTGATCAACAAAAAGGTTAAATAAAGAAACGTCTCTGAGCAGGTGTAGTTTTAGCAAATGAATTGATGGGTTATTTGTTGTAGTCAAAGTCACAAATAAAGATCAAAATGTTATCATAAATACATACTTAAATAATTAGCCTATTAATATTCCATTCCTGTTATAAAGTAAATATTAGTTAAGATAATATGGGTTAACTGCCTGGCCCTTTTTAAAAACCCTCTCTCTCTGTCTCTCTCTCTCTCTCTCTCTCTCCCCCCCAGTAACACAATGAGACATTTGATCAAGTGAATAGTGTTCTGTAATGCCGCTACAGCTGTGGATCAGATCTCCCGGCAACGTGTTGCCTTCATTACTCCAGTTACACCACAGCAGTTACAGAGGGAGCTGGACACCAGCCTCCTGCCAGCGGAAGAGGCCAAGCATGAAAAGGTCAGTCCATGAGGCCAAAGGTTGCCCCTTTAGAACTTTATTTATCTTTGTTTAGCAGCAGGTTGACTTTAAATAATTGATAGTGAAGAGGCATGGTATGGAAATTGCTACATGGTTATGGTAATGCAATACCACTATACTGTATACTGAAGTTATATATTTAAAAAAATTTAGTCTGCTTTTATCAATCTTCTTAATCTAAAATTAAGCATTTTCAACCTAATGTTTATCATAATGCATTTTTACAAGTTTCCCTGCTGTGAGAAAACTCTTCAAAAAAGTTTATTCAAAACTCACAATAGGTATCAGTATTCCAGCAATAAATATTTATGAGAAAAAAAATTACAGGTTAAAATTCAAAGGTTTTTTTTTTTTGACCTGCTGCAAGCAAAGAAAACAACTAAGGAAATTGCTGAAACTACTATTACCACTATAAAACCTGGAAAGATAGTGACGAACCATCATCTTTGAGAATGAAATGTGGTCGGAAAAACTCAATACTTTGAATGATAGTGATCAGAGATCACTCAAACGTGAAATCAGCTATGTTTAATAGTGAAAGTAAGAGCATTTCTACACATTGCGAATAGAACTCAAGGGATTGGGACTAAACAGCTGTGTAGCCTTAAGAACCATTCATCAGTGAGGCTAATTGGAAAAAAAAGGCTTCAATTTGCTAGGGAGCATAAATATTGGATTTCTATCAATGGAAAAAGGTCATACAGTATGGTGTGATAAGTCCAGATTCACTCTTTTCCAGGGTGATGGGGGCATCAGCAGAAAAAGAGAGGCAGATAAAGTGATGCACCATCCCTAGTGCCTACTGTACAAGCCCGTGGACTAGGTTTTTACATGAGTGGATTTTTTTTCTACCTCAAGGGCACAGGGACATTCAACATGACAATCCCTAGAGTCATCAGGCTCAAATTGTGAAAAAGTAGTTCAGGGAGCATGGAGACATCACTTTCACACATGGATTGGTCACCCAATGAGAGTTTTTGGGATGTGATGGAGAAGTCTTTACACAGAGGTTCGACTCTCCCATACAAGATCTTGGAGAGAAATGAATATAATTCTGGATGAAAATAAATGTTGCTATTTTACCTACGTTTATAAAAACAATGCCACAGTGTATATGTACCATAATGAAAGCAAAAGGTTTTCCAACAAAATATAAGAATGTGTGACTTATTTTGTCTGGGCAGCATATTTTGTTTTTTAAGTTAGAAATTTGAGTAAAAAATACTGTACTGTACATATTAACTTCACAAAAATATTTTCTCATGCCTGTCATATTGTAATACAAATCCGGCAACTCTGACAAATCCATTTGACTTCCATTGTAACTGAAATTAAATGCTGGAGTATTCCTTTAACAAATCTGTGTAAACAATATATTATTTTCCATTATCACAAGATTTAATATTTGCTTTTGCCTTGATATACCAAAAAAAGATTTTATTGGGTTATAGAGTTACTATGCTATTAATGCTCTATAACACTCCAGACATAATCATATAATATGATTATTATTGAATGTTTAGTAGTACTTAGGTTTGTAATTGATAGTGAAAGTCACTTCCTGTTACTTACAGTATACTATATTACAAACATGAAAAGTGTAACTCAGATAACAACTCAAACTAGGACAGGATTTGGCATTTATTTGTGGGATTTAGAGTTTTTTATTTGTATTATGTTGTATACTGTATGTATACATCACTGTATGTTTACATACAGTATACAACATTACATAACATACAATATACATTTATGAATGTATACATTTATCAATGACATTGTTTGTAACATTTTAAATCATTTATAGGGACAGCGTATAGTCTTTGAAACTGTTAGTCAACCAATAATGACAATAACACGGCACTGTGATGTAGTGGTTATCACTGTCGCCTTGCACCTACAGTGTCCGGGTTCGATTCCTGCCACGGGTCTGTGCGTGTAGAGTTTGCATGCTCTCCCTGTGCTTGGTGGGGTTCCTCCGGGTACTCCGGTTTCCTCTCACAGTCCAAAGACATGTACATTAGGCTTATACATTGAAGCTTTTGTCCTGTATCTGAATAATTTTTACGCACAGGTTGATGATATAATGTCATGATTGAGTAGTTGTAATTGGGTTCCAAACATTGTGGAGCCCCTGTAATTGTGTACAGTACTGTACAGTATATTGGACCAGTGTATGTATGTAATGACATGCGTTGACCGGCAGATGTCACTAAACCGCTGCTCCTTCTCGCCCTAGTCAGGCATGTTGTCGTGTTGACCTCCTCCGTCTCTCGGTGTGACGTTGAAGAGGCTTTTGTGCTCAGCAGCGATGATTCACCAGCCTGTATGTGCCAACTGTCTTCTGTGTAGTTCTAATCTCCTCTGCAGTCACGACCACAGAGAGAGAGAGAGAGATGTAGTGACAGCTGTCAGAGTGAAATGTTCAAAGCATGCAGCTGCAATATGTTTAAGCTCCTGGTAATAAGTTATGTTCACAGCATCTCATTTTAAGAGGCCCTTCATTCAGTGCTCTTATAATTGCATGCTCCCTGATCTACAACACACTCTCTGAAGAAATGTACAAAAAGTGCTTAGGTTTGATTATCAGTGTTTTGTCCCAGAATCCATTTAAAGGTAGATAAATTGTAGAGATTATATTATATAAGTATATAGGTGGACTATAAGTATCATTACGTATTTTATATTTCAGGGTCAGTTTAATAGAAAGATCCAATGTCTTTTTTCAATCATCAAATGTCCCTTTTAGTGAGTCTGTGTCCACTATAGCCTCTGACACCTAATGTAGCCTCAAAGTTCTGTATGTTGTGCATTCTGGTTTGCTTTTCAACTCAGCTCAGTGGTTAGGGTTGTTATTTGAGTGACTTGTGAGATCAAATCAGGCTTTCGCTTGACTTCTTATCAAAAAGGTGTTTCCACTCCCTGGATTTTTTATTATTATTATTATTCCACCATTCTGTATAAACTCTAGAAATTGTTGTGTGTGAAAATCTAAGAAAATCTGCACTGTGATGTGAACATTGACTGAAGCTTTTGATCTCTATCTACATGATTTTATGCATTGCGCTGCAGCAAAATGATGTGATTACTGCATGAATTAATATTTGGTACAGTAAAGTGGCCAGTGCACCTCTTGGCCAAAGAAAGTTAAAAACACTTGTCACAGTCAGATCTTTTTTCCGAATCTCCCCTTTGTCTTCCATTTATGCATTCTCTGCATCACTGTGTCCTTGCATAACTCCCAAATATCATGCATACGTTTCATTTGACATTTAGAGTCGAGAATATGGAATACAAATAGGGTCTACCTGGAACTATTTGTGCTATATGATTCGACATTGAACCACTTATACAGGATGAAACAAACTTGCTGCATATAAAAATTTACAAATTTGCTCAAACTCAACAACGAACAAATAGTTTCAGACTGTAAATACAATTCTGTACAATTCTGTACAATACAATCTGAAAAATAATAAAGAACATAAATTAATAGATAAACTTAAAGATACAAAGATCTTGCTGCGGGTCTATTATATATTTTTTCTTTAACCCTTAATGTTGTCCAATGGTTCCCTAGCAATGACTTTGCTGAGAAAACTAACCTCTTGCAATGTACAGTCACACACATAACACACATTCACACATCCACATGAAATTTGGAAACATCATTTAGCCTACACCATATGTCTTTGGACTGTAGGGGAAACAGGAGTGCCTGGAGGGGAGCCCACCAAGCATGGGGAGAACATGCAACATGCAGTGATTAGGACATACAAAAGTGATCCAAGGAAGGAAAACTGGTGAATTGGTGACAGGGTCATGGGTGGCCAAGGATCAGTGATGCACATGGGGAAGTGAAGGCTGGATCGTGTAGTCTGATCTAATAGAAGCGATAGTGTAGGAAAAGGTTAATGCTGGTTGTGATAGAAAGGTGTCAGACCACACAGGTCATTACTGTTTGATGGGGGACTGTCACAATATTAGGTGGGTGGTGATAATGTTATGGCTGATCAAATTATGTGTCTGTATATATATCCCGACAGAAGGGAGTTAGCTTTCTTAAATTTTAAAAAATAAAAAGGCTCAGTTTGAATTTAAAATAAAATACCACATATACTGATCTTGACAGTGTACAGTACATCACAAATTGACCTTGATTTCTTTTGCTTTTCAAGAACAACAAATAGATATAAATTAATGATGGTTTCCCGAATCATGTACAATCCATACATCAAAGTGTCGAGCTGATAAAACAACAGATACAGATTCAAGTGGAATCAGTTCCAAGCAACAAAATTCAACACCTCCAGTAGACTTTACTTATTTTTGATCATTGCTTTTCTTGGTGGCTGCTCTTTTTCCTCTTACTGAAGATTTTTCAGCTGAATGCTACAGTGCTGATTCAATAATACAAAAAAAAACAGAAGAAAGATCTACAGCTATAAAGCTTCATATCTTTAGAAGAATTTAGCTTAGCTTTAATGTACAGTAAGTTGTTTAAATTATCAGTATGGACTGCTGCATGTAATATAAAACACTGAACACGATGGTGTTTCCATGTCCTAAGGACAGACACACGATGAGACACATGTTGCTGACGCGGGCTACGTCAAAGGGTCTTTACGTCATCGACTACGCTCAAAATGATTGGCGGATTTCAGAACGTGACGTGTTTTGAGAAAGGACCCAACTTCCGCATTGATCCTCGCATCTGTCTGCGTCTCCTAAAGCATATTATTTATTCCAAATATGTGTTGTTTTTTTCTTCTGAACTTCATTCATTCATATATTTTTTTTTATACAAGTTTACTGCATAAACTTATATAAAAAATAACCGTGTGTGAATTCTGAACAGCAGTGTTTTTGCACAAACAGGCAACAGTCATTTTAAAAATACACCCAGGGAATGATGAGTTAATAAACACGGATTAAGCCGCGTGTCATTTTAATCCGCGGTGACAGCGGAGACGAATGCACGCTTTTGCAAATAAATTAATGCATTAATAAATAAATAAGTCGTGCCAGGGGGAAGGGGATTGGAGCCGGTCGGTGTACTCGCGGTGATGTCAGCGAGGTTTAGGTGCTCGCCGAGAATGCCTGAGTAGTTGCGGCTCTGGCTCTGCCTCACCAATGACGGTCTCTCCATGTTGCATGTCCTTCAGTTCGGCGTGTGGCTTCTCAAACTGCCATCACGGATCCCGATTTGGAAGCAGAGCGAGCCGGTGGGTGGCTGCTCGTCCTGCGGCTCGCAGTCGGCCAAGCCGCGGTGCTGTCGCGCCAAGCGCGCGGAGCTCGCCAACAACTTTATGCGCGACATGGAGTGCCGAGTGCTCTCCATCCAGAGTCATGTCGTGAGGGGCTACGTGGGGAACAAATCCGCGTCCTTCCCTTTACAGGTAACACCCGTGCATTTATATATATATAAATTTTTATATATATACATTATATAAAAAATAAAATAATAATAATAATAATTAGATCTGTATATTTTTTGCATGCATGCACGCACAATATACTGTACAGCACAGAAAGTAAAGGTCACATGGTTAAAACATCTTCATGCATGTCTCATGGCTTAACAAGATGCATTATCCAGTCAAATTCCTTATTCCCACTCTCATTTCGTAAATCACTCTATGATGCTTCCCCCCCCCCTGTGAATATGTAACACCTGATCTCTGTAGTGTGTTTTTCTGAATCACTCAGCCCTGGCAGCGACAAAGCGATCATAATTGACACCAGCATCTTTAATGATCTGATCGATTCCTTTTAAGATGCAGTAAATGGGAAAATCAAAGAGAAAGAAAGGAGAAAAAAAAGAGATTCAGATCAGCTGAGCACTCTGTGTTCTGGCTGTCCTTCGATCAGGAGGTGTATCGATTCATTGGATTGTGAATCAGTCTCAGCTGTAAGAGCAACAGACTATGGTGTGCTACAAGTGCCAAAACCGCGTAAGAAGCGCGCGACATGACGTCACAAGCTAATGTTTTTAGTTAAAAAAAAAACAAAAAAACTTCTGGTAGCTAAAGGCTGCGTTCATATTACAATCCACATATTCTGATCGGATTTCCACGTCATGATGGTTCACGTTCATAATTACAAGTGACTTTCATCTGACTGAAACCACAGGCGTTTACACATCATAACTCATGTTTTGTCTTTTTAAACTTATATTTATAAGGTGCTGTTTGTTTTTGTAATTTTCTTGGAAATTACCTCAAGCATTTGAGCTATAATTTCTCTAGGTTGCCTCCCTGGGACCTGGACCGACTCAATGCCCCAAATATCTACCAGATCACCTATATTGTGATATGAATTTTCACATAAGAAAAAATGTAAATGCAGATAATATGTTCCAGTCACTCAAAAATATGATCAGTATTACAAAATAAAACACGCGAAAAATCAACGCTTTTGAACGCATTCCAAAGGCAACGTTGGTATCATTGGTTGACTCTTTCGAAACGGCTTTTGCTGACTGGAAGAAAAATCCGTAAAATTCATAAACTCGCTTTTCTTGGCTTTCCACTGGCTCTCGGGTGGTGCAATTTAGACGCTGTTCGGTTCGTTCATTCGTTGGCCGAAAATTCATATGCTGATGCAAATTTCTTGCAAAATTTAAATTCTTAAGGCAAAAATTTGTAAGGGATGGTATTCGTACTGTATGGAGGTTCCACTGTATTTGTTTCGCCGCTTCCTCCTTTGTTGAAATGAAATCTCTGCGCTGTCGCTGCTGACGGATGACTTCAGTGCCCTATGCATTCTGATCTGACCAAAAAAAAATAACATCCATTCTGATCTGACCAAAGTCACCACATATGGAAGTGACTCAAAAAAAAACCCCCATCAGAGTTGTGCGTTCAGACAGCCCTAAAAAAATCAGAGAAGTGTCACGTTAGAGTATAATCGGATCTGAGTCACTTTAGGCTGGTAATGTGAACATGGCTGTATTCCACATGGCTGTGAAAATGGTGGTATTCCACTGGTCTGAGCATTTCTAACTGAAAACACTATTTATATTATTTATATATTTAAGAGACAAGACTAGGTTTAAACGTTGTTTATTTTTATTTTTTATTTTTGTCCATTTGGTAGACAGGTAGTGGTAAAATCATTCATTCAAACTTATCGCCCTCAAAGTCAGCAGTAAGTATCCTAACGTTGATGAGATGAGCACAACTACAGTATGTGGTAGAGCATCACTTTCTTCAGTAATACTTTCAACATTAATCAACATGGTTAATTGTATTGTGAACCGCAACACGGTGGCTTAGTGGTTTGCACCTCCAGGGTCCAGGGTTTTGATTCCTGAGTCGGGTCTGTGTGCCTGGAGGTTGCATGTTCTCCCCATGCTTGGTGGGTTTCCTCCCACAGTCCAAAGACTTGCAGATTAGGCTAATTGGCATTTCCAAATTTTGTGAATGAGTGTATGTATGTGTGTGTGTGTGTGTGCGTGCCCTGCGAGGTATTGGCACCCAGTCTAGGTTGTACTCTACATCATGTCCTAAGCCCCCTGGGATAGGCTTCAGTCCCCCTATGATCCTGTATTCAGGATAAAGTGGTGTAGACGATGAGTGAGTGAGTCCCATGTCGTTAATTTAAATTAATTAATAATCTCTTTACGTTGCAGGTGATGGGCTTTGAAGTGGACTCTATCAACTCTGTACAGTTCTCCAACCATACAGGTATATTTTAAACATGCTGTAACTTACTACCTTAGTAAATGTTAGGAAAAATCCCTTATGATGGCTCACTTAGTGTGGACTTTTGCCTTTAACAATGAACTCAGTGGACGCTAAGACTTGCACTGAAATGTGTTCACTTCACACTGATAAATGTTGGCCATGAGAAAATCAGCGTTTGTTCACAGAAAGCTAAAATCTTGCATTGCGAGGTCCTGATTTGACGTTTTATCCTCACTGACCCAGTGAGAAGCGTTACAGCACCTTCTGACTTAACCCCAGAGCACAGGCTCGTGTTTTCCACTCAATTGCACAACATTTCTCTTGATACGTTCTTTAAAAACCTTTTCCGAATTTAATGTAGTGAAAAATCTGTCTTCATGAGGCCACTGCTCATTACAGATCCTGTCATTCATCTTCAGGCAGACGCGAGCTTACAGAGGCATGATCTATTATTTTAACACAAATTTATCGGATTAATTTTCTTAAAGCATAATTAGGCGGCATTTGCGCACACAGTTTATCAGGGGTGTAATCAAACCTTGCCGTTCTGTGAAAAAGTATTTGCCCCCTTTCTGATGGTTTTATTTTGTCGCTGTTCATGCCGTTTATTAATTTTTTTTATGCTGTTCATGCTCAAAAACCCACCATTGTGGCTGAACTGAAACGATTCTGCAAAGAAGAGTGGGCCAAAATTCCTCCACAGTGACGTGAAAGACTCATTGCTAATTATCGCAAACACTTGATTGCAGTTATTGCCACCAAGGGTGGCACAACCAGTTATTACTGTACGTTTAGGGGACAATTCCTTTTGCACATAGAGCCAGGAAGGATTGGACAGCTTTTTTCCCTTAATAAATGAAATCATCATTTAAAAATTGCGTTTTGTAGTTAGTTGGGTTATCTTCGTGTAATATTAAAATTTTTTGATAATCAAAATAATTTAAGTGTGAAAAATATGCAAAAAATACTGTATATACGTTTATACATTGTCCATTTGCTCAGGCTCTTGTCCATTTCTGATTACCATTTTTTCTGCTCTGGCCAATCAGGTGCGAGTGTTTGATCAGGTTGTCCCGGGGTGTGTACTGATCTCCGTGCATGTGCCGAGATAATTGCCGTGTAGGTGGTAGTTAAAAATGGTGTGTTTGTTGCATACACATTAGCCGAGTTGTAGATAACACAATTTGGCTGCGTTGTCATGTGATGATGACTCTGGACTGAGACTCCAGCTAATTTCATGAGGCATCTAAAATAATTATTGACCATTTGTCATGTTTATAATCTTTAAAAATTTCCATAGTAAAAAAGATGGGAGGGACGTTTTCAGGACGGAGTGCAGGGTGGATTAGCTGCTTGGGGCGTTATGATGATTTGTCTAGGGAAATGTACTTGCATGGTGTGTGTGTGTGTGTGTGTGTGTGTGTGTGTGTGTGTGTGTTGGGGGATCAGTATGCAGGTCGCCACTTGAGGTAGTCTGGGAGTCACAGGATGGAGAGAGTGCATGGTGAGAGAAAAGTTAAAGGACAAAAAGAGAGGGAAAATTAGTGTGTGTGTGCTGCTTATGACATTATCACATATAATTTAATCATATAAAGATATAATCTGGTGTTACACAAACACACTGTCTAGCTCTCGCCTCAGGAAGTAAAGACAGTGTTTGGTTCTCTAGCACAATCTCTTTTTTTTCTTAAATCGTTCTATTATCAGCGAGAAACACCTTCCTTTTTCTTTCTGCCTCACTTATTTAGATCTCACACTTGCTTCCAAGTCAGCTGTAACCCTACTGTGTAACCTGAATTTCTCTGTTAAAGCAGTTTTGACTTTCAGGCTTTGTTGGCCTGCTAAAGTGAGCGCCTAGTCTGTTAGTCAGGTTCAGGTTTTGCTTATAAAAATCCTTTTCCTGATTCTTGCTTGTAATAAGATGATGATGATGATTCAACCCAATTATTATTATTTATGTAACGCTTTTAACAGTGGTCATTGCCGCACAGCAAAAAAATATTTAAATATGTTGGAAAAGTGTGAGGAAATATGTATAAATCATAATTACCAGATTGTCTCTAGTAATAACTACCTAAGATGGCAATAGGAAGTAATCTTGAGAGGAACCAGACTCAACAGGGCACCTGTACTCATTTGGGTGTTGACCGATATCAGGAATTGATTTTCAGTCATACTACGATAATGATGAGATGATGATGATGATGATGATGATGATGATGAGTAAATATCATCGAGACACTGTGTATTATTGTGACATCTTGAGCACTTTCGCCTATTGTGTGCTGTATTCTGATAATGCTCGCATTGTCACCAAATCTAGAAATGGGTATTTTGGAATAGTTACAATGTATCATTTCAGAAATTCATATGATTGTCTAATAGTTTAATGGGAAAGTTATGTGGTTTTTGCCGATCCCTCCCGCTGTGATTTTGTTGAATTCAGACGGATCAGGTTTACAATGTACTACTATGATACACTTTAGTATTTCATTCGCATTGTACCTGGACTATATCATTCACCAAATTCTTTTATTTATTTTTTATTTATTTACATCAGTCATCTCAAATGGCTCTCCATTGAGTCAGTTTGAAGTAATTTTTGCTGCATTATACTTCCTATCTTCCTGTATTTCATGTTTTTAGTTTTAGAAAAAAGAATGCAAAAAGGCAATTTTTGTCCAAACCTGGACTTTGGATTGTGCAGAATAAGTGAACAAAATTCTAAGAGTACTTATCCCTGTGCCCGATTGGACCGTGGTGGCTGTACCCCTATCTCACCTACACGGTTTCGCACGGTGGCTGTAAGTACGGTTCATCATGATTCACCGCGAGTTTTGCCCTTGACCGTAACCCTATCTGCTCAAGGGCCGCTACATCCTGGCTTACCCTGCGCTTTGACCCCAGCTTCCTAACTGGGATATTCAAAATAATATCAGTCAAAATAATATCGTCCACACTGCACCAATACTGTGTAGGAAACATAATGAATATTAAACAGAAATATAATGATACAACTCGGAGAAGCTAAATTCTATAATTATATAGAAAATAGGATTTATACAAAAATATACTGTATATATTATATATAATTACAAAATCTGTCTCTAGACAGAAGAAACAACTTCATGCTGGACTGAATGGACTTGGGCTCATATGATGGGACTCAACAAACCATACATTAAGATTGAGAGATGGGTTCAGTTATTTGTTGGATGTACGTTGCATCACAGTAAAAGGATTTTTAGGAAGCTGTGATCAGAGTGCAGACCTGTGGAGGATACAGCACCACTGAACCATAAAGGGTTAAGGGCCTTGCTCAAGACCTCAACAGTGGCAGTTTGGTGGTCCTGGGGATTGAATTCCTCCAACCTTCCATCGAGTATCCCAGAACCTTAACCGCTTGAGATTTACTATTTGACCGCATATACCAGTTAGGATGCTGGGGTCAGGGCGCTGGGTCAGCTGGGATAAAGTGCCCCTGGAGCAGACAGTGTTAAGGGCCTTCAGTGTCAGCTTGTAAACCAGAGATTTAACCACCCTCCCTTTATATGTTCAAGCCTCACATCACTCTCAATGTCTGATGCCTGGTTTAGGGTCGGTAATCTATTTTCCATTTACTTGGCAGTGAAACCCCGGTTTAATGCAACCCCCTCCCTTTGGGCCTTGATGTTGTCTTTAGCCACTTTAGTTGCTTTGTGCTTTTAATGGACCTTAAATTGGAAGAAAAGGGGAGCACGGGGATAAAACGCCTGCTTTGCTTGGCTGACGACAAAGCCTGAGGCACCCACTGTCCTATAGATGGCATGCCAATTGTTTGAATGCTGAATTGAGCTTAACCTCAACACAATCTCCCATTGCCTGTACTGTGCGAACATCGTGTGTCAATTACTGTGATAATAGCGGGCTTCATGTCCTATCATAGTGAGCAGGCTGTCCCATGGAGATGGAGAGGGAGAGGATGTGTGTGGAATAATTAGGGTGTGCAAGTAGCTGGCAGCCATGGAGGGTTTTCTGAATGGTAGATTTGCACTCTTTGGCGGAAATCTGAAGGTGAATGACGCAGAGTGTGTAAAAGTGTGTGTGGGTGTGTGCTTGCATGTGTGTTGGCTCATTAGGATCCCGCACCACATGGCGTCGTCTCGCACTCCGTTTCACTCGTTCTGGCAGCAGCGATGGCTTCCTGGGCCTTGGAGAGAGGGGAAAGAAAAGTGAAAGGCACGGAGATGATGCGATAAATAGAATAAAAGTGCGACCGGAAGAGGAGAGGGAGAGATGACATTTAAACGACAGGTGGAAAGTCACAATAGAGGTGGACACCTGGAGAGAGATTAAAAACAGCAAGAGAGGGATAAGAGAAATTAAGATCGATGTTAGCTTTGTAAACATTGTGTAGAACTAGCAGGTCTGAACTGTACTCAAACCCGGGTGAGTGGACGGGGCTCAGAATCCTGTTACTGATCAAATGAAAGCATTTGATTATTGTTGCGGCACAAATTACCACTCGTAAATTACAGGCAGTGTGGGCTAACCGGTATGGGTTTATTCACTGTTAGCTACAGAAAAGGGCAGCTCCTTTCACATCATGTCTGTAGGAAGACGGTTCTGTACCATACAGAAACGAGAGAGCGCGAGTGTGTGTGCGAGAGCGCGAGTGTGTGTGCGAGAGCGCGAGTGTGTGTGCGAGAGCGGGTGCGAGAGCGGGTGCGAGAGCGGGTGCGAGAGCGGGTGCGACTGCGCGTGCGAGAGCGCGAGTGTGTGTGCATGAGAGAGGTTGTGTGCACGTGTGAAAGAGTCAGACTCTCCATGCCGTGATGTCAGTGTGAACGTGTCTCTTGAGCCTCTCGTGAGTGAATTCGTGATGTTTTTGGTTTGTGAGATCCTTTGTGTTCCTCCTCCCCTTCCCTCTTCCCACTCCATTGTGACTCAGACTGATGACTCTTACTTTTCAGATGCACTTTTCTCCGCTGTATGCTGCTAACACAGGCCTAATGCCGACTCGGCCGTGTCCAGGGTTCACAGTGGAGTCTTATCTCTCAGAAATGCACAAAGCCCAGATGTGTGACTGTCTCCTGCAGAGCCACAGAGCAGGCTGTGCAAACAACTCTAAATGCTTGTAAAGACCATCGATGCAGCAAGACCTTTTCGCTCATTATTTACTGTATGCTTGCGTTTCTTGTGAGGAGTTTCCGCTAAAGATCAGAGAATAGAAGGTAGAACAACTGACTGCATTATCTGTGTGACCTTCAAGAGCTGTTCAGCTAAACATATGGAATAAAATCCAGGCTGCGAATCCTTGGAGTGTAAATTCAGCACACGAGTGTTGTAATCGCTGCCTTGTACACTGTAAATCTCTATATGCTCATGATTATGATTTGGTGTTAAATAAATTCTCAGTGTCATAGGTGTTGGGTAGTGTGTGTGTGTGTGTGTGCATAAGTACAGCTTGTAACATAAAGACATTGCTGAATTGCAGTAGCGGATAGAGATGACAGGAGGGACTCCTTTAACAAAGAATCCCCTATGCGCTTGTACACACACACGCTCACATGCATACCGAGATAGTGCCTCTCCCGTGCAGCCCCTCAGGCTTTCTTCTGCCCTGTTACTTAGCAACAAGCAGCACATCATGTGACTGGCTTGGTGATTCACCTGAATTGTGACATCACAGCTTCCCAGGGCAACAGTAGCTGTCTCTGATGGAGCAGCGAAGCCGCTGTGCACTGCACCTCTGTGTGTGTATGCGTGTGTGTGTGTATGCGTGTGTGTGTGTATGCGTGTGTGTGTGTGTGCGTGTGTGTGTGGGTGTGGGGCTGCGTGTGTGTGAGGGTGTGTGTGCGTGCGTGTGCGTGCGTGTGAGT
>JAQMYJ010000010.1:10823426-10839742 GCA_030014305.1 Clarias laeviceps | reverse complement strand
TAATGTCCAGGTCAAACGTCTGAATTTGCTAGTGTCCAAGTTAAACATCTGAATTTGCTAATGTCATGATCAAACGTCTGAATTCGTTAATGTCCAGGTCAAACGTCTGAATTCGTTAATGTCCAGGTCAAACGTCTGAATTTGCTAGTGTCCAGGTTGAACATCTGAATTTGCTAATGTCATGATCAAACGTCTGATTTCTTTCTGGTTAAATCTGTCTGAATTTCACTTCCACCTCAAGGTTTGATGTGTTGTCTTGTGAGATGCTTTCTGCTCACTGCAGTTGTAGGTTTATGCTAATTAGATAAGTTCAGTATATTACGATAGGTTAAAGGGAGTGTATATACAGCAAAATTTGGTTTCCTTTTAGGCATCAAGTGGAAAAGTTTTATGAACAGGACTCGTGTCTGGACTGTATCTTATGTGCATGAGAAGTGTTTCAAAAGTTTCATACAAATTCTTGGGTGCATTTTAACTATTCGTAGTTACTAGCATGAACATTTACCCAGCTTCGGGGTGCATAAGAAATTACTGTTGTAACCAAATAAAATTCACATGTGTAAGTTAGAAAACAAGCAGTAAAGTAAGTTCATAACTTCGAAAAAACTTTTTAAAAAGTTTGAAATATCAACACTTCCAGCTTCAAGATCTAAATTCACAGACAACTGTAACTGATCCACTCTTGAGCTTTAGGCTTGAGTGAGTCCAGTGTTAAGCTGTCCCTCATTGAGAGAGTAGTTCTCCAGTTCTCCCTAAATGACCCTAAATACTGGAGAGATCAAAACACCTGCGTCACTGTCAGTCTGCTGTCAGATTGTAAATTTGCTGATTTTATTAGTTTAAAAATAAGACAAACTTTGTGCATGTGGGTTTTATTGTACACACTTAATTATTCACATGCATATTTTATTTGGATGTATTTATTGTTTACATTATAAGAATGTAATCATTCCCAAGTTTTTTCAGTTATGAATGCTTAAATGTGAATTGCAGACTTGATAATGAAAAAAAAAGCAATATGGATTTGGCCTGTAAGCTTTTTTTTTTTTTTAATAATGCATATGTAATCTGCATACTCATTTTTGTTAGTATGCATACTTATTTTAAAGTATGCATTATGCATACATATTTTGTATATTTTATTTCTGATTTACTATAAGCTGCTTTCTCTTTGTTTTGTGTACCTTATTATGTATTTTTTATTGAATCCAGGAAAAGAAAGCTCTCTTCCTTACTAAATATTCCTTATATATTATTATATGTCCCAATGTAATAGTTTGGTAAATTGGGGCTGCAATTATTCCCTGGGCCCTATATGTCTCACAGAAGTGGCCTAGTGTATTAACCAATCATGAGGATCATAATTTATAATGGTAACCCTGATCCTTTGATGATTTTAATAATAGCTGGTTGTACCCTTCAATGCCAATTCGTAATTAAATAGTCATATCTAAATAAAATAATGGACCAATTTTGAGAACTAAAACTATGCACACTCCATTAGAATGGATTGTTAAAAGAAACCAGATATGTTCAGGACACACTGATTGGCACTCATAAGATCTTAACTGCTGTGGATCAAGTAAGTGTGGGGGGTTAGGTGGGGGCTAACAAGAGACCATATGGCAGACAGAGATAAAGCATTATTTGTCCTATACAAAGGGGTGGGGATGACTTTGAGGAAATCCTAGACAACGGAAAAATTGCCTGGTCCCTGGAGCCTAAAACCCTCTGTCACTGAGCCTTTGCATGAGCTCACACTCTTTGTCTTTTTTGGAATTGGAAAATGTTAATCTAAACCTGGGGTGTCCAGACATTTTTTTTTTAGACTATATCAAAATACCTGATGGCCTGTTGCCAAATAATCACACAATATAAGAACCTAAGAACCTTGCAGAGAAGAAATTATATAAATTATTACTCATTAACTGAATTGTTTTATAATTTCTTAATTAAATTTGATTTCTTTATTCCGGAAAGATTTACTGATAAAATAATTTTACTGTTGTCTTACCTCTGGTCTGTGTGTGCAGAGTTTGGATTTTCTCCCCATATTATCTGTTTGTTCTTAGCCCCCCCCCCCCCCCTTAATAATTTCTATTTATTATTAAAGAAATAAATGACTAAACGTACATCTAGTAGTGAACAAACTGACTTTTATCTCAGTGGTAATTTATAGGTACAGGGTTGTGAGAAGGCTGAAGTCTACCACAGCAGATTTTGGGCATGAGGTGGGGTACACCCCAGACAGTGTCCCAGTCCATCGCTGGGCACACATGCACACACACACACACACACACTAATTAGCCTAGTCTGCATACTGTACCTTTGGAAGGAGAATGGAATATAGGGAATAAACCAACCAAGCAAGGGGAGAACATGCAAATTCCATACTAGGCGAGGATCAAACCCTCGGCCCTGGAGGCATGAGGCCACAGTGCAGACCACTATACTGCATGACAGAGATATATCGCTCTTAGGGCATTGGTGGCTCAGTGGTAGGTTTCTAGCATGCCATCAGAAAGACCTGGGTTCAACTGCCACCCAATGCCCAAACCCCAGTCACTGGATGTAGTGCTGGTCCAAAGCCTGGATAACAGTGGGAGGGTTGTTTCAGGAAGGCATCCAGTGTAAAAACCTGTCAGCCGAAAGTCAGATGAGATAAGAGAAGATGAAGTGGAGAAATTTCTTTGTCAAAGACAAACGGTACAGTATATAAAAACAAAAGAAAAAAATACAATAGTTACACTTTCAAACAAATTGCACTAGGGTATATAATATAGGATAATATTGCACAGTTTTAAAATGGTGTTATTGCACAGTTGCTATTGCACAAAAGTTTAAATATTGTAACTATATTTAAGATATTGTAACTACATTGAAAATAAAAAGATATTGTAACAGTATATAACAGTATACAAGTGTGTGCAATATGGTGACAGGTTCTCTGGGTGCACTGTGCTGGCTACCAACTGATGAAATAAAAAAAATGAGATAAAATTAACGTACTCTGGATTGCAGATATCGGAACTATATATATGTAAAGTTATTGTTTCTAGTTAAGCTGGTAAAGTGGTCGGACAGGAAGTAGGGTCTTTAAGCTTGCGTTTTATTTCCACACATATTGTCCCAAAACCCGCCTTCTGTCCACAACTATACGCTGTCATTACTCATACCCCTTATTTGATTGGGCTACATGATATAACTAACCAATGACAATTGAGGAGGCGGGAAAAATCAGAATACGGATGTGGAATAAAACGTGCTCGAGGATTGCGATGGTGACGAGCGAGATCTGCCGCTAACGGACACAAAGAGTGAGCCATCATCTAAACACAACGCCGAGTGAGGTTAAGGAGTGTTGAGTATTCGCAGGAGTTGGGGAAGAAGACTCTGACATTTCGGGTTAGATCTCCTGATATGAAAGGTTGTCCGCTTCGGGAGACGGGTAATTAATTGTTAATGTTTATAATTCGTAGTTAGGGTCGAGGCAGCGTAATGCCTGGTCTCCAGGTGAAATATAATGTTGCATGTTATTTCTTTGCATATTGCATATGTGTATGTAAGACTGCATGATGGTTGATAGTTGCTTAGTAACGCCTGGGCAGAGTATTACAGCTTTACTAGCTGCGGCACTTGCTTACTTACAGGGTTATATCAAGCAGTATGCTAACTGATCTGCCTTAAGATGGGCATCATTGGGACTTTGAAACATATAAACATGAATATGTTTAGTACTTCTGGGTGATCTTGATGGAATCGTGCTGAAATAAACAACCCCAGTGACCTGGTTTGATTCTGCGCGTCAATGTCGCGCGATGGCTGGGTTACTATAGTGCAGAGACTGAGATGGGCGTGGTTACACAACAAGAGGCGTGGTCTAGTGCAGTAGAGCTTCCCCCAACCCTGGTCCTGAAGGATCTCCTCCCTGTCCTGCACACTTCAGTGTTTTCTCAGCTCAGCTCTCACAGCACTAATCAGCTAATTAATAGACTTGAACTAAGTGTTTCAGAGTAGAATGAGATCAAATGTTCATGTTAAATGGCTTCAAGGGTTCAGTTTGGTTAGCTTAGAGTTTATTTCTGTAAACGGTCATGCTTCGTATTTCTAGAAAATGACGTTGCTCCGTGCACTTAAAGGAAAACCTGGCCATGAAATATTAAATGTGTTTACAGAGTTATGTTTGATGTCTTGAGTCCAATGCAGTGAAGCATGTTCAGAGCTCTATGTCTAACTTAGCAGAGGTTTTGTGCTGGATACCCTTCCTCACGCATCCCTCCCATTTTATCAAGGCTGGAATCAGCACTTCATCCAGTGGCTGGGGTTTGGGCATTGGGTGGGACCCAAACTCGGGCCTTCCGCATGGCAGGCGAGAAACTTAACACTGAGCCACCAACATTAAGGAAGCCATCTTTCAAGCAAGTGGAACATCCATCTCTCAGCAGAGTTGGCCTTCTTAGGCACAATCTGTCTCGTGCACAATCAGCAAGTTTCATGATGCTCTTTCATCCATCCCCAAGACGTCTTTACGGGTCCACCAGAAAAGCCACAGAAAATTCGTTACATTTTAACACCTCACTAACCTCTCTGTTTCGTTTTCTTCTAAACAGCTCCCTTCTCTCTAACAACTTTCCATCCTACTCTCACCTTCTCTGTTGTTCACGTGACAAGCATTTTCAGACAGGGGATGATGCTTTGACTTTGAAGGATTCCAATGTGAGGAATTTACCAACTTCGCTCAGACTGAAGAAGCTACTCAGATGAGTAGTGAAACATTTCTAACTAACAAGAAAGAAGTATAGTTGACATGACTCAACTTCCAGAGGCTTGAACCCCCGACCTTCCGATCAGTAACCCAATTGACTTAACCGAATGAGCCACCAATGGCAAGTATATTTGTATTATCGTTGTAAGGAGTTAGCAGCTATGTTCTCCTCTGACATCTTTGTGGGACAGCTTTGTTGTTATTGAGTTATTCCCATTGAAATGGTTAAAGTTAATTATTGAAACAATAAACGAAATTAACAGTCATTACGGCAGATGGGAAACATGCTGTGGCTTCAGTGGAATTTAGAGAAAGAAGAAAATTGAATTAAATAATGCTAGGTTGTGCCATTACTGGTAGGATAGTCGAATACTACCATTTAAAATGCCGCTTAATTGAAGAAAAAATTAATTGAGCTCAGACATAATGGATAAGTGGAGATGTGTTTTCCCCCACACACACCATTTTCCAATGATGTTCATCATATTCATGAGATCCATCAGGCTCAAAGTTCTAGAAAGAAATGTAGCTATACTGTATGTCGCACTGCTGCTGAGGTTCGGTTTGGCTAGTGATCTGCAATCATGCTGACATGCTAATGACAGCGGCATTAGTATGAATGTTGAACCTTTTGGTTTGAGCAGAGTTGGTGAGGGAGCGGGACAGTTTTCTTTAAGCAGTGATGAACATCTCATTGACAGTACAAAAAAAAAACAATTAGAAAACCAATCTTCTGTCCAACTGAAGAGCACAGATGGTTCATTAATTTTGATATGCAGGTCATTGTGGCTGGATTTGACCTTTTAATAATTCTGTACAGATCTGTAAGTCCAGACCTTCAGTGTCACTGTCTGCCATATAGCTTCATGCTACAAACGCATCCAGATTTCACTATGTCATCTGGGACTTTTTAATTGTAATGTAGCACATGTTTCCTCCTAAGTAGGTTGCAGACTTGCTGTTTTGTAATGTTTTGCAGTTTTAGTTAATCATTTAACGACATAACGGCGGTGGCGATCATTGTCATCTAGGATCATTTGTTGTAGTTAGGAATCTGTTACCAAATACAGGTGTCATGGTGATACCAGTCTGAAGCACTGGATCACTGCTGGATTGAATTTTACACATTTTCCGATCTGACCCACTGACACGTTTCTTGAGGAGTGAGTGAGTGTGTGTGACGGAGCCTGACAGAATACACATTTTATTCTACTTGTACTAAAGCACACAGTCATTGTGCCTATGATGTTTCATATTACACAGTGGACAAAGCTTGCATAGGATTGGCTCAGTTACTAATATAAAGGATTTTTGTTTTTGTATTATTATTGTTTTTTGTATTGTTGGGTATTTTGGTCCATCCACATGTCCTACGGCACAAAGCGCAATGGATATTCTCCACCCTGGAGATCTAATCCAATCCATCCAATTCTTAATCCATAGGGTTTAATATGATATATTGGCCCACCCTTTGCAGCCATAACAGCTTCAACTCTTCTGGGAAGGATCTCCACAAGGTTTAGAAGTGTGTTTATGGGAATTTCTGACCATTCTTCCATTCTACTGATGTTAGACGAGAAGGCCTGGCTCTCCTCTCGAATTCATCCCAAAGGTGTTCTAGCAAATTATTTCCTGTTTGTTTAGAATTGCAGCAGAATCTAAAAACAAAATTATATCGAATTAGGACACATTTATAAAATTGTGATAACAGAATCACAATACTAATCGAAGTGGCACCTAGGTATCGCGATAATATCGTATCATGTGGACCCTGATGATGCCTATTCCTAACTGTTATTATAGTTACTATTATCATTTAACAATAAAATCTGGTTTAAAGGACGTACAATACAAATCTAGGAATTGTACATTTCTAATGTAAATCTCGATATATATAAAAAGGAAGTCATTTTAAATCTATAGTTTAAGAAAATGCTTGTGGTGCTGTATGTGTGTGGAAAGCTCTCATGGCTCATAAATATAAGCGTATATATTTGCTGAGCATGCCTTCTTTTCAACAAGTTGAATCACATTTTAAAATAACCATGGCCTGCAGTCATAATATTCCCTGAGTGAGTTAGTCTTTAAAAAAAAAAAAAATATATATATTTTTTTTATGGATGTGTTCTGTGTGTAGTCGCTGAGATCAGGTGACGGGTCAATACGGAGCTTTGAACAGCCACATTGTCTCAGAAACATGACCTAAACAACAGTGATGATCCTTATTAGCCACTGAGGTAATAAATACTAACCCTATTACAGTACCAGTATTGTTCATGAGAAGATCAGACTACAGGACGACAACTGACTATCGGCTCCTATAAAACGTCTTACAAACATTTTTGAAGTCTGACCATAAGCTGGGTTTCTTTGCACTTAAACTGTGTTTGTGATTGTTAGCACCATGAACCTACTTGTATAAGCTGTAATTTTTGCTTGTCCTGTTTTCCATTAGTCCTTTCAGCACGAAAGAAAACATGAAGGCTGCTTCAAACGTGTTTGAAAAAGTGCTTAAAGAAGCCGAGTTATTAGATGACTTGTGAATTGAAACAAGTCACTTTCTCCAAGTCCATCTGTCCAAAAAGCACTCCATAATTTGCACTTGTCTACATTCCCAGTATCATAAACACGTTTGGGTTCTGCATTTGTTCCTAAAGAGATCAGAACAAGCCATCTGAATGTACTTACTGTTCCAGGCGTTATGGTACAAGGTAAACCCCGGAAACACAATAAGCCACTTATGCCTAAGAAGGCTGGTTTTGCTGACAAATTAGGTTTACGGGACAAAAAAAAAAAAAAAAAGACGTAGACGTTGTATGTGTCCGGTCATGACACCGAATGTTCCAAAGTTCCAAAGACCCGGAACCAATGGAAAGTTAAGACTAGTGAAGGAGAGTTGCTCTCCCAGGTTTACTCATCATAAACAGAATCCAACTGTATTAATGCGATAGGTAATATAATGTAGTGCATGTAAACGCAGCTTGAATGTGGTTACTTTTGGCTTTCCTTCAACTTTTTAAAAAAATATAATTTGCAGAGCTTCTTGTGCTTCTCTTGGTGCGCTTTCATGCTGAACATGCTTTATTTGTACAGTGCCCAGGAACGATTGCTCCTCCATCCCCACTTCACCTCTGTACTCGGGTGCACTTGTGTGTTTTCACTCTCCAATACAGCAGGTGGCAGTATGCACCTAGTTGGTTTATGAGCCACCATTAAACACGAAAGAAGAGAACAAGGAAGTCAATCTTTGGGCAACGGCTAATTATTATTAATATTTTGCGGAAAAAAATATCAAGAGCGACACTCTTGCGTGTATTGTATCAGCCATGGCTGTGTAGGTCAGATGATTGTGTGCTACATGCGCAATAAGATTTTGTAGGATACAGACAGTGACCAGTGACTCCACTACATCAACACGTTGTTTTTCAGCCCTAGATGCACTATATTTGCAAGCTGTATGATTTGCAAACTGTATGATTTGCCTAATGTGCAGTAAATTATGTAAATTTGGAACAATTGGGCAATTGGGACGACCAACCCGCATAGGTTAAGTGCCAGTGAAACAAACACACAGTAGTCTACAACACAGGATCTTCATGTATTCACTTTTTATGATCCAGCAGCAGACACATCTGGCTAATAAGTGGAGAGGACGGTGTGGTCTGGTTTGAAGGTACACTTGAATTTTTCTCTATGTGAAAAGAAACCACCCCAAGAGAAAACGCTACAAGCTTACAAACTCAAGCGTTTGGGACCAGAGCAAATGAGCTGATGTGTGAAAGCCCAGTTTATTTCCATCTGGGCGGTCTTTATTATACTAGTGTTTTCTTAGAAATCACATAAATAGTGTAAGTAGTGGAGCTTACTGTAGTTATAGTTGCAATAATCTCCTTTTACAACAAATTTCCAGCCAAGGTAATATGACCAGGAAGCAAGTGTCCTATTCAATTAAATTAAATTTTATTTGTATAGCGCTTTTAACAATTGTCATTGTCGCAAAGCAGCTTTACACAATCAAAAGAATTATTTAAGTCTGTATGGAATGTGAGTGTGCATGAATCAAAATGAGCAGATTGTCCCTGGTGAGCAAGCCGCGGGAAAAGTGTCGTATGAGGAAGAGTGTTCCAAATATACATCTGGATTAGGACGGCAACTAAGGAATATTTTGATGATTTGATTAATTAATCTACTAATTAATGCTACAATTCCACAATAGCTCTTCTTTAGCTTTTAAATTGAGCTTGAGGTTGATTTGTGCATGTGGTAACTCATAATCAAGATAATGATGAATACTTCATTAAAATATGTCTTTTAATGAACTTTCCTGATGAAACAAAATCTAAAACCAATAAAATATCAATACAAAATAAAGCTTGATGATTGCGGATGGTAATTATGTGAGTTAAGTTGAAATGTTAAGAAAACCAAGATAGTGTGTGAATAACCAGACAGTAAGGGAAGTGGGGGGGATGAGGAGAATATGGCTAATTAGCGTGCATGCGCGTGTGTGTGGCTGTCAGCTGAAAATAGTGCAGAGCACAACAGTGAGCGAGAAAGAGAGAGAATGTGTGGTTAGCGCTGAAAAGCCAGCAATAGTGTATGCGTGTGAATTTCACTTTAAAAGGGTTCATTGATTAAAACTGGAAATAAAAACCAGACTCATAGCAGCACACAGTCACTAATTATCCACATTCTCTTTAGTTGTGAATCCTTTCCCACTCTCGCGTCCTTCACAAAAAGCGACGCTTGGCCACGCCCCCCCGCCAGCACAAAGTCTCTCCTTCTGATTCTTGTGGCTGTCTTGCTCGAGTTAAGAGTGAAACTTTCTCACACAAGGTGTTCACCATCGCTCTATTTCTCGCTTCACTCCAGGAAGCCTCACACCTACACATCTGAGCGTTCACAGTTCGTGTGAGAATCAAGCACGATGACATCATGAACGAATCAACAGCTAAATTTGTGGCCAACTAACCTGATTACCGATTTTAGTTGATAACTTTGATTACTCGTTGCACCCTAATCTGGATGAGTGAAGAGTTAGCAAATTAAAAGTCCTTACCTTGATATATTTTCCTCCTTGTTCTAGCAATACATTAATATCTATTTGTATGATCCTCGTACCGTGATGCTGAGGAGAATGGAGGAAATGTTGAAAAGTCACGTTACTGCTTATTGCAGGTAGTGATCTGTCTTTAGCTTGGAATAGGTTACAGAGGAAAAGCTGAGATTGGGATGTGACGAGATGACAGTGTGTTTAACAGTAGGATTACTGTGCTGCTTTGTTCTGAATTCACCATTAATACCTAAAGAGGATTGGAGGCATGGTGCTTTTGAAATTTTCTGTTGAGCTAAATAACAAAATGTCCCCTAAGCAAGTGTCCAGAAATAACGTAACATTTTCTGTCCCTGCTATGACATTTTCGCTTTGATTGACACCGCCATCATCCAAGGAGAGAGTTCCTGTCTTGTTTGAATTTGATGCTAATGCGATGTGACTTATCCAGGCTGCTGCTCCACAACGCTAATCACGTCTAATCTAATACAGAGCTGATTAGCAAAGAGGAGGCACAGTCTTTGTTTTTCTTCCAAATGACAGACCCTTTTTGAAGTCCACTTTATGGAAATGGTCACCTTTGGCTGGCAGATTGCTAGCTCAGAGTGTGTGTGTGTGTGTGTGTGTGTGTGTGGGAGATGATTAGCATTTTGAGGTGACGCGCTTGCTTTAGCCTCACGGGTCTGAAGATCTCAATCCCCTCAGGTTTGTGCTGACGCAGGTTGATGTGGAGCATCGTCAAGTTTATGGGATCTGTATTTGTTCTTGCTGTCATCATCATAATCTCAACTGTTGGGATTAACATTAGCATGACGTGTTAGCCAGGAGGGTTAGTGGATGGCCCTCTTTTTCCTCTGACCTTTATTAGTCTCTGAGGAGAAATTCTGAGGTAAATGTTGGGGCAATTAGTTTAGGTTTTAGGTTGTATAGATTTTTGACAACCTTTTGTTGTCCGGCATTTATTTATTTATTTTTAACACGGTATATTATATTGTGGGTACAAACCCAAGGCAAAGATGTTGAACCAGGGGACTGTGATGATCTTCACAGGAATCTGTGGGGCGCTAGTGGTCATGGCAGTGGCCTACTATGCGTACTGGTAAGTGCTGCTTCAAGTTTTTTGTATGTATAGTTAGTTTAAGAAGCAGTTTTTGTCTGTCTTTAGTTGCTCAGGCTTAATTGAAGACTGTTAGGGTAGTAGTCCCCATCCTCCGGGGCCATGGATGATTTGGTACCGAGCCGCACAGAAAGAATAAAAAAAAATTCTTATTTAAAATTTCCATTTTATTGACTGCAGAGTTTATTTATTTATTTAATCAGATCATCTCCTTTTTCTCAGACTCCTCTCTGTATCGGTTTTAATGCCCGATAAAATCAAGCTACTGTTACAAGCTAAAGATTACTAAAACACAGACGTCTCTGGAGGGCTTTTTTGAAAAATAGAAAATACACAAATAGTAAGACATCAGAGATATGACTGCTAATGGCGAGAAAGCTAAAAGTCCTACCTAAATTATGGGTTTATCGCAACAGGTGCTTTACATGCTCCAAGCCCACTCTGTGTAATATATGCAGCCTTAAGTATGTTTGAGAGAACTTCAACTCTGCCAACATTCTTGATTAAAATCAAAGCAAGATATCCCGAGTTCGCCACAAAAGCCCCGAAAACCCCGCTTTCATTTCCAACAACTTATCTTTGTGAGGCGGGGTTGTTTGCAGTGACGGAAACAAAAAGGATATCACGAAGCAGACTGGACATAAGGATTACACTTTGGGTGTCATTGGCGAGCCGTCTCGTCGCAGAGAAACAAGTTCAGGGCTCACAATTATTTTGCGTTGTGGTATGTTGTATTTATTACACGCTTTAGGTGATAAAACCGGTCCGTGGTGGAGACCACTGTGTTAGTGTTTAAGCATGAGTAATTGCACTTTGCACTTTTTTTTTTTTTTTTCTCCCCACACTTTTTTTTTTTTTTTTTGGAGAATGTTCCACGCAACGTTCAGCAATTTGCAGTTTGGCGTCCACTTCAGACCTGCAGTCTTATAGAGTTTATCTTCGAGATGACCTAGAGCTGAGAGATAAGGGAAAGCATGGCAGCTGTTTTCTCATAAGCAGATGTATCCCTTTATGTCTAATCTCCCTTGTGCTCGCTACCTTAAATATTCTTAATAGATAAAAAGGCAATGTTCTATTATCTTTTATATAATATTTTCATGGTGATTGTTGAACAGGCACCCTTACACAGTGGCCTTTGGCCAGTAGTATGAGTGCGTGGCTTTAGACTGAGCAGAGTTCCTTTTGAGGTGTGATGTGTTCTTGTCACAGCAGTGCCAACACAAGATGCAAAACTGCAGACTTGCTGACTTCCTACAACTAATTAAAAAGGGAATGTGTTTGCGCTGGTGCTGAAACTTCTGCTAGATTTCAGAAAGAACTTTGGATACTTGAGGTAGGAGAAATCTACTGGTTGGCTCAAGTGATAGTCACAGATAGAGCTGTCAATCATTGGTCGACTCAAAGTTTGGGCATTATGGTTTTCGGGTCCATGCTCCAGCACTAATGTTTATTGTCTGATTTGTCTCAAGCAGCTCTATATTTTTTTTAAAGTTTTTTTTTAAAGGTAATATCTAATAAACGCTCCACACTTCAGTCTAGTAGGTGGTGCTATTGCACAAACTGATCATAATCTCAAAAGAAGATAAGGCTTTTATCATACTCTTGCGAAACATGAATGTTTAAGGAAAATATGGAGGCCATTTGTATTTTCTGCAAAAGCTTTAGGTTATTATAAAGTAATTCATCAATTTAAGACCATTTAATATTAACTAAATAATGAAAATAATAATAAAAAAAAAAAAAGTGTGACTCGATTCTGAATACTAATGCCCAAAAACCTGACCCACTGGTTCAGATTATCTAACGATCAATTCCACTGCATAATCACTTAAATCGCACAGCCTTAGTGGCAGAGCGGCAGATCAGAAACAAGGTTAATGATTCATCAAGGTGTGCTTAATGCCTTACCTTGTGCAATATTTCTCATTTAGTGTTTTATGGTTAGTGATGCTGCGGAAAAAGAAAATCTAATTAACCCATGTCATTTAACAATGGAACAAATAACTACATGATCATGTATCTATCTATCTATCGTGAACATGTGACAAGGTAGTTATCAGGTTATTATTACTCTTATCAAGTTTTAACATTATATTCCAGTAATTGTGTTATTCAGCTCTGTTTAAATAAAATGAACAGAAAAGTAAAAAAAAAAAGTTTTCTTATTGATGGATTTAAAAAATATATGTATTGCTTCATACAGTATGTGAAGTGTTTACGTAAGCGCATAATAAATATGGCTCAAATTAATGTCATAATCAGATAATTTCCACTTATAAAGGGTGTTCAAGTCAAACCAGGACTTGCGATGAAATTTCTCGTGAATGAAGACTTAAAACCGATTGACACTTACAGGAGACTAGCCGCATTAAAACATTTGGTGCACATGTTTTAAAAGAAGGCTGTATGTCTGAATGACTCTCCTGGCTCAGAGCTCACTGCAGTCGTTCCAGTTAACATTCAGCAAGTGGCTGATCCTTGAAAATCAATGAATAACTTAATGCCAACTTACAGAAGAGCAAGGACACACAATCGTTCAGGAACACTGCTTGCACGTTACAGGAGCTCGGCTAGGAGCGAACTGTACAGTCTTGACCTCACGCCAAACTATTTGAACATGGTTGGACTATTAAAGGAGCTCCTGGGAGGCCAGCGTTTCAGACATGAAGCAGTCAATCCCATCATGCCTCTGAGGTACTAATGAAACTTTCTACCTTGATGGGATCCAAGCACTAGTGAAACGCTGGGATAAGTGCATTACTGTAGCAGGGGATTATATAGAGAAATAAGTTTTTTTTTTTACTGTGTAAATCTGTGTTCTGTTATTCTGCACAATAAAAAGTCCCGGTTTGACTTAAAAGCTGACTTGCTCATGTTACACAGTTCTGTACATATAGAGATCGTTGGAACTTTACCTCTATCTTATGTAAATAGCGAGTGTGGGGAACTGCCCCCCTGGCCCAAAAGACCATTTGTTTCACTCACTAACTCAACGTCTATACCACTTAATCCTGTATTTAGGGTCGTGGGGGGCCTGCAGCCTATCCCAGGAGACAGGGGGCACGAGGCGGGGTACACCCTAGACAGGGTGCCAATCTATCACAGGGCACATACACATTCACTACGGGCAATTTAGAAACTCTGATCAGCCTAATCTGCTTGTCTTTGGACTGTGGGAGGAAATCAGAGTTTCCTGGAGGAAACCCAAGCATAGGGAGAACATGCAAACTCCATGCACACTGGCCGGGAATCGAACAGGAATAAGGTTTGAATAAGGTTTGTTGGAATAGATCGGACCCCAGAACCGTGTCAATATTTGGCTTTGTAATGCAAAACCAAGGCAATGTCCATTTACCCGGATAACCCATGTGCAAAGACATCTGTTTTTGAACAAATGTGCATTCTTTTTTTTTTTTTTTTTAACCGTTGAATTCTTAATGGCGTAACCATGGCGATTTAAGGAGGAAATAACTATGTGAACATTTTTTATTATTTTATTTTTTTGGGATCTTAGGCTCAGGGTCATACAGTTTGGGATGTTGGTGACACTAGCCAAGAAAAAAAAAACATCACCTGGTGCTCTGCTTGTACTGTTGTATATGCAATATTTGCAAGGGAAAATAGCATGTCTGGGAGAGAATGCTGGAAACGGGGGTATGGGAGGATTTGTATGGGCTGTACGAACTTTCACCTAGATAGTGTGTGTGTACTGCATGTGTGTATGTGTAGGAGAGAGAGGGAAAGCGGCGCTCTAGCCTGGGGCACCTCTTTACAAACTTTTCCTCAAGGTCCTAGTGGATTTTCTAGTTCACATAGAGAACGTGCCCGTGCAGAACTGCGCTTTCAAGCGATTTTGTGTCCTTCTAAAGAGAAAAAAAGCTTTGCGCTAAGAGCCAAGTTCGCTCTCATGTCCGTTAAAACTGAAACCCTGGCATAGTCCTGGAGTCGGCGAGGCATGCCGCCACAGCTACAAGGTAAAAATAGACAATGGGCAGCGACATATCTGGAACCGTACACGTGTTTATCAGGTTTTGCGTCGCCGTCGTCGCTGGTGCATTTGGAAACGGTGCGGGTTATGTAGGGCACGCGGTGAGTGACCTTTATCTCTCGCTTTCTCTCGCAGGTCTGTGGTGTTGAGTGACGGGCCGTGTAGAAGAGGACTGTAAGGAGGAACAGCCCATTGTGGTAAGTTCTTTAGTTCTTCTTTACTATATTTTTATTTATTTATTTATTTATTTATTTATTGTAAAGCAGAAACATGAGTGAACATGTCATTTCAAGTACATCAGATTCTCTTGTAAAGCAGAGGCACACTTGAACAATCTTAATATACAACACCGTTACACACACCCTTATAGACGCAACATAAAGAATTGATTAGTTGAATTGCATTGCGAAGGACTAGACACAGCTCTGATTCTTTCTAGTATCGTGAGTGACCACGTCGCTCTCCGTTGACCCTGTGTACTGCAGCTTCATCACAATCTGCCATTATTAAGGACGTGAAGGTGGAATCGACTTCACAATTTGCACATAGTGTTAAGAACACAAACCCTCAAGTTACATTAGATTAATGAATCATCGTTATCTAATCGATCAGGACAAGGACGCATCTGCATTTGACTGAATGCACGTCCTCTAGCGCTTCTGTTCAGGTGTCCCTGGTGTGAACATTAACTATAGCGAATAGTGTTTCTTTTTTTTAAATAATAATGTTCCCTACATTTGCAAAACAAATACTACTTATCTAGCTCTCTTACCCCAGCGTTCACCTAAGCGGTCGTCGTTTTGCTTGACCTCAGGTGCATTATGGGTACTGTGCGGATCTCCGAAGCTACATCGCAAGGACGCTGTTAGATTGTGCTGGTTTTTCTACAAAGTAGGATTATTATTCACAAAAGTCCCTATATAGCGCACTACAGTGTTGACTTTCAGAGTGACATCCAGATTCAATCACGACCACGCGCCTCTCACTGTGCACCGATTCCACATTTGCATGTAGTTTACATGCTTAGTGTTGGCCGTTGGTTCTGCTACAACACACAGCCACACACATACACTGATTGTCTCTCGTCACAGGTGCGCGTGTATGTGTGTGTGAGGAGAGGGCTTGTCCGTCATGGGTTTGTTGGCCTGGCTGAAGAGCCAGTTCATCCTGCAGCTCTTCATCGGCTTCGTATTCGTGGTCAGCGGCCTCATCATCAACTTCATTCAGCTGTGCACCTGCATGCTTTGGCCATTCAACAAGCAGCTCTACCGCAAGATCAACACGCGCTTGTCCTATTCACTATGGAGCCGTGAGTATTGTGTGTGTGTGTCTGTGTGTGTCTGTGTGTGTCTGTGTGTGTCTGTGTGTGTCTGTGTGTGTCTGTGTGTGTCTG
>JAQMYJ010000010.1:10790336-10813866 GCA_030014305.1 Clarias laeviceps | reverse complement strand
AGCCAGATCTTAATTAGCACGATGATCTCATCTTAGATGTGTCAATTCATCTCGGATGTGTCAAGCGACGTACGAAGAACGGAACCCTGGACTGGATAATTGGTATGGAGAATAAGTGAGTGAAAATACTTAGGGTCCTGACGACTGTGGAATCTGGTGTTACAAAGAAGAGTATGGCAAACATACTATACTATACTATACTATACTATACTATGTTATACTATACTATGTTATTAAAATAGATACTCAACTATTCCTCTGGATAACATCTATACATCAGAACAAATCTTCTTTGGTGGTATAAGTGCGAATGCATAAGCAAACCTAATGCAATAAAAGTAACCTAATGACGTGGAAAATTAAGAATTCCAATCAGTGAGGTTTTACTGACTAGTTAGCTCAAACCCTTAATTTTTGTTGTTTTTCTCACAAACTGCTAGAAGTATTTGTGATTTTGTTTATTACGCGACCATGCTGAAGAAAACCTTTGTGTGTCTTCTAGCTTCTGTAGCTGTGCGGCGTCTCATCGGCGTGACGGAGGTAAAGAAAACCGGCTCCAGTTATGGAAATGCGGAATCCAAGAAAGAAAACTAGAACTTTCAGCTGGTCTGACTGCCCGTGTCCGCTGTATCGCTCACTTTCACTGCTAGGGCATGGAATCGCCCGCCTGTGCAGTCGTCCTCCTTTTTAACAAAGAACAAAAAAAACAAAAACCAAGCAGGGGGGAAAAAAATAATAATAAAAATGTCATCATGACATTTAAAGCATGTGGGGGTGGGTTGGGGAATGTAGATAATTAGAAGTTTATAAACAAGATTACTACTTATTAATTATGATGATTATTAAAACGAACAAAGTCTGAAAGCATTTGAGATTATCGTTTCCCTTTGGCAGCCTGCCGGTTGTCCGGGAGGTGGCGTGGCAGCTCCGTCCTCTCCTGCTTAGCTTAGTTCCTCACTAGTTCAGGACCAATCTCTTTAAAGGTTTCTACAGAGCCATGTAATGTCCACTTCCTGTCTGTAACCGTTATTTTACTCCTGTGCACGGCCCTGCCCCTCTCCCACATCCAGCTGTTTTAACTTGAGATGTGAAATGATGCGACACGATCATGTCCAAACTTTACCTACTAAAACCCAGACTGAATAAAAAATAATAATAAATACTGAGTACAAAGCATAGGTGAGAACCAAGCCACTGCATCGTAGTCAGGGCACCTGGGATGAGTCCTCGATTGTGGTTAAAATAACCGCAGGTTTCAAATTTAAAACACAGCGTCATGAAGAGAGCTATAAATGAAAAGCCATTCAGTTTGGTTCCTTTGAATCACTATATTGTGGGTAACTGAGGAGTCAGTTTTCATTTCATATTAAATCTATTTTTGTTTAAGATGTCAAGGACTGCTTGAAAAAAAAAATAATAATAAAAGTGACCGTATAACGTATTTAGTTGGTGCATGATGAAATGTTAAAAATGGTCTACGTAATTAAATCACGTGGATAGTTTTTAACATTTATACGATTAGTTTTAAGCTGAACTTAACAAAAGTGTGTTGTTACAAATCGACCAAGGTGTTCAGTTTGTGTAGTTTACTCACTGTGACGAATGGCTTTGTAACACATAAGATTGGACTTAAAAATGAGTTTTCCCCCCTTCTCCTGTGTTAAGTTGTAAATAAACATTTGGACGTCCTCTTTAGCATTCTTCAATACATTTCCTATTGGAATTTAGCAATAGTGATAAACCATTTAGGTCATGCGTGGTGGTTTGGTAGAGGAAAAAAGAAATCCTAAATGACCTTCCTTTTTCAAACAATGTCAAAAGTTCCTATAATTGTGTAAAGGTTTTCTTTATTTGTTTTGTATTAAATCTTCATTGGCAGTTAGTTAGGTTTTTTAAAATAAATACTTGACACAGGGCTGAACTATAGGATACATGGTGAGTTTAACATTTGCGTTCGGTTTTTCTTAATGAGATAACCAGACTTGCACTGGATTTGCTTTTATTTAACCAGCTATCTCATTTGCTCATGAAGATCAACTTTTATACCACTAAGGTCCACCTGGGCCTTAATAATAGTGCAACTTTTTTCTCATACAGAAAACCATTTGCTACAAATCTATGTGGATTTTGTCATGCAGGGTTTCATGTATAAGGTATTAATTTTATGATTTTTGGAAATAGATTTTGTTCTATTTTGTGTGCGTTCTATCTGTTCATTTGCACCCAGTTTGTTGGATCAGCTTTCATTGTGCAAATCCTGCATGACGTTAATGTTTACTGCTGAGAGATACGGTAGACCACTGAAAAATTAAGTTTGTCTTTTTTTTTTTTTTTTTTTTTAAATCAATACCACAATTTCAATACTTTCTCTTGTGTATTCTAATGTATCCAGCCCAATCCAGAGACCAGTCGTTGGTTGCTATAGTCATGTTTATCACTTTACACTTTTAGCTAGTGTACAGTGTTGCAGTTATTTATCTTCTAAAGTTACTTTCTTTTTAAAGCACTGATGTTTTATTCAATCACTTCACATCCTGGACATTTACTCACAATGACTGATTAAAGTCTGCTGTTTTACCAAAATGTGCTCTGTGAAAGACGACCTCAGTGTGTGAGGCTTGTGTGGAGGAGTAAAATCGCAAGGAGTGTTTCTCACACAGGGATTTCAAATATGTGAGATAAAATACTCTTTGAAAAGATTTGAGGTTTGCTATGTGGATGGAGATTGTGTAGAAATAATAAATTAATATCGTAATTCAAAACGCAGCATTTCCCCACTTTTTTGTGTTATGTACAAAACCAATTAAAGAATTCAGTAAGTGATAGGAACTGGTGTCATTTCATCTTATTTATTTCAAATCCAGATGTTACTTACATTTGTTCTTTAACTATATTTACCCTACTGTGTTTGATCAGTTAGAAAATGATCAGAATTTGAAGACTTTGATCAGAATTAACTCCTCGCATTCAAATTTGTTCAAAAATGTGTAAAAAGATCTGACGTGACTTACTTTTTTTGCAACACAAAAACCCTGCAATTTTTACAATAGGGGTATAGACATTTTTTTTTTATATCCACTGTACATGTTAATTTGCTTTCGTAGGTGTTAAATTACCTCCGGTAGGCTACCATAGCGCAGACATCTACATTTGCACCTAACATTCTTAGGCTATTGTTGATAATACAGGGTGGCCTGAAAGTCTGGATCCATAGGCATTTTACCTTCTATGAAATTTAATATTTTTATTATTTCAGTACAGATTGCTTAAAAACTAGCAATACAAAATCAAACTTAAAAAAGACCTAACACTGCTCAGCTTTGTTTTCTGAAGTCAGTTGTCTAATCAGAATCAGGTCAGATGATTGCTGCACTGAAGGGGGAAATCATCTCTGCATGTGACACCATGTGTGTTAAGAAATGTTGTAGAGGTTATTTCTTGTAAATGATACTTTTAAAAAACTTTTGCCTACCTAATATATTGAGATCAATTACATCAACACTAATGCACTTTTTCCATCACTAATTTCATCACATTTATGCCATTGTTACTGCAACAAATAAGTGATTATAAGCTTGTATCCAAAACCCTCCTTGCTTTTTGTATTCATTTATTTTTCTCCATGAAAGTAGACTCTGGGTGAATATATAGCTGAATGAGTGAAAATCATTAATTTATCTTCTATACCATTTATCTTGTGTACAGGGTCACGATGTGGGTGCCAATCCATCACGCGCAAACACACACTCATTGTCTATACTGCTTTATCCTGTATACAAGGTTGTGGGGGGCCTAGAGCCTATACCAGGAAACTTAGAGCATGAGGCCACACACACACACACCTCTGTGCAATTTGGAAATGCCTGAAGTACCTGGACGAACCCCACCACGCAAGAGGAGATCATGCAAACTCTGTGTACACTGACCCGAGGCGGGACTCGAACGCAGACACTGGTGGTGTGAAGCCATAGTGCTAACCACTAAGCCACCGTGTGTACACACATGCAGAATTGAACGCGAATTCTGCATGTCTTTGGGCTGTGGGAGGAAACCTGAACCAGGAGGAAACCCATCTAGCACACATGGAGAACATGCAAACTGCACGCAGGCGAGAATCGAACCGTGGAGGTGCGAGGCAACAGTGCTAACTGTGTGCAGTGTGTGAAATATTTTAAAGACAAAAACAAATGTATTTATGTGACAATGTCAGCTTTTAATATTAAACCATTTGAAGGACATCTTTACTTTGTGGACAACTGAATAAGTTGCTCACTTTATTTATTCTTGAAGCTTTTATTTTAATTTATTTGTAGGGTTTTTTGTTTTTGCTGAATTAGAGAAACTGAACGTCAGCTTGTATCACGAGCGTGACTTGCTGACACTTCCGGTCATGTGACGTAACAAACCCATAGTGCAACAACGTAATGCTTCTGATTGGATATTTAAATAAATAAATAATAAAAGCTACACGAAGCCGCGTGGCTTCTCCAAACAAACGCACGGGGAAGTTACATGACAGAGTCCTTGCAGTCGGGTAAGATCAGTGTGTGTGTGTGTGTGTGTGTGTGTGTTCTCAGTAGCGCAGGATCAGATGACTTCTAGTGAGGAGAAGAAAGAAAAAAAAATCAGCTTTCAAGCTTGATACAGCTGAATGAAAGAGAAAAAACAGGACAGCGAGAGGAATACTAATTTGACAGGTGTGTGTGAGTGAGTGAGTGAGTGAGTGAGTGAGAGAGAGACAGGATGAGCTCTCTGAAACACCAGACTGAGGCTCTCAAACTTTTACACGAACTCCAGGCGAACAGGATGACTGGACGCGTCACGCGTGTGACTGTAGCTGAAAGAGCCAGGGAGAGTTTATTATCGCGCCTGATGGACATTTTATCCCAGATCATCTCCATAGAGCTGGATTTAACATCGAGTCTTGCTGGAGAGATGAAGTGTTTCCTCAGGCACAAGGTAAGCGTCCTGATTGCCATTGTCCTGAAGATCAAAGTCGTTTTCCGTGTCATTGACTTTCTGTCCGTGTCCGTGTCCTCAGGACAGCGTGGATCTGAAGAACATCTGCTTGAGAATGGCTGTGACTGAGAGCTCTGACTCCGACCGGAACCTGAAGGAGCTGCGGCTCTGTCTGCAGCTCATAGTCAACAACCTGCTCTCTGCTCTGCGACACCACAACAATTTATCGTCCACAGGAGCCACGAGACAGCTAATGGGCATATCCATCACACTGCCTGACATCTGAACCGGTGTGTTATCTGCAGAGCTTGCCTGCTTTTCACGCTGAACTGACAGCAGTGTTATTTTTTTTTGTTTGTTTGTTCATCTGTTTAGCTTTGAAAGCAAGCAGAGCTGTAGAGATCTCCGGCATGATCCTGAAGAACCTGCATAAGTCCAAACTACCTCACCGGGTTAAGTCTTTTAGTTTATTTCTAAAGGTGGAAAAAAAATCCCAGGTGATGTGACACCTCCTCTAAAAGCTTGCATTCTCTCTTTACCTTTTTTTAAACATACAGACAAGAAGTAAATGGACATCCATAGTTTTACGGTAGGGTGGCACGGTGGCAGCACTGTGGCCTCGCTCCTCCAGGGTCCTGGTTCGGGGAGTTTGCATGTTCTCCCCAAGCTTGATATGTTTCCTTACGGTACTCCGGTTTCCTCCCACAGTCCAAAGACATGCAGATTAGGATAATTGGCGCTCCCAAATGAGCATGTGAGTGAGTAATGTGTGTGTGTGCCATGCAATGGATTGACACACCCTCTAGGGTGTATCCTGCCTCGAGCCCTAAGGTTCCAGGGATAGGCTCCAGACCCCCGTGACCCTGTACTCAGGAAAAAAACGGTACTACTAACGGTATGGTACTATACAGTATTTGAACCAAAGTTATTGTTGTTGGCTGTTAATACATTATTAAATTAAGACTAACTTTTCTTTAGCTGATCTAACCTGTCTAGATATAGAATGAATGTCCTTACAGATTTTTAAACAGCATGTAAACATCTTTCAGAACGCTCAGGTCTTGTCTCTGATGTTTGATCAGATGTTTGATGTTTTACCCTGTGTTTAACATAATGGTAGTTTAATGGTACAAATGTGTATATTATTATTATTATTATTATTATTTCTAAATATTTTACTTAAATGTTAAACTCCATTCTGAGTTTGACCAACAACCCAGCCTCTTTAAAAATCTTCAATTTCTTTCGTATTTATACTTCTTGGCATGCTTAAGGATGCCTTTATCCTGATCTGAAAAGAAGGAAACAATGTTCATAATAATGACAAGAAATTTTGATGCATACATTTTTTTCCTAAAATTATGGCATCTTGTTTACTTGCATGTTAATTGCAATAACCTGAGAATGTTTGTTTATTATACTTATTTGGCTGAAACTTTTATCTGAAGAAGCTTGATTACAGCTTTTCAGTTGAAGGTTTACTGCAACTTGAAGCGATGCTAGTATTTGCACTTAGAAAGAAAAAGAACTAGGATAGCTTTTAGACAATTAAACTTTCAGAGTAAAGTTTTAAAGGTAGAACTTTATGTTCATCTACTTTTTATTTCTTTTTTGAAATATGAAAGTTGTTAGGTCAATGTTAATCAATGTGAAGGCCTATAATCACTATAATTACCTGAATAGTTTCAACCATCTATGCCTATTTATTAAAATAGACTTCTGGAATTGGTTGTTTGGTTGGTCATGTTTATTGTTCTCTTGTTATCTCACTAACGTCAAACAGGAGATGTCTGTAATGTTTTTCCTTTTAGCAGGCAGTTTTACAGGTGTAGCGAGTTTAGTAACTGACAATGCAAAAAAAGTATCTGCCCAAGCAGTATTATTAAATAGGCAGCACTTAAACAAACAACAGAGTTGTCGTGTGTATGTTTGACACGTTCATGTATAATTACTCCAATTGCCTTACTATTAGAAACTGCAATGCAAATATGATCTCTTTACAGTAATGTTACCATGTCTTACAAATGGGACATGGTACTGTTTTTGTAAAATTGTGCAATTATATTCAGAGGGCAATTTGTAACGTACCAACAAGTTGCTGTTACATTAATAGTAATATATATAGTATATATTAATACGCTGTATTAAGTTGGCTTGCGTGAGCTATAGTAAATAGATTATTGTCTCTCTGTTCACGTTGTTTTCACGTGCCCATGGTTAGGGAATGTTGTCATTCCTAAGAACCCATTCTACTATCACAGCTGATCACAGAGTGTTTTTACCTGCTACATTGTAGAACTGTTTTTTTTTTTTGTTTGTTTGTTTTTTAATAATGAGGGCTGTTAAAAAAACATTTAATTATTTATAAAAACGTATTATGAATGAGAACTAAAATCTATAATTGTATGGAAACACAATGTAAAATGTTTGTCCATAATACAGGTCACATACTAAAAGACACCCTAAGGTACTTTATCTGTGGTATTTGAAAAGACTTTGAAAAACATGATAAACAGGCTTGACTACAATTCTTATTCAAATATTTCCACTTGGTTGGGACGTTTATTTGGGGTTTATTTAGTTAGTCTTGTTCTTGCTTATGGCCACAAGATGATGCTACAGACCAGCCCATGTGAAACAAAGTTGAAGATTTGGAAATGAACACAACTATCTAATATCTAATGATCTAGAACATTTTGTTACAGTTATGTTGATAGTTTATGTGTAACATATAATCAAATAAACTATATTTCATACGTGTATAGTGTTTCATCTCCTGGAACCGCATAATCCTGGTCCTCAGTCTACAGTAAACATTGGGGCCAAGGCAGGAATACATACGGTATAAGAGAATTTATACAATTTCACGCATTTTCATATAGTTAAACAAAGAATCCCTGCATTTGAACCGCTTTATCACATAAAAAAGCAGTGTATTCTTGCGTTATTTTAAACCGGAATTACAGTTGTGAAAATGACTGGAGTGTAGTTTCTCCTCTGGCCAGTAGAGGCCGCCCAATACACGCAATATGCGCTTTGTGACACCCAATTCATTACTGGATTTAGTCTGGTGATGATGGATGATTTATCACTTCAAACACGCCTGTTAAAGTAGATAATCGGAAGTCATTGAGTGGGAATTTCACTAATCTGTGCCGGATGTTCATGAATCTCCGGGAATAAAACTAGGAAACTTGACTATAAAATTGTCACAAACTGGTTCTGGGAGGCAATTTAAAATCTTTTGCATGTTTATCCTTCTCCAAAACCCATGCATATTCATCTTTGAATTTTTAAAATGTGCAGGGCTGAGATGAGCTACTACTTAAGATGCAAGAACATAAGATATAGCATAAGTTAGACATAAGGAAGTAGGCAGCGAGGGAGTTCTCAAGGGACCAAACTACTGTAAACTACCCCCCAAACTACTGTATAAGCAGTTTGTGTTACACAATTGTTTACTATTCTAGTATTTAAAAAAAAACACCTATATTGTATATTGTATTAATAAATAAAGTGTATAGTAAATGACAATTTAGTCTGCATGCTGTAAAAATTGCAAAATAGTTGCTTCAAGCAGATAATACACAGTGACGCATCAATAAAGGCAGTAAAGATCCATGGTGACCGATTTCTGTTTCCATTTTCTAACTATAAGTAACTATTATTGAACTGTACATTCAAATAAAAATATCTTAAATGCAATACAGTAAATGTTGCTGGTTAAGCTAGCTACCTAATTACAGATAGCAGTAAACATAGTCCTGTTGTTTATATTAGGTCACTTTTCCATTTTACACAAAACAGTATTGATTTTATTTTTTTTTAAACAAAGACACTTATGATATGGCCTGCATGTTACAAATGTTCTCAAATGCTTTATATACACATACATATATATTTAGCCTTGTTACATATAAATTTTATTACCAAAAAATATTGTATTTTTATATATTATATTTTGGCTATTTATTGGAACAAGAATGTTTATTGTTAAACTTTTATGTTTATTATGAAACTTTACACTCAGATCATATCAAAGGTTCAAGTTGCCTTTTTGTAGGCAGACTTGTTTTTGAGTTATTGTATTTTTACAATTCAAATTCAAGTCAACTTAAAGAGAACTATGGTTCTAGATGAGTTCATAGTAAATATAATATGTTACTTGTAGTAAAATTTAAATAATATGAATAAGTAACTAAAATAATTTTGAGATGGCTTTAGTGTTGTTTCTGATCTAAGTCCATGTTCACCTCATTAAGGACTTGTTAATTGTTTGAGGTGCATCTAAAAAGATAAGCACTAAGTATGTATGTCATAGTGGGAAGCATGGCTTCTCAACATGTTTTCCATTTGAATCATAAAACACAAATAATAAAACTGTAAAATATTTCCCCAATGTTTTAGCAGTTACGTTTTATTTATTTTTTAATATATGAGTCTTTTTATCATGCAGAATAACAAAACACTGTAAAAACTCTCTTTATTTCTCTACACACCTTCTACACTAATGCACTTATCCCAGCATCTCACTAGTGCTTGGATAGCATAAAGGTAGAAAGTTTTCTCAGTATGGCAGAGCCATGAACAGACTGCCTGTTGCACGTCTGAAACCCTGTCCTCCCAGGAACTCCTTTAATGACCTAAATATGGGGAAATGGCTTGAAGTGAGGTCAGGGCTCCCAGACGAGTTCCTTTAAAGGTTTTCGTGAATAATTGTGTGTACATTTCCCGCAGACAGATTTTCCAAAAGTTCTAAGGAATTTCGCTCGCTGGTTGTTCATAGAAACTACTGCAGTGGGCTCTGAGCCACCTCGGCCAAGATTGCATTCATGGATCTACGGCCTTCTTTAAAACGCCTTTTGTCCCATTTAAATGTTTTACTGCAGCTAAGAGTCTCATCACTGTACTGTGCTTGAAGTATTCTGTAAAAGTCAATTGATTTTATACCTTCATTCATGAGAAATTCCATCAAATATCCCAGTTTGACTTGAACATCAATTGTAATTAGCATAGACATTTGTTTAAATGTCTGTTTTCACATTATCCTGTTGGCTCTATTCCTTATCAGAATCTCCAAAGAATGATGTTTTGTCCATTAGATGTAGCGCAAACAGACTTTTTCCAGTTTACACTTCATGCAAGCTAGCTGCTGTAAATTGTCCTTGTTTTTATGTCATCATGCTGTCCTGAACTCAAGATGCTATGCCACCATCATGGATACATCAAGTACGAGGTATAATGCTGATCCATTGTTATGATTCAAGGCTGATTATTTTAAGTCATCCATGCAGTTTTATACTATAGTACACTTCACAGAACTGCGGCTTGTGTTAGGGTCACCCAAAGTCCCCAGAGCTTTTCGGAGTAGTGTTGCTTTTGCAAACTTGAAGGGACGTGTAACCGACATGTACATGTAGCAATTCATCATGTAGTGCTGTAACCACAGCATGTCGAGACTACATCACTGATCCAGGAGCAGCTGTTTTATTAGGCTCTCCCTCTCCGACTTTTAATTTTGCCATGGGAGTGTTTTGAGGTTAGCATCCCAAGTGTTTGTTGCATGAGCCTCTATACACAGCACTGAACTCGGTGACCCTGGCGCCCTCAGTGGCCCAGTGCAGTGCGTTGGAGGAGCAGCTCGATTTGAGGAAGATGTACTGTAGTGCTTCTCATGCTATCTGTGTCTTAATCTTTCTGCTCTTTTCCATTTTAACTAAGCTCAAGATGCATGATTATATCCTTTGCATTATTGGCAGGTCACTTATTTTTAACATGGGTATATATATATATATATATATATATATATATATATATATATAGATATATACTTTTAAACACTTGTGCTTATATATCTCCTACTAAAGGATGAATAGTAACTGTGATTAATTTGATCAAGATCCTCCTGGTCTCTTTTCTCTTTGAACATGAAGTTTGTCTTCTTCACCATTTTCTTTTTCTCCCTCATTCTGTACTTCCTTGACATCCACAGCAGCCGCTCTGTCTTTTGTGCTGGGCTGAACAGCCCTGTAAAAGCAACAGTTCATATCTACAGTATCTCACTGTTTCGCTCTCCTAAACACTCTGCATCTGCTTCTTTTTTTTTTTTTTTGATTTCCCACACCTCCGCCCTCCCGCCATTCTCTCATGTGAAGCCAGACAGGCAGCCATGGTGGACGTGTGTGTGTGTGTGTGTGTGTGTGTGTCTATCCATGTCTGTGTGTGGTATGAGTCGTTCAAAGGCGTCCCTTTCTTGCTGGGGGGTCCGAAGATGTTTCGTTCTCCCTCTCTTCTTTTTTTTCTTTCATCTTTCTTCTCTAATTCAAGGCCAGACAGTGATTTCTATATGATGAGTCACTTGATAGATCCTTCTTTTTTGCAGAGGGATGAATAGTGGTATCTTTCTTTCTTTTCTCACAATTCTTGTTCTCCTTCTATCTTTTTCCATCCAAAGGAATACTGTAGTCATGAAGGAGTTATGTGGCACAAGTCTCTCTCTCTCTCTCTCTCTGTGGGGTCTTATCTTCTCTTTCTTTATTCTCGCACTTCATCCCCACACTTTATCCCCCCATCACTACATCATCCATTTTACCAGTGCAGCAATGGGACTTTACGGTATATCTGTACTTTCATTTGTCGTTGTCTTTCTGCCTTTTCTATCTCATTCTCTCCCTTTTCCTTCAATTTATTCAACTAATGGGAGGCCAGAAGTGTGGGCTTGTGCTTGTATAAGCAATGGTATGGTAGGTTTTTAAATTGTCTGCTGGTATGTATTCATGGAAAGAAGGTATTAAATTGTTTTATTGCTTATTATTGTGTATGGAGGTTTGACATGGGAGAATGAATGTAGTGCCCCTTAAATGTATGACAGAGTACACTAATGATGTGCATTAAATCAGTTATAAAGGTTCAATCCATTTACTGTGCATACTAAAGTAACTAATGACTTACTCTTGAGAGCACCACCCCAACGACAAGCAGTTTACTTGAGTGTATACAGTACATCATGTTGTGTTACAACCTTAATGGAAAAACTTTAATGGATTTATCTGTGAAATAATTATATTTCATGAATCTATTTAAAATCCCATAGAACTGAAAAGAGGGGGAAAATTTTTAATATTTAAAATTATTATAAAGTTTTCTAATAAAGTTTTTACTAAGTACCGTATTTACTAAGAACATATGCAAAAAGTGTAATTGCTTATGAATATACCAAATTAGATATAAATTTGTATATTTAATAATATTAAATATTATTATAATAAATTATATAGATATATTAATGAATGTATATAATAACTTATGCAATATTGTCTTACCTTGGACAATCATGTTTGCACCTTTTTTGCACTCTACTGATCCAGGTTCACTTCACATACATTCCATTGTATATATTGTTATATTTATACATTTTAGTGCATTTAACCTGTATTTATTCTTTACTTGTTATATTTTGTTTATGCTTTAGTTTATTCTTGTGTTTATTATGGCTGCTTATATTTGTTATATATATATATATACTGTATATAATTGCTGATAAATATACCCAATTTCTAAATATATAAAGCAGAAATAATCATTTAGAAACAGGCCATTTTCTTCCACTTAGTTGTTTGATAGATGCAGAATTTCTATGTCAGAATGTCTTCTATCTTTATTCAGAATCAGTTTTCTCATTTATTGTGTGTTTAAACAGTGGTAACTCTTCACATACAGTATGAGTATTGTGTGTGTGTACATATGAATGACCTCATCTACCCCCTGCTATCTCAAAGATTGAATCTCGTCCCACCCTTTTGTGTGTGTGTGTGAGTGTGCTTAGGGGGGTTAATCCATCCACCCCCCAGCCCAAACCACACCCTCATCGCCCCTTCCCCCCCCTTCCCCCCGCCGGCATGTTATTTCTTGGTCAGATTCTGTAGACCTCCACTGTATTAGCCTGAGGGACTTTCTGTTGGCTTAAGCTCCTTGGTCTGATTCATGGTTAAATCACAGAAAAGGGTGATGCCCCCCTTCACAATCTTATCATACCCCAAAGCCTATGCTGTGTCCTGCCAGCTGCTCCTCTCACTGCAAAAAATAAAAAATAAAATAATTAATGTGGTTATTTTTAGTGTGAGAAAGCTTAAAAATAGGTCCAGGTGAGGGTAATACTACCTTGCGAAAGAGGCCTGTTCACGTTTTTTTGCTGCTGAAATTAAATACGCTTTAAATGATACAGTATCACGAGAAGCTAAACGCTGCGATGTTTCATCACCTTTCAGACATATTCAATGATCTTCACATGTAAAATGTTTATATACTTGGCTCAACTCAATGCTCATAGGTTCTTACATATCATTATGAAAACAATTCCTAATCCCTTGTAAAGCATGCGTTTGATCTCTTGTCATGGCAGTAACGTCACGGCACGTACAGTATTTAAACAAACTCGCGGACAGCTAAATTCATATTTCTCGGTCGTATCTCACTGTTCCATTCAGCCCCCTGAACTGTCACACTGACTGGTCACTGGACACTGAGAGGTCATCAAACTTTATCCCTTAAGGCTGTGTGGCCACAAGATCAGGCTTGAAAGAGCCCATTGTTTTTGTCTTGTGCCTGCTATCTGCGTTAATAATGTGCCCAAGTCATTCTTTTTCCCCGCCAGATGCCTGGCTGACTCCTCTCTGACTAAGTGTCTATATGAGAAAACAGGAAGCGTATGGGCGGCCTTGTATTTGGAGTCAACAAGCACTGAAGGTCCACAAAATGGTGGACGGTTTTTATTGGTGGCTTGCGGCCACGCTGTCGAATCGTAAGTCCTGGGAAGACCTCCTCAGATGACAATAATGAGGATTTTATAATGATGCCATTCACACTGATGGTGTATTTGATTTCCCTTGAAATGAGACGGATAAGTGATTTGAAGCGTATATTCCCTACCTAGGCTTGTACTGTTAATTGTGTGTGTTTGGTATTGTGTGTGTGTGTGTGTGTGTGTGTGTGTGTGTGTGTGTGTGTGTGTGTGTATGAGAGTGAACGAGAGAGAAAGAGAGAGAGAGAGTTGGTTTCATGTTTGCATAGTAAAAATCACCCAGTTTCAGTCACCTAGTCTAGTTTCTATGTCAGCTAGAGTCGGAGTCCACCTCTATAGCCCTTCTTTTTTTATATAATGACATAATGCTCCGTAGAGGTAATTTCGTGGTTCCTGTGAAGAGGAATAAAGCGTGTATGTCAGAATAACCTGTCAGTCAATCTCTCATCAGTCTATTGATTCCACTTAGCCTTTCCCTCTTTATTCATTTGCCTCGTGCGAAGTCGAGACTTTGAAAACGGCAGTTTCTGCCTTACAGAGTCCACATTTTGGTTTGTAATGCATTACCGCTCCGTTGACTAACCTGACCAGGAATGAGGAGTTCACATTGTTAAGCCGTTTGTTTTGAAAAACACTTCAGGTCTGAGGTACTTTTGGTCACCTGAGGGGAATTCAGAGAGGGAATTCCAAGGCTCTTTTTTGGATGAAGAAACCTTGGTGTGGTTTTCTGCTTTTTACACTTACATGAGTCTACAAACCTTAAACAAAGCCTCTCTCGGTCATCTGTGCCGTGTAAGTATGTGGTTTATAACGTAAGGCTTGTTTGAACTCCTGCCCTGAAATGACTCCAACATCAAGGCTAAATATTCCTCTTCGCTCTGTTTCCATCTCCTTTAACCATTACAATATAAAGAAAGCAGACAAGGTCTCGGCAGACATATTTTTTGTTTGATATTTAGCCTTGGTGAAAGATAATAAAAAATATTATAAAAAAATATTATAAAAAAATATATATTTAAAAAATTATAAAAAATAATAATAAATTCTGTTTTCCCCTAACAGTTGAAGCTGCAGCAGCGCTGAAAGATGACAGAATGTGTTGATGAGGTCATTCTGTACTGTGAGTGTACAAGGCAATATTGTATGTAAATAAAAACATGTAAATTACAGACAGTGATATATTTGCAATTTACTTTTAAACCTTATAAAGTGTGTAAGTCAGCTTAAACAGGGCACCATTACTTATAGCTGTACCTTATATTTTATAAATCTTCTCATTTACATTACAAGCTGCAGAGAAACAAATGCTGGTGTGTAGGAAAAATATATTTATAATCACTATAACTTATTTCACTGACATTGCACTACATTAAAAATAGCAATAAATGAATAAGTATTTTTTATACTACATTTTCTTTTCAATTAATCACTGATGGGATTGTGTGATTTGTTAAATATTCCAGATGTAAAATCTGCTATAACCATGCGTTTTTCCCCCCACAAACATGTTAGACCTTTGGATCGGGATGTTCCTAGAACTTTAACATGTTAGGCAACGTAAACTTGTCAGCTGGAATTTAACTGATCAGATCAGCAGAAAAATTTGATCACAACCAGTCAGGGTGGGTTCGTGTGAAACAAATCTTATGTTATATCCTTTCAGCCTACACATTATTCCTTCGCTGAAACTGGCCACTTTTCATACTGATCCAGAATTAGTTTCTTCAACCAAAATCCAAGATCTTAACAGCTAAAACCACACACTGATTTTTTCGAGCAGCAGGACAAGGAATCCTCTACTGACACCTCTCTGTATATCAGAAGTGGTGTGTTCACTTTTATGGTTTGTGAGAAAGTCTTTAATTGAAAGATTACGCATATTCGCTGGTGCCCCCCTGTCCATCTTTCTGACACAGCCGAGCCGACTGCGAACGTCTCCTGGGACGCATTAGACTGTGAAAAAGCAAATACTCTGTTTAAAATCCATGTTTCCAATTTGGCAGCACATGGTTTGAATTAGGACTGTATATATTGAGACGGGGGAGTGGAGTGGTTGCCCCACAGAGGTGACAGAGGTGAGGGAAAGATTCCTGTATAAGCACTGGAAAACACCCCCAGATTTCTCAGAGTTTTCAAAGACTGAGAAAAACTTAAGATATGACAAGAAATAGTGACAGAAAAATCAAGTCTTGGCTGTGTAATATATAATAAAAGTCAATAAAAGTTTTTTTTTTTCCCTAGAATGTATGCTTTGTTAGCTAATAGGAGTTTTAAGGGATAGTATAATTACATTACATTTTTTCCCCCTTTGAATGATGTCACACTGAATTTTTCACTCAGGTCATTACTAAATAAGAAAATCAATAACAGTAATTTTGGCTAATTTTATACTTAAAAAAGGTAATCTAATACTCTCATCTGGGAGTGGTGGCAAAAGTTTTGCTGAGTCTGAAAACGGGTCCGAATTCCTGGCATTACATCATCTTTTATGATGATGTCATTGTTACTGGGTGACTTTGGCATGTTGTGACTGATCGGGTGAAGTCACACAGATTATTTTTTCACTCGCTGCCCAGTGCAGGTCATTTATAACAGAGCAGTGGGTCACGCAAGTACTGTAGACTTCAGACAGCCGTTAGCCTAGCGGGCCCGCTTTCCTGTCCCTCCATGACTTTTCTCTTCAGGGGGCTGCTGAAAGAGTGACGTCTTCGTTTTGGAAATCATTAGGCTAAAAAAACATGGAAGCCTGTTGTGTTGCTTCTCTTGGGGGACATCATAATGATTTGATTTATAGCCACTGACGGTCATTTGATCAACCGCGCCCCGCTAAGCCTCAAGCTTACCTGTTTCTCTCTCTCTCTCCCCCACTAGAGGAACTTCAGAAAGCTCCGCGTCTCAGCTCTTATGGCCAGAATCACATTTATTTTCATTAGGTCCCGATAATGTCAAATGGAGGCAGGCAGCGCACGAGCCAGAGCCATAAAAACTCCCGCCGCCTGCTCCCGCCATTACCTCATACAGATCAGATCGCCCGCCGCATCTCAGCACCACTCTACAGAAAAAAAAATCGGAGGAGATTTTCCCTTCTTGGCAATCAGGATTGGTTATGGGTACCACTGACATCCACAAAATAACAGGCTGTTCAATGTTGCATTATTAGCGTAAGAGGAAAAGACATCAAACTGGCAACTTGTTTGATCGTGTTCTGGCTAATCATAGGTCTACCCTTTGGAAATATAATAACATGGGTATTTTTTTGCACACACTTTAGTTTTTATTTTTAGGGTCATGGTAGAAAAAACTCTACTATTAACTAGTTCACTAGCACATGCGGCTACCAATGTGACTTAACCACATAATGCTACCTCGTCTGCTAATAGAAGACCAGAATTATACTTCTGCATTTGTACACTTTACCTCCCAACAGGATAACCAAAACTTAATGTAATATATTCCAACAAAGCCATGTCCCACAGTGTGATTTATTTTAAAATCTCAGAAACTAGTGACTGATGCTTATTCCATAATTGCAAATTATTTCCAAAAGTTGGAAAACAACAGCGATGCTAATGCTGCAGGGGTTGTACTGCTTCTTGTTCAATATTCAGGTCAAGGTAATCATCACTGAAAAATCTATATGTAAATAGATAAAAATAGATGTAAATAGTCAAATTTACAGATAGATTTAAAAAACAATCCTACAGTATACTCCTAAAAAAACATCCTATACTCCTATTAAATTGCTAGCAGAACTAGAGGAACTATCCAAACTATCCAAACTCTTGGATTTACTTGCATAATATAATATTCTAATAGTTATTCAATTGTTATCTATTTGTAACTTTGCCTATTGAAAATTAAACAGTTACTGCTGAAATACAATTTGCACAGCTAACCACTGAGCATGATATTGTGTAAAGCTACACTTATCATGAACATGAATCTCATGGCAGTTATGGACTTGCAACAAATTTTGTAACTGGTCTTTTCCTGAGGCATAATGTTTGTATAACATACATCCTTACAAGAATTTGGTGAACAAGGTCTCTGATATTATTGGTTTTATGTCAAAACTATACATACAGCACATCTAGTCTTTGGTTGAATGTCCATAAGCAAGCTTTAGGAGATGTCTTTGGTTGCCATCAACATCTTCTGGAAGAATTCTGGTAGGATATTTCTGATATCCTGAACTTACAGCCTCCTAGTCTGGTTCCTCTTTAAGTTTCTTTTCTATTGCCACCTCAGGGAGGTTTTCCTTTGCCTCGGTCACTCTCAGACAAACTGATAAATAAAATGAATGCATACCGTATTTCCTCACACTTTTCAAACTCATTTTCATACATATTTTTTTTAATCTGTAAAACTGCTTTGCGACAATGACCATTGTTAAAAGCACAATATAAATAAAACTGAATTGAAGACCACTCTTTTTGCCAGAATCTTTCAGAATTGAGTTTGTATACACTACCAGTCAACTTCCTGTTTTTTTCCTGGTTTTTCATTCATTCTACTGTACACTGTAAAACAATGCTGAAAAATATGTAATAATCTTTAAACAGTTGATATTGAGATGTGTCTGCTACTTATACTCTGTAAAGCCTTCATAACGACTCTAATCTGAGGTGCTGTTTGTTAATTGGTGATTTCTGAGGCTGGTAACTCTAAATGAACTTCACTGCAGCAGAAGTAAGTTTTGGTCTTGCTTTCCTGGGAAGGTCTTCATGAGATCCAGTTTCATCATGGTGCTTGATGGGTTTTGCAAATGCGCTTGACAATACTGTTCTTGCAAGAACTATTCCAGAACAGCTGACCTTCATGTCTTAAATAACAACTGACTGTTGTCATTACTGTTACTTAATTATCTAATTCTGTATGTGTTGTTTCATAATTAAAAAAAATAAAAATAATAATAATATATCCAAACTTGTGTCCAAACTTTTGACTAGTACTGTATAGAGTTTTGGGCCTGGTCTGCAAATGTTCAACAGGGGTAAGGCTTCAAAAGCTTAATGTAGGTCTGATTTATTGATTCTGCAACCTGTTTTGATGTGTGTTTTGATCTTTTGCTGGAATTATGTCCAAGTTTCAACTATCTAACCGATAATTTGAGCAATACTGAAAGGAAATAATCCTGAAGTAATTCTTCTCATCACTAAACATACAAGGTAGTTCACATCTTTCTTGAATGGCAAGCTTTCAGTCCATGGCAATGTAAAACCTGCTTGAATGTAGATAGTTTCACTGGTGCTCCAGCAGCTTTCAGTTCATGGCAGGCCTGCGCCTTGGTGATTGCTGGGATTTCTCAGCTCAGAGTGACTGTTTCGGTGTTCTTCTAGACCTTGGCGAAGTAGCTGCATCTCCCAAAAATGTACTGACATACACTAGTTTAAACTGATCTGGGAATTTGCAGTTGTCTAGAAATGGCTTTCATTGTGTAAATCTACCATCTTTTTTCTCAGATCTGCACTGAGCTCATTGGACTTTCCAATTGCACTGTGTGGTGGTCAATCCCATGAGTTCTGTTCAACTCAATTTGGGGACTTTCAGCACCCCTGAATTAATAATCTAAGTAGGTATGTCTATAATTCACCTTGTATGTACAGTATACTTTGACCCTGTGTTGATATCACAAAAACATACAGTAAAAAATAAATTTAACATTGTTCACCAATTCTTGGGGGTTTCTTTTTGTTAAAAACTATTGAAAGTCCAATATTGCCATGACATTCATGTTCATGATGAGTGTTCTGTATATAAACTTCTAAACGCAACTGTTGCTGGCTAGCATGCTAAATGGGGCTAAACTATTACGGTTTGTAAAGCATAATATACTTTTACATTTCACTCACCCATCCAGTGAACTGTAATGGGAAAAGAAAGGCAAGGGCCCAGGAATCAGTCTTTGCATTTTACTTCTGTCCATCTGTAATAATAATTTTCCAGTTTAATAGGGAAAATCAGCACTTCTGTTTTTTTAATGTATGGGTACACATAGGCATGGATATATTGTGTAGCTTATGCTTACAGATGTCTGTAAGATCTTGTTTGCTAATTGAAAATGTGCCAGAATAATCGTAAATTTTTATTCTATTTGCTACTTCCAGCTGCCCTTGAGTATAATGTGTGATTTAAACTGATCAGTGTTGTGAGACAGAGCCAGCGCATGTTGAAGATTTATTCAACCTCCACACTCTCACTCTGTGATAAGCTAATCAGATTTAGCTCAAGTTCCCCTTACACAACTTTCCTCCTGTGATTCATCAACATAACCTACTTTTTAGGGTGTTCCTTAGCTGGTAACACATAGCTAACTGTGACTCCTAAACTGACTAGATTTTCCAACTTTCCTAATGATATAAAAAGCGGAATATTATAAACATGCTTTCACACTGATCCAAAATGACGTTGTGGCGACATCTTGCCAATTAGCAAACAAGCTGCATGAGACGTTGTTGAGACGTAATTCACACACGTTGGCTATGCACAAATACACACTTTTTTATATTTAACATTATGTGCAGTTCTAATAAAAGTGAGTAGGTTATTTTATTTTACCCTCATTTTTTTTTACAGGAGGGGTGCCCATCTGCCCCATGTGTTTTATTATTTAGCATACCTGCCAACAAAATGCAATAATCCTGTCCTACAAAAAACTTCTAAAATCCCTTTTTTCTTTGTAACCGCACTAAGATTTTGGTTAGCCATTTCATCACTGGCACAGCCTGACATGATCTATTATTTCAAGCCTGGGCTTGTCTTTAGCAAACTAGATACACCACTTCTATTCATTTAACCTTCATAGGAGCCAGGTAACCTCTCTCTCTCACACACACACGCACTCTTACTCCTCAAGACTGTCTACCTCATTTTCAGCCTTTACCGTCAAGGACAGTTAATAGCAGTTAACTTTCTTCATCTCTTCTTGGCTGGTAGACAAACGCATCCTCCCTCTGGTTATTCATCATCTATAGTAAATATTTTGTCAGGATGCTTTTTACAGATCGGTGTGTGTTTAAGCCTGACAGAGAAGGTCAGTGGAGATGGACCTGCTAGATTAACTATCATGTTCCCCATAGAGAAACATTTCCCAGTGGACCTGACTGATGGATATGAAGGGCCTGGGATTGATTTGGACTTGTGTTTCTTTGTCAAGTCCGACAGTGGGTGAACTTCCTAGACCAGTAGCTACATCTTCTCTTGTTCCTCTCTTGGTGAAGCAAGAAGTGTTAGTATCAAGTTTTTTTTTTTTTGTTCTACTTGTACTTGTAGTGTGGTCTTGATTTACTGCATAATGAGTGTTATACGGGAAACGACAAGTTATACAGCTGAATTGCCCTCAACGCACAGCCTGTATAAATTTTTATCTGGTTCGGTTGGTCAATTTCAGCAACGCTAAGAAAATGAAGCAATCACATTAACAGCTAAATGCAGTCAAGATCCCGAAGAGAGTGTTTCAAGCTATGCAACTTTTAGATGTACCCCATTGATGTGATTTATTTGATCCTGTGGAGGCAGACCAAAAAACATCATGCTAGTTATTCATGAAATAGGTTTGAGTGATTCTTGGGCACTGGCCATGTCCAATGATGTCACTATGCTTATGCTGAGACTTTCTGTAATGTATGCTGACTTAAGTAGGCACACACACTTACTCACACACACTCAACCTAGTTGGAAATACACTTAAATATACAGTATTTTTGTGTACTTTCTCTGGGATGTACAATAACCATTTCTGATTTTGCTCCACTGAGAGAAGACCTAATAAAGCTCTTTTATAAGGTGCAAATGTTAATATTACATTACTATGTTTTATCAGGCTGTCTTTGTCTCTCTCTTACTCATTCTCGCTTTCTGTTTCTCTCTCTCTCTCTCTCTCTCTCTCTCTCTCCCTTTTCTTTTTGTGGTCTCCACTAAGCGTTATTTTTTTCTGCAATACATGAAAGATCTCGGCTCTAAACAGTCCCAGAACATGAGTGCTTTCTCCTATGGGACAAGGACACACTGTTTGTTTAGTCTACTCTACATACAAAAAAAAAAAGAAAGACACAGAGAGAGAGAGAGAGAGAGGGAGGGAAAAAAACAGCACACACACAGTACACCCATTAATTTTAAGAAAAATATAAAGCTATTTTTTGGGGGGGATTTGGTCTGCTGTCAAGAAAAGTTTCCATAACATTTTGAAAGGAGTCTCCAGTGTCAGTCCTTTGTAACAGATGTAACTGTAAGGTTATTTGAAGCCAGTGGACGGATTTACAGTTTATTACATGACAAGATTGTTTTTAAAAAATGTTAACAAAATTTAATTCCAAAAACATTAAATGTAACTATAAACAAATATAAAATTACAATATATTGTGTTGTAGTTAATACAAATGTAAATTGTAATGTAAAAGGCATTAAATACTTCAGAATGTGCTTTTTTTGTTTTTGTAATGATCATAGTTATTTTGCTACAGTATGAAAGGCAAACAAATGTAATTATTAGTTTAAGATGCAATTTCATTATTGTGTACTTTGGGCAATATGCATTTGTGGAATAGTATTATAGAATTAGTTTTCTTATGCTGTTTAAAATCTGAACTTTTTTATGCTGTTTTAAAATCTCGTACGTTGAACGAGGAAAAAAGTGTTGCAAACAAAACCATTTTAATTACAAAGTTTGTTGTAGATCATGAGAAACATTAAAAACAATACAACAATCTTAGTTTATAGCATCCATTGTTTGCAGCATCATCAGCCTCCTTTCCCAATCAGTCTTTTAATCACTTCAGTTTATAATACATCACCTAATTATAATGCAGGAATGTGTGGTATAAGGTCTAATATAAGGTCTAATATTTATCTAATATCTTTGGTCCCATAAGATCTTAATAAAGTACAGAAATCTTGATTGGAGAACGGTGTATAGCAGACATAACCAGGTGAACCGAACACAAAGTGATAATGCATCTCCTGCGCCACTAATTTTTTATTTGAAATATTACTTTTGTGTTGTCAAAATATCACAGTGCTCAAAACTTCCAAAAGAGGAATATACACTTGCTGGCCAAAAGAAAAGTCAAACACTCTAAGATTTAATTCAGTCACCTTTAGCTTTGACTTCAGCACACAATGTAGTGGCCAGTCCATGTGTGAAAATGATTCTTCATGCTCCCAGGATGACTTTCTCAGAATTTGAGTCCTAGAATATGCCTGTGCCATCGGGGACGAAACAAGCCAGAGATATGATAAACAGTTCATTAAGTACATTTAGCTGATTTCATTTTATCCAACTGAAGCAACACCAGATCATAACACTGCCTCCAGAGTCTTGTACAGTGGCCACTATGCATGATTGGTGCATCACTTGTGCTTCCCTTCGTACCCTGACACACACATCACTCTGGAATAGAGTCAATCTGAACTCATCAGACCACATGACCTTTGTCCATCGCTCCAAAGTCCAATCTTTATGCTGCCTATCAAAATTTTTCTTTTTTTCCTTGTTAGTCCCACTAACAAATGTTTTTTTTATGTACACTGCTGTGTAGTCCCAACCTCTCATACTGTGTGTATGGAATTTCTATTATACTTAAATATAGTCTTTACTGTTTGTTAGTTTTTTTAACCGTGCAACATCAGCAATTGTTTAAATGATCTTCATTCATTTTTCTTCCACAAAGTTGATGGTTCAGAACTATCCTTCGAGGTTCTTCTTCTTCTTTGTCTTTCGGCTGTTCCCTTTCAGGGGTCGCCAGAGCGAATCATCTGCCTCCATCTAACCCT
>JAQMYJ010000010.1:10713232-10762347 GCA_030014305.1 Clarias laeviceps | reverse complement strand
TTCCTAAATAAATGCTTGTTTTTTATGGCTTACTTTATTTTCTTGTATATTAATTTTGAAATTACATACTGCAATATTTAACTACATAATAGCAATAATTAACTACTTACAATATTACATACAAGTAATTCATTCCTAGCAGTCACTTTATGTACTATGTAGGACAAACGTATAAGACATAAAGTATGCTGAGTTATTGAGCATATCTGAGAATAGAAGATCATGTCATGGCTTGTGGTTAACCTAAATGAAAGAAGAAGAAGAAAACCCTAAAGAGTATTGATTAGGTGTTGAAGGATGGAGAGCTGAATATGTGCCAAAAGATATTCCCCTGTTTAGTGTTTTGGTCATCATTGTGATCGGTGTTCAAGTTCTGTTTAACACTACAGAATCTGTCAGAGATTTTAAACTTGATTAAAAAAAGACTGGATTATTTACTCTAAAGCCCATGGTATAGGATTGGCATCATTTGCATCCTTTTCAATTAATCAGTGAGTCGTTGTGCTGAGAGGATAGGGGAGGAGTCATCAGGAAGTGACCACTCCCATGGCCTCTACAACCACGTCACCACTTTAATTTCTCACTAATTTCTTGCTAAATATTAACAATGTCAATAAAACATTGCTGTAAGTTCATAAATAAAAAAATATTTGGAAGTTATGCAAAAATTATGATATTACCTAATAAATTCTCGTAAGTTGCTTTGCTTTAGGAATTGACTTTTCACTTTTTATAGTTTAAGTAATGCAAATGCTTAGGCCTTTGCAACATAACACTATAGGCTTACTGTAATAATATTCATTAATGCAAATGAATTTGAAAGCCCTAACACAGAGACTATTGTGATAATGTGTTTAATTATATTTTCGATACCTGACATGAATAGATTGCAGGTCATTTTGTGTTCAAATGGGAAAAATATCATATACAGCAGGGATCTTCACTCTCGTTAATACATTGCTGTCTAAAATCAATTTTTCAACTACGGTCACATCTCATGACCACCTATTGCCTTCTTGTGTGCTTTTAGTGCATTGATGACATGATGGATTTGTACTGAAAAGCACATAGTTTGATTCATTTTATGGGCAATGACCACATCTAATCTGCAAATGCCTTTCATATCCAAATGCATATCATACATTTTTCAAATTGACATCAGAGGAGAAGCGCGATATTTAGATGACAGGTGGCGGATCATTTATTCTACATTCATTAAGTATTGTCATTTTTTTTTTTTTTTTAAGCATGGTATAGTCTTTTGTAACAGGATTTTTAGCAAGAGTGCAAAACCAGGTGTCAGAATTAATGATATTCATATTTAATCATAAATGAATCCTAAATGTTATGCTCACTGCATTAGTTTTGCTCTAATTAAAATGTCAGTAATAAACGTAGCCTAATAAAGTTATTATACAATGTATAATACAGTATAAGCAATTCGATACCAACAACTGTGTAGGAAGATTTTAACACCTGTGACAGTAAACATGATGGCTGGGAGTTTTACATGGGCGTATAAACACCTCTATGTGCTTAATTTATCCAATACACACTGTTGAATTTGATCTTTGGACTGCTTTGATGTGTTTGTGGTCAGTGTGTGGGTTCCTTTCAATGAAGATGATTCATGTTCAATATATAAATGACAGTTCATGCACCGAGAGTAACCCCAGGCTTTTGTTCTCTTTCTTTATCTCTCTCTCTCTTTCTCTCTCTCTCTCTCTCTTTCTCTCTCTCTCTCTCTCTTATGTCCCTCCTTGTTCAATTTCTCACATCAGTTCATGTTTTTCTTACCTTCTTTCACTTCGCTTTAGAGGAAAAAGTTTCTGGCACTTAGTTTAGGACAAAATACAACAGAAATGAGAGCTGCCATGAGAGTTTATATGTCTAATTAATTTATAACTGTCATGTCACCATTATCAGCATGAGAAATAGGGGCATCTTACATATATGAGGTATTTGTCTTGGTGAAAGCATGAAACATTTATATGCAAATAAGTAAAAGAAATGGATTAGGGAGTAAACTGAGCTGCAAGATTTAGTGTATAATAAATAATTTATGCTAAGGAGGATGTGTAATGGAATAGAGGTAATAAGGAGTATTGAGTGAGTGCATACAAATATGCAATAGTTTAGGAGAATTGTTATTTACTAAGGGAACAATAATAATAATAATAATAATAATAATAATAATGATGAAAACAGTATTATATACCATGCAATACAATGTAATATTGCAATGTCATGTCCGCAATGATTTAGTAATTGCTTACTTATTAATGCATTACTTTGATAAATGTCCACTGTGGTTGATGAGGGATGCACTCTGGGAGAAAGATGTCCATGTGTCTGATTGTATTAACTTTGATGGCTAACAATTGATCCGATAGCTGTCATGTTTATTCTGAGAGTTTAGGTCACATGCTGATAGGTCTTGTAGTTAGCATACTTTTTTATTGACAAATGTCCCACTTCAACATAGCATCTTATTTGACGCCAGCTGTGCTCTAGTCAATATGAGATTGCACAAGACTGATGATGACGTGACTGCTATATCACTTCATCATACTCGGTTATGCAAGTTTTCAGGATATTATTATGATCCTTAATAAACAGAATAAACCAACTCATGGCGAGACCGTAACTGGAGCTCATTGTTTAGGACGTATATTAAAATTTTGAGAATTTGAAGATTTAAGTTTAAAAAAAAAAAGAAAAAAATAAACAAAGGGAAAAACAGGGCATGATCACAAATAAAGGCCTAAATAAATTAAGACCTAGTTAATGCTTTTAAGTAAGGGCTCCTATGATAATATGATTTGATTTAATAAATTTTCTTGACAAAAAGTTTAACTTACCATACAGAATCACAGTTTTATAAAATAAAATAAAAAGTCTTATTAAAAAGTACTTTTTACACCTTATAGATTTTCATATACGTGACTCTTGTGGTACATTAAGAACGATGTACATTCCTTAAAAAATAACCTACAGCATTAAACAACTAAATCTAAACAGCTCCTAATCATCCTCCCAGGGATCCCTTTCTACAGCTCTGCAACACCATTGCTCATTTCTAAGCTTAATCTGAGCACCCAGCTGGTGATATGGCCGTCTTTGAAGGCCTTTCTTAAAAGACAGCTAAATGCCATGGCATCCTTGTGTTTGAAACACCTCCCCAGTTTAAACCTTTGGTGTGGTTGGCAAGCGTCATAAGCAAGTGCAAATAGTTTGGGAGTATGCCACTGGTACACATTTAGGTACATTCCCTTCTTCGTGCACCCGTCTGCTAGGTGAATGGAGGGGAGGGCTAGGGAGAGAGTCAAAGACAGACAGACATGAGAAAGAGAAGGAGAGAGAGAGTATGTCAAAAGCTAGAATCTTTGGCATTCACGCTCGCGTTCGCTGTGGCAGCTCTGACATGCAGTCAGGCAACAGCTGGGGGGCGGTTACAGACACCATGGGTGTGTAAGTGTGTGTGTCTGTCTGTGAGCCACACAGCTGCCTCTGTTAGCAAGTCATGCCAGAGAGATTCCTGCTACTGAACCAGCCCGAAAACACAAACAGTCTGCTACAGTATGTAATAGCGGAACTTCTGTTGTAACTGTTTCTTTTGTAACTCTTAGTACTGCTAGTGGTGGCGTTCGTTACATGTTCATCTTGCAGCATTGCTGCTTGTATTGTAATAATTAAGACTATGTTATACATTGATTTACTGTAAACTATAAAATGCAAAAATACTGCATACCAGTAAAAGCTGTAACAGCTATTGAAAGTGTAATGTTTTTACATTTAAAGTAGAAGTAAATTGTTTAAGTAAAGCCCTACTCTGACACAGGCAGTGACCCGGCCTTTTCCTCTCAAACTACACATGTCCTTTAAATTCAAAGGGGAGGTTTTGAGACGTTAGAACTTTCTGGGCCATAAAAGACGTTTTTAGTAGTTTTCAGAAGTTTTGCATGGCAATATTGTCAATCACTATTTTTCAAAGTTAACTCAAAGTTATCATTAGAATTATATGGATATTTAAAAATAAATAAATAAATAAATAAAAACCCATGAAAAAATTATGAATCACACCTTTAATGTGTGTTGGGTCCAAGATCCAGTTAGCGTATTTGGCGTATTGGCGTATTTGAAGCTGACCGGGTTCACTATGGCATTTGACCTCATGAATTAACTTAGAGACAAGCTGACTGAGCACAGGATGCATGGCATTCCCAACATTGAGTACAGTGTGTGTGTGTGTGTGTGTGTGTATGTGTATGTGTGTGTGTGTGTGTGTGTGTGTGTGTGTGTGTGTGTGTGTAGTGTGTGTGTATGCATATATGGTGTCTATCTCAGCTTGGATAGAAATGTAACCCTTATAATGCCATTAATATGCATGCTATTCATAATAGCTAAGTGGTGGGTCATCACACAAATTCAGACAGCCAGGTTCAAACTTTAGTTTACTGTTAGCTGTACAATACTATTGCTCCGATAAAGTTCTGTAATAAGATGAACTTTTATTCTGAATAGAAACTGTTTATTTAACTGTTTATATCTGGACCACATTACACTTGATTATATGTTTATTAAAATACTGAACAAATGAAATATGTATCCATGCATAAGGGAATATGTTGAATATGTTACATTTCAATCTATTTGGAATGTATGAGCAAAATTGTGACTTTTTCAAGCTTTTTTGTATTATTTATAAATTAAACTTAACATATATAATTTTTTTAACATTATAATTAGTAATTCTACTTATAACATTTATAAGTAATTATACTTATAAAATAAAGGAATGGTTTTGTGACAAATAAAAAAGATTTGGTTGAGGTAAACATCCTTTGCGTTTTACAGTTACAGTAGCTTCATAACTTCAACATCGGACACAAACAAGCCTGAGCTGATAAATAGTATGAACTGTTGAACCAGCCTTTTAAGCTTTTGCTGCCTGGAAGAAAATAAAATCAGCAAGATGGCCTGAGGCTACTACATGTTTCTTTTTTTTCTGCATTTCCATAAAGTCCTCCTCCACAGTTCCCACGAGGCTGAGTGGGTGCTGGTCAGGGCGGTTCTTCATGTGTCTCTGGTTCTTGTGTCTTGTGACAGGGACCCTTGGCCTTCCCCCTGCTGGCAAGATGTCACACTTAAATGAAGAGCAGCCCACAATTCATTACGGGGACATGTAGGTCAGCCTTACTATCTAATTATCATTCCATGGCAAAAAGGAGGCAGAGAGCAAAGGAGAATGAGAGGGAAAGAAAATATTCACTCTATTCTTTTTCTTTTTGCAGAGGGGACCGCGTTCTAACTCAGTGATCTCTCTGTTTGGATTCTGACCTAGTTCAGGTCATGACAGCAGGAGGTATCTCTAACCACTGTACTTTTACTCATTAACTTCCTCAAAATGCCTGTATAAACACACACACACATAACATAGCCATGAAACTAGGCAGTAAAATGTAGAGGAGAAGCTACAGATGGTTCCTAAAGTTCAGGCCTCTTGGGCACCTCATTGGAGCCATAAATCTAATATTGTTCTTCCTCTGTGTGATGACACTAGGACATGTGAATCTGTAAAAATTACAGGCAGTGGTTTGAAAACACAGTTTACTCTGAGTTCCAGCTAAAGTCACACCAACAAAACCATGCATTTGTGCTGCCTGGGTTACAACACCTGCATGCTGGTGTAAAAGAATTGACACGCAAATGGAGCCATCTCCTTGTTTTCGACTTTTTAACAAACATTACAAAACTTCAATTTTAACTTAGATATCCTATCCTCTCTGATCTCTGATCGCATCTTTAAAACTTGTCAAAACACTTTCCACATTACACCTAAATGAATGAGCAGGGTTTTTTAAAACACTGGATACTGTACAAATGTGACATTCTCAATATTAAGTACTTTTAAACAAAGATTAAGTAAGTTCCCAACTATGCTCAGCATGTATTAACAGAGTGTTTATGAAAGTAGTACACTAACACTCCCCAAGTCACGCAGGCACAAACCAACACACAAGCACTTCTAACCTTCTAACCTTGCCACATGCAGTTTCCACTGTATTTGTTTTCTGTTTATGTCAAATGCTTGGACAACCTCCTTGGATTCGTTTTCTTGTTTGGCGAGGTAAAAGCCTCCTGAATGCTCAGCAGTATAGGGATGGAGAGCGGACAGTGAAACTGAAGAGGCTAGCAACTCTTTATAAATAGGTCTTGCCTGTTTGAAGCATCACACAGTGGAAACACTGTTCCTGGATCAGTCCTGACTGTCATACTGCTGTGACTGAGATTAGAGCTGACATGGTGCAACCTGACCCCAGGTCTGGGATTCTTCAAGACTGACAGTGATCTCAATCCTGCCTATGTAACTAAAAATCAGTACATAGGAGAACCAGAGGTTACTTTTAAAATTCACATGAGCTCCAAACGCACCATATGGGAATTAACACTGACAAGTATAATGGGATTCAAACAGGATAGGAATCTGATCCTGGAACTGGGAACAAGCCTGGAACGGTTGTGATATCAGAGATGGCAATACATGATCGGACATGAAGTTGTGAGACAGAAGGCCATAAGACACCTGTCTGGATGTCCTGTTCTCCAAATGGGCTCTTGTCGTCTTAGCTATATAAAAGTGAAGTGAAAATAGAGATATTTAAGGGATATTTTGATACTTAACTATTGTCTCTTTCTAAGATGGGTTTAAATAAAAATAAAAAAACATAAATAATATTTAAAAATAACCCAAGTGTATGGAGAAATTTGTACGGGTGTCATTAAGTGGAACAGTTAAGAAAAACAACCTTCTTTACTTTTTTTTTTTTACCTGTCCAAAATATATGTTCTCTAGCAATACATGAAGGGAAGGTTAGAGTCCATTTAGGTGAAAAATTATCTAAAATATATTTGGAGGGGACGCGCCCAATCTGGCAACCCTGTGTCGAAACGACCGGCGAGTGCAAGCAGGATATTTGAATTTGAATGTGACTGGAATTACATCTTAACAGGCCTAATGACCATGTGAGGCCTAGATTACCCATCAGAATTAACCCTTCGAGCTGAATAAACTTTTACAGTGTTGACTTGACTAGTGTAGGGGTTAATTCCACACAGGAGGGTGTGCTTATTATTATTTTGTGTGTGTGTGTGTGTGTGGGTGTGTGTGTGTGGTGGGGTGATTGGGTTTATTTTGCTGGAGTGTTCAAACCTTTCAAGACTCTAGAAACTTTGCTGGACTGTACATATATATATATATATATATATATATATATATATATATATATATATATCTATATCTATATCTCTCTATCTATCTATATATATATATATATATATATATATATAGATCTATCTATCTATCTATCTATCTCTCTATATATATATATATATATAGAGAGAGAGAGAGAGAGAGAGAGAGAGAGAGAGAGATAAAATCAACGTGTTATAGTTATTTTAGTGCACCCAAATTATTTATTAGACCTAATGTGATTACTGCTGGAATGAATGACTGAATGAAATGTACACTGTAATAGGAAAAGCTAAGTGAGATCATGATAAACACTGGTCTGTTGGTTTTATATTTCGAAAAATTGACCGTATTTATAATGAAGAGTTAAATTGAGGATGAGTGAGGTTCGGAGTTAAACCGATACAATGTGACCTTTCACATACTCATCTGTTATGGCCTACATTACCATGTCAGTCATTTCAAGAATACGGCGCAATAGTGCAAGCTTGTGACTCATCAAGAGGGAAAAAACATGAAAGACAATATTTATGCTATTTCAGGTTTAGTGCAGTAATTGTTGTGAGTCATTACTCCAATAACTCGGCTACTGTTCTGCTGGTGGAGGTGTTTAGCTGAACATTCAGTTTTACCTCCGCCTCAACTCAGTGCAGAAGACCTTAAATAAATCTATGCAATCACGGAGGTAAGTAGTTTATATATGTCTGTGTATTTAACTACTATTACATAGATATATAATGAATATATAATGAAGTCGGAGTATTTCTCCCCCGCAATCGGGATATTTCTCCAAAAAATATCAGTGTGAGACATTTTTACAATAATGTAATTTAGTCACATTCAGTTTGTTATCCTGCAAAAGTTCATAAAATACATTTTTGTCGCCCTATTTATAACCTATGCATTTACATTTAAATTGACATTCTGCCTATGTCTAGTAGGACAAATCCACAGAATAAACAAATGAACACAATAAGAAGTGTCTTATTGAAGAAAAGTTAATCCAACATACTATGGTAAAAAAAAAATGCACATCCTGGACTTCTGCTGAGCATTTTGCAAACGAACATGCAGAAACTGGATTTATGAAATTAAAAAGAATAAATCCAAACCGAACCTTAATTTCTACACGGTAGATCTGTCTATTCATGCTTAAGTTTTGTTCTCTCCTATCAGTCTCTTTTTTTGTCTGTCTTAATTATTAATCAAGCACAATTTTTGTTGTGCGTTTATTCTGACATTTTTGTTGCATTTGGGATTTTTTTCCCTTCTCTGAAAATGTTTTATCTCGCACATTTTATCAATATCAATATTGTTTTCAATCAATAATGTAGATGTTTTGAAGAATTAACGTCCCTGGCTTTTTTTTTTAAGACATCGCCGGTACTAGACAGCCTGCCTTTTTAATAACTCTCTGAAAACAGCTGCAATTCCCGCGTCTCCATTCGAAATTTCTGAAGCCATTTAACATCACAACAATTTTTTAAGGAGTATAAAGAAAGTAAGAAACTCCTGCGAGAAGCTTTGTTTTAACACGACACCACCATACAACGCGCAAGTGTTTGAAGCCGGTGTGTATCGGATTAATAGACGTCTGAATATTATTATAAGCGATTAGAATAATGTCATCTGATTCAGTCCGATGTGTGACTTTTCGTTCCCGAAATTCTGAAGCCACATCAAACCCGCTCTCTGTGATAACATGCTTAATTTACTATAAGCACCTTGAAATGCAAAACGGTTACAAATTTTTGCAACTTTAATCGGGAAAAAAAAAATTTCGGACCTTCACAACTTATAGCAAAGTAAAAGAGGTGCGCAAAAATTATTTAACACTCCTTAATAAACTAGATTTTTTTCATGTCGCTGGGGTGACACCTTTCCGGTGACATCTGTTTTGGTATGTTGAATGTTTTTTGATAACAGTTTGGAATATTTGGACTAGTGGTATGGAAACGTTACTCTAAACTAATCCCGAGTGCATCTTTCCAGTACAAAGTAAAGACTGATTCAATTAGGAAAGTACCTTTAAAAACTTTATTTCTGTGAATCTAGGCTATTTATTAGCTTACGCAGTAAGGTTATATCCGATTACACTTTAACGTTCGTATTTCAGCTTTTCTTTAAAAAAAAAAAGGCATAAAAATAATAAATTGTCAAAAGGGATCTGTCTGACACATCTGCATATACATAACAAGTATTAATGGACTTGTCAGGGAACATATCAACCTATTTCGACTGACAGGTGAAACCATGCTCAGTGAGATTTATAGGCCCACCACCAGGGACTGGTCCTATTAAAACACACACACACACACACACACACACACTGTGAATTGTTTTTGCTCTATGCTTTTAATTCTTATACCATGAAAGTTCATTCAGAAAAAAATATTGGTATGTTTTTGAATTGCAATAGTTTCAATCAACCTGTTGCACATTCGGCCGGCCCAATGACACGTGACCTCTAATGTTAAAAAAAATTACACCTTTATCTTATAAGTAATCTGTCCATTGTTAGTTCTGACTTATTAGAGGGGTTGTTTATCTCCGCCAAGTCTCAAATTCAGCTCATTTCATTGTACCCCGTTTGAATGGCGGTGAAACAACCATAAAGATCCTACATGAGAAATAATGCCTAGTCAAGTGGAAAACCTTAAGCACTTTGCCTGTTCTTAGATTCGGACAGCCACCTGTTACTGCTTCCACACTTCACACAACACTACATAGCTGCACTTAAAAGATCACAGCTTATGTCTATACATAGACATAACGGCACCCTTAAAAAGAGGGAGTTTTTGGGTGCACGGGTTCTCAGAAACTCATCTGTAAGGGCAACCCTTTGTTCTCAGGTTCTACATAGAGGAACTTCAAGCATTCTCGGGATTGGCACAGTATTTGGGTTGTTTAGATTGGATTCAAACCGTGCATGTTCTATGGAAAAGCAGCGGGAAAATAGCTACCTAAAATCAAATAAACAAACAACAAGGAAACAAACAAATAAATAAATATCGTCTTGAATAACGTTACATAATAAATAATAATAATAATAATAATAATGACACATTGAACGCGCCCAATTACCTTAGGGACAAGCAGTAGTGTTTATTTGCCAGAAAAAGAAAAAAAAAACGATTGACAGCAGAGCAAACTTCGTGATGCAACTCGGCTGTAACAGCGAGCTATAGGGGAAGCCAATGAGCGCACCGTTTTATACATTCTCTACTACTTCAAACAGCACAGATAGACATCATGAACCCGGAGGAAGCGCTTTCTCTTCGCGCGTTGAACCCTCGGCAGGGTGCGCGCGCTCAGTGCTGACAGCCAACACAACACACACCGGCTCTCTCTCTCTCTCTCTCACACACACACATATACGTACAAACGCGCGCGCGCGCGCACGCACACGCGCGTACTCGCTTTCACCACGTTCAGTTTTTCCATCACGGACCGAATAGGTGTTAAAATTTTTGCCGGGCCACTTGGTCTACCCATTTCCCGTGAGCGGTGTGTACACGAACCCCGAGCGAGAAAGAAAGACAGAAAGAAAAGGCTCCGCGCTAACTTTGCCGTAGACCCGGGTGCGAGCGCTGCTGGAGCTGGATCACGTGACCCGAGCGAGCCGATCCGCCGGTTTTGTTAGGGTGGAGGATTTCTGGGTTTGTGTACATAAGGTCGTGTGCTTGTGTTTCTCTCTCTCTCTCTCTCTCTCTCTCGTTACTCCAAGTGCCACCGCTCCGCCTCCTCTTTTCGCAACATTGACGCAATGTATAAATGCTGGAACAAAAGGACAACTTCCTTGAAGCTTGGCGTATAATTGCAAGAAAAAAAGGAAAGAACGCGCGCTCGCGAGAGAGAGAGAGAGAGAGAAAGAGAATACAGCCGCCTCGACTGGCGCGCGCGCGCTAACCGGAGCCCGGTGTGCCAGTTTGCTGGAATATTATTTCCGATTTTCGGCTGCACGTTACAGTGTGATGGGGGGTTTTGCTTATAGCGCCGCTTTCCAGGTTTTTCTCTTCATTCACCTTTGAAGTAAGTATCATTATTTAATCACAAAGCTTTCGGCTTTTCTACCCCCCCCCCTTCCTCCTCTTCCTCCTCCTCCTCTATCCTCTGTGCGTTTGTCGCGAAACAGAAAAAAAGAAAGCGCTTTGTTGTCACATAGCTATAGGTGTGTGTGTGTGTTCATGCATTGAGGGATGAAAGTTGTAGCGTTGTTATCTAGCTCATTATCAAAATTCCTCCAGGAGCCGGTGAGGTAAACAAGCACAGCGCATTACAGTTGTCCGGTGTAAATAAATAATAATAGTAATAATAGTACGAAATTTATATTGTATATATACGTTTATATGCATATGTATTTTTTTGCTCATAATATTGTTTACGGGTTTGGGGGCAGGTTAGGTAGAGGCTCCGGTTTGACACAAAAGGACTGAGTAAAATGAACTGCTTAGGCGTTAATGATGTCAGTCTGAATTACATTATTATTATCTTTTCCTACTGAGTACATTCTTTTGATTTTGATTATTTATGCGCAAACCGAAGTGCCGTTTTTTCCCTTCATCATCATTATCATCATCTTATTATTATTATTATTATTATTATGAGAGCTCACATTCAAACTGAGGACAAGAGCGCTAGGTTTCGCGACAATCTCAAAATGAAAAGCATTTTTTTCACACATGTTGCTCGTATATAGACCCCTATATCACCCGTACCGGTTTATTAATTAACAGTCCCTGTAGTTCGCTTTAAATCTCTACCGGCTTGACTTTGCGAACAAAGAAGCGGATGCCTGAGTGGAGGGCTTCGGTAAAGAAACGGCTAGACTGTTTACAATAATAACAGGATAGTGGTGACGTCGAGTAACGGACAGCGCTCTCAGCCAGAGGAAAAACTTCTGAGGCATCAACAACGTGCTAAATTTGGACAGGGGGGTTACATCATCGAGGTAGAGCTCGAGGGGGCGGGACTTCCGGTCGGGTTTGAGTTCGTACCGCTGGAGAGCGAGAGTGTGTGTGTGTGTGAGAGAGAGAGAGAGAGAGAGAGCAGGCACGGCTCTAATCCTCAGCATCTCAGCTCGAGTGGCTCTAACATTAATGAATTCCCAGTTACTTTATTCCAAAAAGATCTTTACTTTCTGAGAAATGTCCTGTTTTGTGTTGAAGAACTTATTCTGGACTTGACTGATATACATGCAAACTAAAATATTTTTAATACTGTATTACCTCAAATCACATCACAGGCAGATATTATATTATATTATATTATATAAAATTATATAAAATTATATTATATTATCAGAACAATAGTACTTTTTCTGTTTTTTAAATGTGTGTGTGTGTGTGTGGGGGGGGTATGGGTTGGGGTGTGTGTGAGAGAGACAGGAAAAAAATATATATGAACCAGTACATATAATAGTACAAAAAGCAAAATCAGAAATAACCATAACACACTTCAAAAAGACCAGGAAACCGATATTTTCCATCCGTATTAAAACCAACAAAAATAATGTAGCTGATTTCCATCAGCTAAACACATAGTACACGACTTGTACAGTACATCAGTTACTGTTTACTTCATGTCAGGAACAGTTAGAATTAGTTCTTATCCTATAACCAAACCGAGAATATAAGAACTGAAGTATAATTCCTGTATTTTTTTATATATACGTATTCTTTATAATATATTTCTTTATAATATCTATTTGAGGACATTAATTCTTTTAACCTTTTTAAAATCAAGTTTAAGTATATCTTTCAAAGCAATGCACAATGCTTGTTTTTTTTTGTTTGTGTTTTTTTTTTTTTTTTTTTTTTACAAAAATGATGATGAATGGCACACTGTGCATTTTTTTTTTAGTAGACAGACCAGTGATCACAATAACATGTCTAATTTCAAGGTCAAGTAGACACGAGGAGCTATCCAGAACTAAAATAGAGTTGAGGTGCATGTCATTGAAATTTACCCCATTAAAAAATCAGACAATATCAAGCATGTGCACAGTGATACGAAGGAGCTATTACCATGTTACGGCTGTCCTGCCATCACGACTGTGCACAGGATCCCCTACGTTTTTTGGACCCTTAGTGGAGCATAATTGTAGAGGTAGATAATTAGAATGTACGGAGCTGTGTTAGCACTTTGGGCAACAAATTATAACTCTACAACACTTTTTTTTTTTTAATGAAAGTGCATCAGTTAAATGTTAGTCTACTGTGAACATCGACAGTGTACTAAGCTACTCCTTCTGGTATCCTTGTTAACTTCACGGAAGAAGATTGTAGCATACAAGGATACTTTAACAGGATACTTTGACAGGACCTGATGGTGAAAAAAGGTTTTGGTTCAGTAAGTTTAATGTACTGGGGAACGCGCACAATTGCTGTACATTATTGTAACGTTCTTTTTTTAAGAAAGATTATTTCAGGGTCAGATAATTATTTTTTTTTTATGAATAACATCATTCAACAGTGATAACTATTTAGGATGTGTGCATTGCTTGAGGCTATGCAATCAAGGAATCACACTTCAAGCATGAAGATATTTAAAATGTTTAGAAGGACTTTATGCTTATGCTATATAATCAGAAGGTTGTCACATTTGTAACCCCCCCCCTCCCCCTGCAGGAATCTAATTGGTGAAATAAACCAAATAAACTAGCGTGAGTCAACGGTCATGTCTTGTTAGGCCAGCTCACTTAACAGGGGTCAGAGGTCGCTGTTGTGTTCTCAGGCTTGACCTGCAGGCGTCTATTGGCTTTTGATGGATGTTGTCGCTTAAGTGTGCAGCTTTGGCCTCTATAAAAGGGGAGGGTGTGTGTGTTGGGAGGGTGACGTGTACCCACTCTTGCCCCCTCCCACACTGTTTAGGGGAGATCACAGGGGTGCAGCTGCTACAGACAACTTTAGTCTGGGGAGGGTGGATAGCTGAGCCTCCTCAATGAGAACAAAACCTTTTCTCTCACTCTTTCTCACTCTCTCTCTCTCACACACACATGCTCGCCCCTTACAACTATGCCTATTCTTACACAATAAAGCGGCGTTTGACAAGTGACGGGGTGCACGAAAGTTCACTTGACGTGCAGCAGATTTGGCTGCATTTCTGGGGATAAAAGAGCAAAGGTATCATGTACAATGCTAAAGAAGCATTGTTACCTTAATAATTATCTTCAAAGGTAAAGGTACTGGATCACTAAAACAATGCCTCAAAATCAGGAATATTTAATTTATCAAATATAGATGGCATGCAAGAATTATGGCGAATAGCTAATGTATATTAAATTAACATGTTTTACATGTTCATAGCATGTTTATAACTCATCGTTATAGCTGTTTGTGTGTATTTCCAACTCCAACCATACCACAGCTGCTCCTGCAGTGATATACAAAACAGTAATTGTTTAGATCCACCTTTTCATTATCAGAGGGCCTTCAAACACAGCTGTAATGACTTTGTCTAAGTCGATGATAAAAAAATAAAAATAATAATAACATATATAAATATACATATATATATATATATATATATATATATATATATTTTTTTTTTCCCCTCAAACAACCGTTATTATTGTTACAATTATTACTATATAATGACATACAACAAACCATTATAAGAGTATTTCCATACTGATTTTGTTTGACAGGACATATAGGTTTTAACCCTTTATCTATCCCCTACATAAAAAAGGCATTCAAATAGACTTCCGTATTTTTATGTAAATACATTAGTGACATGTAAATACCACAGTGCTCCGAGCATGTACTGAGAGTCATTTTATTGTAGTATAAGGAGTGTTTGGGTGTAAAATGGCCAATTAGCTTGAGGTAGACAGCATCTCACTTATAGCTCAAGAAAGTGAATTATATATAATACTATGGAGCAATTTATTTGACCTTTTAAAGATACAAGCAGAGGTCCAAAGGCATTGTGGCTCCAAGGTCACTTCATGTTAGTGCTGGCCTCTTTACACATTTGCATGTTGTGTGTGGATAATGTCAGAAATATGCAATGGAAGTTTAGAAGAAGGGAAGCTTCATTCTTTTAGAATGAAGCTTTTTGTGAGACCTTTATTCTTATTTCATTTTCATTCTTAAATCAGCTGCAATTATAGTAGTAGACTGCTAGACCTTCATGAATATATGAAATATACACCAATCATCCATAACATTATGACTGCCGACAGGTAAAATGAATAACATTGATTATCTTGTTACAAAGGCACCTGGAATTGTGTGTGGGATATGTTAGGCGGAAACATTTTGTCCCTGAAGTTGATTTGTTGGCAGCAACAAAAATGGCCAAGCGTAAGGGTTTGAGCGACTTTGGCAAGGGCCAAATTGTGATGTCTAGACGACTGAGTCAGAGCAACTCCAAAACTGCAGCTCTTATGGGAGTCTGCAGTGGTCAGGACCTACCAAAAGTGGTCCAAGGAAGGAAACCTTGTGAACCGGAGGGTGTAGAACAGTCCAATAGAACAGCTGAAAAAAGTTAATGCTGGTTCTGATAGGAAGGTCACAATTTTAAGGTGTAAAGGTGTAAAAAAAAAAAAAAAAAACATTTTTGTATTACCACTTTACTAATTGTGTAAAGGATTCAATAATAAATTGTGCTTCATAGTTTATATACTATATACTATATTGCAATTCACGGTTTCATATAATTTTGAAGAAATATAATATTACAATTTATATACAGACAGCAGTTGCTGGGAATATTACCTATATTATATATAAAAAGCATGCACACTTAAAATGTTGGATTAATATTGTATGCTACAAACTTTTCAGTTATAGTGGACAATTCAAAGATCATAAGAATCAAAGTGATAGGAATCAAAAAGAATACAATTTAGAATAAGAATTTACCCCTTTATTCATATACTGTAGAAATAAAATGATCTGTTAGTAAATGTGTGCTATAAAATACATCCAAATAAATATCTGAGGTGTAGGGTATGGATGTACATGTGGTACACATAAAATTAATTAATATATGTAGTCCATGTCATAATGTAATATATAATATGTGCATTTATGTTTATGATTAGTATTTAGTCCTGACAGTTTCTGACAAAACGTAAGAAATCCATGTAATTTTTTTAGCCAAACATGAACGCGAGAGAAAGCCAAATTGTATAAAAGGTGATGTTGTGTACATGTATCTTTGTATATTATTTTAACACTTGGAAAGAATAAACATTTATTGTAGAAACTGAAAGGTGGTCTGAAGTCTTATAGGCTACATTTATAGACCTCATATTATTATACATGTATCACATTGCATAGGTATATATTTATTTATATGACAGTCAGAAAGTGGATTTTGCAGACGAACAAGGGTGTATACCAGAATATAAAAAAAAGAAAAGTGCGGTTTGTTTAGCCTATAACCAGGCCTGGTCTGGATGCTCAGCTAGTTATAACAGAAGTTAGCAGGCTAGTTAATACCTACACATGATCACAATAATAATAGTATTTAATAACTACATGAAAAGCAAGGAGGGATTTGTAATCTGGCATCCAAGTTTGTTAGAGAGGCAGTTGGTGAGGAATAAACAGGTCAGCTTTTTCTTATAAAGAACAGAAAGGACTGATTTTACTCTGGTTGTCATTATCAAGATGGGCTTTACACAAAGACACACAAGAATAAACAAACACCCGTAGTTTTATGAAAAAATGCATGGATCATAGTTTATTAAAATTTTTGAGCAAGTAATGTTTAGCTGTTAATAAATTATTAAGATTTTGTTTAGAAGCAAATAGTCTAGGCATAAAACAGCCCTTCGAAAAGCATGAAGAAGTCTTTCAGAAGGCCGAGGTCGACAAGGTCATGATTCCATCAGTGTTTTACCCTACTCTTTAAATTCTATCAGTGGTAGAAAGGGGTATTCCTAGCTATTTGTCTCAGGTACAGTATACCTTTAGAATGACCAACAACCTGGGCATCTTTGAAAATCAGAAATTTCTTTGTAGTTTTCACTTGCAGGCTTTCTTATAGATAGGTCTGTTGCAATCTGAAAATAATAATGAAACAAATAGTAGTGATAATAAAGACAACCTAAAAGTATATTGCATGCATACATTTTACTACAGATCTATGTGTGTGTATTGACATCTTTCATGTCTGTGTAGATTAGGTCATAAAGACTGGGGGTTGAAAGGGGTTTAAGTGCTACACGAGAAAGACTACAGTGTGTTTCTTTAAGGGTGTTTTTCGTTATCTTTTCTTATCAATCGCGATATGGTCTCTCACTTCACTTCACTTCACCTCACCGACGCCTGCGACTGACTGACGCGTTTCACTTTTCTTTTCTCTTTTACTGCTTTGTTTTTTTATTTGTTTTTTTATTAAGTATAAACTGAAAATGGTTTCATTAATCACAATAATCGAGTTGTGAAAATACGCAGTGAAAAAGTATCAGGAAAAGGGAAAAGAAAAAAAAACAGGAGTCTGCCACCTTCAACGCTCCTAAAGTCAGTCCATGTTCCCGGCATGCCCGGTGCAGGGGGCGGCTCCTCATGATTTGAATGAACAGAGTCACTTTCGGCGCCATTTTCGAGTGAGCCGCGATAACATCAACACTGCCGTCCTGAGCGCGGAGCTCCGAGCTCCGGCCCGAGCCTGCTGCCGAGAATGAGAGGAGGACAAAAAAAGCTGGGGGGAAACAACAACAAGAAGAAAAAACCAAAAAGGACATCTTTTGTTTATTAGTATTGTTTTAATCGCGCGTTCATCGACTGTACAAGTGATCAAGAGTCTCTAACTGATACCGAGTCCGTGGGAGGAAAAGATGTCTGTTTTTTTCTCTCTCTCTCTCCCTCGAGCTGCGTTATGGAGGAAAAAGAGCATTTTTTGAACAAAAAATAATGACAAAATTATCTGGAAAAATTCTGTAAAATACCTTAGAGACTTGAGAGTCGGTTTCGGCATCGAGGTGCCGGGGGAAAAGTCATTTTGGGTGTTTTTTCTGCTTCGGTTTTGAGCGGGAGTAACGGATGTGTGCTGGTGCAGTCAGCTCGCCCTGATGCGCACACACTCACGCGCACGCACACACACACACACACACACTCTCTCTCTCTCTCTCTCTACTGACAGCCGAGATCAACCTCACTCACTCCAACCGGGCTGGTAAGGCTTTCCAACCTCATTTACTCACTAACCTACCTGTTTTACCTCGGGTTTGTTGTTAACCAGAACGATCCGTGTGTGTGTGTGTGTGTGTGTGTGTAAGAGGTATTAAGGCGAGTTGCGCCATTTTAACGCCAAGCGTCAGGGGAAAAGTTCTTTGCAGCAAACTAACCTTCTATCTGCACAATGCATCAATGTTTCTTTCTATTCATCCCGATACATTGTTTCATTTCATACCCAGGCCGTATTGATGATGTCAGATGATTGTCCAATTGATGTATCATGACGTGTAACTTTTCCTGAAGGACACATTGAAATGATGAGGATGAGACTAAAAAGAAGGGGGAAAATCCTGCTTATTAAAATGAATTATCCAGCATCATGGCATTAGAGCGTAAATGAGGCAAATGTGTGTTAGATCTGTGCTGGCTTTTGGTTACGTGTGTGTGTGTGTGTGTGTGTGCGGAGCTGAGCTAAGCTACTTTTAGAATGACAGTTTTGGCCTGAGCCCACGTCTTCGTTTGAGTTTTGTTCTCAGTCAGAAAATACAGTAAGCTCTTGTACAGATAGCCTATCTCAAATATGTTTGAGCTTTTGATTTCATGTGTATTTTACAAGTACCGCCGTCTGCTGGATATTGACTGATTATTTGACACGTGTGACAGGAGAAAATAGTTTTTTAACCACATTTACAGAATCAAGGAGTTGCATTTTTTGGGCTATTTGTGTAGCTTAAGATGTGTGGGAGTGGTTAATTGAAAAAGTGCTAAGGGGAAAAAAAAGGGTTTAGACTTGGCAGAGAGGTAGGTGTGTGTGTGTGTGTGCGCGCGCATGTTCCACTAACCGTTCAGCTCGAGCCCTACTTGCCCCGGGTGTATGTTGCGCACCTGGAGGTTCTCTATGCCTTTAAGAACAGAGAAAATTACACAAATATATTCAATTCATCAAGTTTCTCTTTTTTGAAAGACCTAGCCTGTCTAGTCTTATCATGCTTATATATTTTATTAGACTTCCAGGCCTATGGATTCACACCACTTATCATATACACAGGGTTAATTTGTATAAATAAAGAAAAAGAATAAATATTCATAATAACTTCCAGCAAGACCTCAGTTCTCTGTTCATATTAAGATCTCAACAGGGAGGCACTGCATTTATTTTTTCTCACTGCTTTAAAATTTAGGCAGCCTCTTGTACATGATGAGACTATCAAGGTTTGAGGAAAGTAAATTTCCGAGCCATTATCTTAGCTATGGTATAGTTTACCAGCATAAAAAAAAAAAAAAAAGTTTCCAGTTGTTCTATTGTTGACCTGTGGTCTGACACTGTGAATACATTTTCTACACACTCACACTGTCAGGCTTGAGACTTCTCACACTTTTTTCACCATAACCAGTGTTTCTCGGATGTCCATGTAGCTTTTTAAAAATTAATGACTCAGCAATAGAAATTTCCTGACCAGTATGTTGGAAACTTTATGTTTAAAAAAGAAAAGAAAAAAATCAGGCTTTTGTAGAAATTTAGAATTACCACAGAGTTCAGAATCGAAATATTACCACAAGCTGACTGTTGGTCAAGTTGTTGCATGTCCATATGTCCTTATTAACAGGAGGGTGTTTGAAATATTTGCTTTTCAAATTGCATGAAAAATGACTAGATGCGAGGATCCTATTTCCTTGTGACAGATAATAAATAATGCATGTAGCTACACATAATTACTAGGTGAGTGTATTACACAGTAATACTCATGTAGTGAAAGTTAGATATGCATTAGTGTGTGTGGGTGTTGTCACAAAAATATTTATTTCATTTGAAGAAGTGATGTGAAGGAAAGTGGTAAATAGGGTTTTACTGTCACAGGTTCAGTCTGAATTTATATAATTATACATTACACTTCCTAGCATGTGCTTTATGTCATGTACATTTCTCTGTGTTAATAGTTTTACTTTTGGCTTATTGTTACCGTCAGTTATTTGAGGAAGTCCTGATCTAAATATACTCGCACGGGTTACACACCCTTTAAAACTCTTGTGCACACACCACCAGACTTTCAGTGATCGCATTAACATATGTGTGTAAAATTCCTAATTTCTATTAGACTGAAGTCCCATGGCTGTTGGCACACTAGAACTTATTAGAGGGGAAAAGGGGCTGTGAATAAGAATCCACTGACCTCGAGGTCTTATTAGATAAGAATGGGATATGCGACAAACTGATATTGCCATGGTAACAAGGGCTTTTGTTTATTTGTTACTTGTCCAGCTTAAGAATGCTAGTTTTTTGGGGGGGCTTGGTACTGACTTTGGGTAAATTTTGCATGAGTTTTATGTAGCTCACTTAATGTGCTCCCTGAAGTGTAGCCCTCATCTTGGACTTAAACAAAAAGTGTAACCTGAAAAGGGTTATAAGTAAAATTTGTGGTGCCCAGATATTACAAAATTGTTGTGCTTGTATTATTATTATTATTATTATTATTATTATTAAGTTATGGTTTGTTAGTCACCAGGTGTTCTCAGGTCTTGACCCATAAAATACACACACACTGTGTGTTTCAGTATGAAAGCTCAGAAGTGACATTTTATCTCATGAACAATAATATATATTTAATAATTTTTAAGCACATTATCATTCGAGGTGATTTGGTAGTTGTTGAAAAGGTTTTTGTTGTATTTGTCTTACTGTACATGACACAGCCTTTATAATGTAGGCCTTAATATGAACAGCCATCTTCTCAACTGAAGTGAAATTTTACTTGCCTTCAGGAGCTTCTTAACATGAAGTACAATAACATCAACAACGTTTTAGTGTAATTTGTTATATTAAATAAAATATTTCTGAAATAGTTCAAATATATATTTAAGCTATATTGAGACCTAGCAGTTAATTTCACTCATGGAACACCCCAAGCAGTGCATTTATCATATACAGTAATAGACATTGATGTTTTAAATGCTGGTGCACAAAGTGTGATGTGATCAGAGTTGCCGATTTGAGACCCAGACGTCCCCTGAGCGTCCCTGTCCCTGTCCCTCCTTGCAATCAGCGTGGCTGTGGAAAAGAGTCCTCTGTGGGGGCTCCTTGCTATTTAGAAAGAAAAAAAAATCATCATTAAAACATTTCATTAACTTATGAGTAAACATTTGAAAATATTTTCTATATTGTTTATTGTTTTATTAGTGTTTAGTTGTGTATTTTTATTATAATTTACTGTTGTTTTATTTATATATATATAAAAATTTACATAAAAAATATATAAACTATTCAAAGTGCCTTACAACACACAAAGTGAGTTTTATGTAGCTCAGCAATGATTTTACTCATCAAGTTGAAATCAGTTCTGGATAATATTCTGTCTTGATTTTATTTTATTTGTAAATTTTTGCAATGAATATTATTATTCTTTATCTCCACCCTTCACTTGCAGCCTTGTTGCAGCACAGCCACTGTGACCAATTAGTAGAAATAATGAGCGGCCGTACATATTAGCGAGGTTGACATGACGAAAAAAAAAATTTTAACCACTCATTTAGGTATAATGTAAATGATTACATTATATTGGGTTTGACTCAAGCGCCTCTCGAAAGTACACGGAGGCCAATAACGGTGGATAAATTGGTTGTTTAGGTCACACGCGTCACTATCGCTTTCCCCTCTGTGCTGTTGTAGTCATTTCTGGATCACTAGTAGCCGAACGCTGACTCACCGTCAACCTGCAAAAAAAATAATAAAAAATGTGACCTCAAGAAGTTATATTTGTAGGTTTTTGTTTTTTGTTTTTTGTTTTTATTCAAGAGTGAGTCAAATGAAAACCTTACAAGTACGGCATAAATTTGAATTGACTCAAATAGTTTTCTAGAGAAATCCAGAGCCTTTGTTTTGCGTTGAACGAAATGCAAATTATGTTGAAATAATGATATACTTTTGGTACACCCATTAGCAATAAACAATACACAATTAACAAAAAAAATTGGCTTCATATATTCACTGTGGTGTAATGTGTGGATATATATATATATATATATATATATATATGACACGAATATATATATATCGTTATGCACCCTTTCATAACAGCACATTGTATTAATAAAAATATATTTCATTTAAACTGTGATAATGCACCCATCGTGTGTACTTCTCACTGGTTTGTGACGTGAGGTTCGAGCTCTAAGGGCTGTGTTCACTTCAAAGGGATCACATTATAATCTCCCTTTGAGAGGAAGCTTCTCTTGTAAATAATACAGACTGTTCAAGCAAGCTTTTTGACTTGTTGTTTTATCAATGTCTTGTTTTTTTTTATATATCTATATGCCAATAAACATTTTATATTTACCCCTTTTTCTTTTAATACAGCTAAATGCCCAAGCAGAATTTGTCACTTATCTGAGATGCATATTTTTCCTCTTCTCCTTTCTAATTTTAAATATATTTTAGCAATGCGTGTATATATATATATATATATATATATATGTGTGTGTGTGTGTGTGTGTGTGTGTGTGTAAAATTCGAGGAAGTTGGTTAAAAGTAGCTTGACCATTAAAAAGATTTGCATGTTATTTTTAAGGCCATAAAGTGTGGAGAGGAGGAAGCCTTTGAAGGTCAGCAGCGTGGGGGTGGGGCTCAGGCGCCTGTGAACTCATCATTTGCTTTTGGAGGTTTCGGCCCTTCGAGTGTGTTTTTTCGCCGAGTGAAGTGCAGCAGTGAAAGTCTCGACGTGATTGCCAATTACAGAGCTGCGTGTGCTCTGAGGAACATGTGGCTCTGATGTAAGCATGCTGCGTTAGAGCTGTCCTCAGTACAGCACGTGCTGTCTGTCAGGACTCCCCCCTCTCTTCTCTGACGTTATTAAGGTAAACGGTACTTGGTACTCGAGCTTGGCCTGGCTTTGCCTTTGAGGAGTTGTGTATGCATGTGTGGGTGTTTGTGTGTGAAAGAAAGAAAGAAAGAAAGAGAGAGATGATTACTTGGACTGAAAGCTCCAGAGAGGCCTGCATGTACACTCTCATTTCCACCACTTTTAAATTCTGATGGTAACCTTGATTGTAGGAACAATTTTATATTTATAAGAAATAATAGCAGTTAAATATGGTTAATATTGATGTTTGTTGATTTTATTATTATTATAGTTATTATTATTATTATTATTATTATTATAGATGGGTTTCTGGAATTGTGTGATAAAGTGGTGCAGTATGGGAAAAGATCAGAATAACTAGCAAGTTGTAGAAACTTTTGTGGATGGTGTGTTTGGGCATTGTAGTGTGCTGTGATAATTGATAATGCTGTGTAAAAAGCTGAGGACACACACACACACGCACAGACACCTATGCATATACCCATGATGCACAAGTCACACTCTGAAACACTCAGCACAGAGTACCATGTTGTCCCCTTTGCTTACGACTTTTAGTAAAAATACTGTAGCAACTTCCCTTTTTGTGGTAGGAAGCAAATGATGTTTTTTTCTGTAAGCTCCGACATACACAGTTACTAACTTGAACACACTTACACCACTCTCTCAGGACCCAAGATTAAAAGTTACACTGCAGCTTGATGTAAAAACAATGCATTTTACTTAAAAAAAATTTTTTTTAACACATTATCCAGTTCGGGAAGGTGTTTGAGCGCATTTTATTTTATTATTAATATTATTATTATTTTTTATATATATTTTGCCATGGTTGTGGATTGCATTGTTATGGTGGTGAAATACCTGGCAACACATTCTCACACCCTGATGTTTGCCTTAATGGTTGGGTTTCCACTGTTGCTGGTTAATAAAAGCATGAACACTCCATTTAATCCATATAACTACAACTTAATAACTTTTTTGAAAAACTTTCACATTATTTTTTTTTGTGGAAGAATTGTTTCTATAAGAAACTGTTGCTGTAGTTAAGGTCATAGCAACAACTACAGGAAAATAGATTGGTGGGGAATGTTGTCTTAGAACTTCACTTTGTACCAGATTTGTATATTTTTTGGCTCATTGATTGAAAGTCAAATAAAAAAAAAATAAATAAAAAATTCACAGTTAGTCAATTTACCTAGAGCTGTATTACTGGGTCACTTAAAGGGAGCAGGCAGCAGCAGGGTGTTGAGGGAAAAATCTGTACATTCTAGGATTCTTTATTAATGCTGTCTTAAAACTTAAGACCTAAAACAAAAAAAATATCTAAATAAATAAAACAAGGAAAATTATTAAAGTGCAGAAAAAAATTATTCTCTCTTTCTCACACATATACACATACATATACACACACACACACACACACACACACACCAGGCACATAGAAACTATAAAACCGTGATTAGTCTTAATCCGTGCATACCACAATTGTTGAAACAATTTACCTCATGTGTTAATGCCACGTGTAGCAGTAAAAGTAGTGAAAACAGAAATAAACCAGTCACTGAGCAGCAGCAGCAAGACACACCAGTGATGTGAGCCCATGCATTCAGCCCATGTTTTTTATTTCTTCTTTATTTGCTCCACAGAACATGTCTCGTGAGCGTTTACACACCCTGTACCAACCAAAGACAACGGCGTCTCCAAATCGTTCCACGGTAAGTAGATTAGTTAATTTCTGCAAATTTTATGTTTAGATATATATGTGTGTTTTTGTAGTTGAGCAGCCATACAGTACGAAGTTTTTTTTTCTTTGGACTGGGATGCCCCAGGCCCAAGAATAGTGTGTTTAAAAATATACTATAACAATATAGCGCGAGCAATTCTGCGATCGAGATCGGATGTCTGATGCATGTCGGAGCATAAAGAAACTTCACTGAGTAGATTATGTAATTGTAATAGCTGCTGTCTCGAAGAGGTCAGGTGGGAAAAAGCAGCCAGAGCAAATGCTGTAATTGATCTGTATCGCGGAAAGGTACCTAGAAAACCGACCACATTCGCTCTTTTTCATTCTGTGTCATTTTACAGTTTTACAGCACTGTCTGAATTCAGTACACAGCCACACAAGCATATTACACAACTGTCACTCACCCAATGAAACAGATAAGTCAGATAATTTAGAGAATATGTAATAATAAAGAAAATGTGGGTTTGGTATTAGGATTCTTACAGAACATTTTGAAATTTTACACTTTAATACTTTTTTTTTTTTTCAACAGAATTTGGGAAGCTTGGATGGCTTGTTTGGTTAATGCTGGTTGTTTATTTATTTTTAAAATTTAATATTACTTATAATAAATTATAAGCGTGGGCTTGTTTTGTTGCCTCTCTTTTGTTATTTCTATGGTGAACAGTTGGTCAGCAAAGGTGTTATACAAAAGGTTGGAAGGGAAGCGGGTAATGCCTTCAGGCAAAAAGGCTGTGTGTGGGTGTGTGTGTGGGGGGGGGGGGTCACGTTATCAGTTATTTAAATGACATGTAAAGGACGAACTGATAAATGGAGAGCCACCATTTTAAAATGGTGCCAGATATAAAAGCAACATCTTATTCGGTGGTGGTATTATTAGTTCTTACACTTTTTATTATTATTGTAAATACATTAATAATACATAAATTGTAACAGTCTTAAGTGTCCTTTCAAAGTTTTAAATCGTTGTGAAGTCTTGATTTTTGAATGACAAGCATGGATGAATTAGCGCTTAATTCAGATGGTAGAAAAACAGGATTGGTTTGTATTTTCGTGAATCTTGATCTCTCTCTCTCTCTCTCTTTTTATTTCTATTGTTAGTTAGTACTAATCAAGTTAGTTGACAAACCTGTGAATCCAGTAAAAGTTGATTTAGGATTAATTTTACAGCCAGTGTGTGTGCTTAGTTTACTGGCAAAAGTTGCTTTATGATGCTTATGTTTAAGAGTCGTGAGTAATTCTGACCCGTGCAAAAAAAAATAATAAATAACATTAAAAAAATAAATATATATATATATATATATATAATTTTTTTTTTTTAAATAAATAAATAAAAAGGACATTTCAAATTAAAAGAAAATTAAAGGTAGTTTACAGCTTGATGTGAAAGTTATTTACAGAATGATGTCCTGATTCCCCCCCCTTCTCTGTCTTGCATGTTATGGTTTTATAATAAATGTAAAATCTAGTTAATTCACACATTATTTGTCAGTATATATTTGTGTCTAGTGCTATTATAGTGTGTAGTGCTTTTTACAGTGAACATCATCACCAAGCAGGTTAGCTGAAGTTTCTAAATCACAAATATAATTTTTAAATGTATTAATCTGTCTCTAATGAGCAAGACAGGGGTAAAGGAAATACACTTTTAAAAATATGAGCAAGAGCCCCCTGTGGAGAGCCAGACTCAAAAGGGAAACCCCATCCTCAGCTGGGTGACTCCAAAAAAGTGTAATTACAAATAATTCCCTTCAATAACTTTTGGCTGTATGGTTAAAAAAGTTTTAACTGTGTAACAGAAATTCATGACACACACACAAAAAACAGTTTTAAAACCATCGTAGTTTTAAACTACAGTAGCAAAAGTTGCCGCAGTTCAATGCCATCTTCATTGGTGCGTGAAAGACTGAAAAAGTCACAAAAGTCTCCATGTGTAGGTGTGGAATTAACAGAATCAAACAATTACTGGACATGCATGACACCAGGTGTGTTCACACGAGTTCATCATGACCAGTGCGCGTTAGCATGTAATCATGTAGAGGATGTTAAATAAAACAAGGTTTTGCTTTAAATTATTTTTTTAATTATGACATTTTTTCCTGTATGATGGAAAGTTTTGGGGCACCGCGTGGAAATATGCATGCCAGGTTTAATGCCAGGATCACATGCCCGACTATTTAATTCGTCTTGATTAACGCACCTCCTGTTTGCTTACATCACACACCGTACTCACACTCACATTTCACACTCACTCTTACTGTACATTAAATAAAATACCGACATCGTTTAATGCATTATTATTATTATTATCATTAGTAGCAGTAGTCGTATTATATTCTTTAATTTATTTCATCTTTTTTGTGCTTGCAGGGTTGTTGGAAGCCCCGGTCTGTCGGTCTGTCTGTCTGTCTGGTTGCGCGCGCAGACAGGCGAGCGAGAGAGAGAACGAGCTCGTCTGTGTTTTCGGTCGCGCGCGAGTGCGTGCGTTTGCGCGTGCGCGCGCTCGCTCGCGCGGGGGGCCTGGCGGTGCCGTAGCAGCACAGAATGGTTTGTGAGTTTATTTTAAAGAGGGTGCAGGCCGTGCTGTGCTGCGGCAGCAACTCCGGGACACACACACGCGCTTCCGAATCAAAAGGAAGAGAAAGTATGCAAAAAAGAAAAAAGGGGAAGCTTTGTGAACGTCACTTTATCTCTGTCTGTGCGTGTGTTTTGTGGCTCCTGACCATCCTCGCCGCGACTGGCTGCCTGGCTGTAGCAGCACGTAAATATTGGAGTTAAAGCAGTAGTGAATCCTCCAGTATTGACCGTGCTGCTGAAGTTAGGCTGGCCGTTTACCGTGCACTCCTCTCTGCGTCTGCTCACACTGCACAAGTCTCAGCCACGGACAGGGGAGAAAGGGGAGGTAGGTCATCTCGCACTACAGCATGCCGGCAAACGTGAAGTCTGACCTGGCCTCTCCTTCAGGACTCATTGCCAGTGTTTTAAAGAATGTAGTAGTTAAGGTAACATTTGTGTGTGCAAGCAGCCCGGATTCAGAATAGATTAGAAGTGCATGTGTATACATACATGTTTAAGGCCATAACCTTTGATTGTGGCACAAATGAATCTCGTATTTTAATGACTAACTTGCTGTGTAATTTTTGTACAGATGATTTATTGTGCAAGAAAATAAAATGCCATCCAAATAAAGATGAACTTGTTTTTAATTGGATGTCTTATCCAAGCAGATATTGAATTTAAGATATTATACAGTACAGCTAGGCTGTTACTGTATATATATATAGCGACCTGCTGTACTGCAGATTAACAGATGACTACATTATTAAGACTTCAACGTTAATGGCTTTTCTGGTTGTGCAAATAGTGGGTAATAATATAATGGTAATAAAATTAGTAAAATTCACAACAAATGATCAGGCTTTCCAAGCAAATGACAATTCGAAAACGTTTTAAATATACATTACTAATCATTGTTTAACACATGGTTTTATTGTCACAAATAATAAAATATATAATATTTTCACAAATGCATCATGGCCTATATAACACAGCATCGCCATCTTCTGGAAAACCTCAAATTTCCTCTGGTTTTTTACTTTTCCCAAATTGATTGATCATTTCTAAGACCTATTCTTTGTTTTATATATTTCTCTGTTTATTTTGATACAGGTGCTTTTTAGGGTTTATTAATGATAAGAATATGTCCCCCCTCCTTCTCTCAAAAGTATAACACTCAATTTTTTCTGTGTGGATGTTGATTAGGCGAAGGCGTTCTCCTGTAATCATCAGGCCAAGAACATTTGTGGCATTGAGGAGTTTTCTTGCATCTGTCTCTAAGGTGACACATCTGTTAAAAAAATAAAAAGACAGGAAAACAAGCTATCACCAGCTTATAAGAAATAGGTTAACTTTATTGAAACATCACATAAACAAGATACTGAATTCCGTTATATACATTCATATAAAAAATCCCAGTGTGTAATGGAACATTGTGCAAGATTGAAGCGCTGCTAGTTTACATTTTCTCGCTCACCTTGCAGACAACTGTTTTCCCTCAGAGCAGTCAGCACCGTACTGAAAAACGAGATCATGGTGTGAGGGTCAATGCAGTGGAAGATGCTCCGCCAATTCTGAGTAAAGATTTGCGGGTTGTTCAGCGAACACTAGTATTCTTGAGGCCAGTGCAGCAAGGGTTGTGCTCTTGGAACTGAATACCATTAAGAAACTTCTTGAATGACAAAGCCGAACTCAAGGATTTCGCTCTTCGTAGAGCAGTTGTTGCTGCGCAGAAAATCAGAAAGAGCGCTGATGTTGTAAAATTCAGCCTCACACAGCAGTCCATCGGTCTCAGATTCACCTGATAAAGTGACTCTGCCAGTTCTCAAATACTCCATTATTAAACGAAACAACGCCCAGTCTCTGTCAATAAACACTTTGCTATTTACAACTTTACACTCGGGATTTGCTTCATCTTGCATGCAAGCAAGTCTCAAGTGTGGATGTCTTGTAATGGTTGACGCCTATGTGGTGAAATTTTGATCTCCAACATTAAAAGTGATCATATTCGAGCCTTTCATTTTTTACAAAATACTTGATTGTCGAGTACTACCACCCTGCCATCAGCTAATATACTGCATAGGTGTTGTAATGTTTATCCATTACCTAACAACCTTACAGACAGCCTAAAGAAATCCACCAGCAGTGACATGTACAAGATATATAAAAAGAATCAAACCACTATGATCATTAATTACTCTGTCTCTTAGGTACATTATCAGAGAAAAATGTTATCGAGTTGTAGGTTTATTGCATGCATCTTTAGCATCTATTAATATATTTTGCATATCCTTAACCTAGAAGGTGCATGTAGTGCACATTTTAATGTTTTAAACTGAAAGCTCAACTGATGTCCTTTAAATCTTTTTTTAAACACATACTGTATAGTGAAAGAGAAGTGCAAAATATAAGCATACTACCCTAACTGAAAAGTAAAGGTACAGTTTCATACTTTGTAAAACAGTAAAAAATAAAACATTATTGGATTAGTCAATGGATTAAGGCAGTCTTTTTAAAAGCTGTCACTGGATTCAGATTTGTTTAAGAGACAAGATGATGCTCATGGATGGTGAAAGGTTTGAGTAACCATGAAAAAAACAAGCAATGCACAGCAAAAGTCCAAGAATCCTTAATGCAGCTTACTGTATTTAGTGGTTTGTGTTTAGGATGGTACACATAGACGCAGGTAAAATACATTTGTTCATTCTAACAGTCTCTAAGGATGTGTGAAAGGAGTACACACGGCTCATAACACCATGACCACATTCTCTCTCCCAAAAAAAGTAATGAACTATATTTTTCCTTTTCTCTGATTTGGTATTGTACCATCCAGTGTTAATCTATTATGTAGCTTTTACCCCAAAACTGCAAGCTTTGGCTTTAAATGTTTTTATTTTTTGTTATATGGTTTAAAAATATATATTCGAGGTGAAATATACATATTTGAGGTGCACAACAAAAGCGTCACCACGTTATAGCAACAACGCAAGTACATACAGTAGCTCAGTACCCAGTCCTAGAAATTATGACGTCATTAAAAGCTTTGCATTGAACAAGGAATTCTAATGCAATGCGATTTTTAACTTTTTTTTTCAAGAACTAATGATGGTTGCGGAGAGGAAACTTAGATGTCCTCGTTTCAGAGATGATGACTCAGCTGAGAGAGAGGGAGAGATGCGCGCGCAATGGCACCCCTTTCGTTTTGCGCGCGCGTTTTGATTCAGTTCCTTATTTTTAAGTCCATAACCACAGTGCAGGTCTAAATACGCGCAGAAAAGACGCAATCCGGATTGATCAAAATTTCATGTTGCGTTTGTGTAAGTTGCATTCTACTAAAGAAACATACGCGAGTTGTGCTTATACCATGTCCACGCCTGCAACTATTTTGCTAAATATATTTTTTTAAAGACTGAACTGTGGTGCTAATTCTGAGCACTGTGCACTTAGCATATTTTCACTCCAACTTGCATACACATCTTTTAAAAGTTATATAAGTTACATTTTATATATCGTTGTGTCGAGAAGTGCATGCTCTCATGTTTCCCTAGTTATAAGTCTTTACCAAAAGCGAGAAACAATGTTGATAAAAGTTTACATCTTATGAAAAAAATTCTTAGAAAGACCTGCGACTGGTTCAAGTGCAGCTGCAGGCTGTAGGGACACAACGTTAGTGTTTTTACGCTGACATGGCAGCAGAGCCCTCAGGGAGGCTGCTGCGAAATCTAGACAGGAATCTTAACCGTGACAGCAGCTAGACTGCAATCCAAAAGATTCTTAGAAAAGCAGTGTTTCTCTAAATGGACGTTCTGGAAATAACTCGATCGTTTGAAGAAGCCCATGCAAGAGACATCAAAGTGAGACTACAACATCTCTCAACTGCATCATCTAACCCAGTGGTACTGATGTTCCAAATCTCTGACTAATGCACTGCTGCTGCTATGAGGAAGCAAAGCTCAGCCTATAGCTAAGGGAGATTAAAAAAAAATCGCAACCTGGAAAAGATGAAACCCTCACAGCAGACAGACGCATCATTATTATTATCATCATCATCATGATCACACAGCACCGACCTACTGTACCTTGTCCTGGTCCATTTACCTTGCCATCTGTTTACGGGGAGCCCGAAAGACCTTTTGCATATAAAAATATATCAGGTTAAACGGAAAATCCCGACATAAAAACACAACCTTTGGTTGCAGTTTGAGGCTCGGTGTGCGCGCGCGGGATGGAGCGCAGCGCGCTTCTATTGGACAGAAAGGGCGCGCGCCAGTTACTAGGGCGCTTCGCGAGCGTCATCATGGCGATTGTTGCCGTGCAGATTTTTTTTAAACTAAAAAAATAAAAATAATATCGAGTGAGTTTAGGCAAAAATACTTTACAAATAAACTCAAATATGAGCCACTAAAGCAGGTCATTAAATATGAATACAGCTCGAGAAGCGTGAAAGCTCTTTTTCCCCATGAGATGTTGTTGCCATGCAAAACTCACCCTAAGTTAAGCCTGTGAGGTCACACCGGTTTAATGTGAGTCTGACTCATTTTTGTCACACTTTCTCCAGCACTGTCATCTAAATAATCCTTTCAACAACAGATTAACATCTATCAAAGTAAATCGAATTATTGTTTTTAAAACAAAGTGCAAGAGCAGTTAGCTTTAGCCTTACTCCTCTTACTTGAGAAATAAACACTCGATTCTTTGGATTATGTGTAAAATCCTCCTGCACTTGCAAAAGTGGGTGCAAAATCTACCTTCCTTAATGGAATCATTATTAATAATAATCAAGTTTGACTTTGTGGAGTTTTTTAGTCTGCCAAATGTTAGTCTTGCGAATATTTAAAATTTTGATAATAATAGCAATAATAATAATTAAAAAGAATAATAGTAATAATGATAAATGACACTAGATGTCGCTGTTTCTCTTATCTTGCTTGTCCACTGTAAGTTTTATTATTGTTAATAGTAAATAGTTATTATTATTATTAGGGCGCGTCACACTACTGGGTCATAGTGTTTGGGCCCTAATAATAATAATAATAAAGGTCACTAGATGTCGCTGTTGCTCTTATTTTGCTTGTCACTGTCACAGTTTTTATTATATTAACAGAAATTATTTTTATTATTAGGGCCCTAATTTCATAGTGCTTGGGTCCTAATATTAGTAATAATAATAATGATGATGATGATGATGATGATGATGATAATAATAAATGACACCACTAGGTGTCGCTATTTCTCTTATCTTGCTTGTTCACTCCACCTACGTCATATCCGGATATTTACAAGTACGGATGTGAATCCGGGGGCAACATGACCTCCGCTGGAACGGTAAACAAATAGCTGTATTTTATTTATTTATAGGACACAGATAGATTCCAGACGAAAACGACCGAGACTGGTAAAACGTGAGTGTTTTTATTACCATCATGGCTGGTTTGTTTTCCTGCTGTTTTGACTGCTGTGACCGCGGAAACTCCGGACACGTCGCGCTGAAAGAAATGCCCACAGTGCAGCTGGACACCAGTCACATGGGTAAGAACTGTGACGTAGTGTTCATTCAGATCACATTTTATACGGGAGAAATCGGAGATTATAAGCATTCAACATTTTTTTATACACCAGCCGAAAGACCAACAACATTGTATACAGTGCTGGCCTGCGCATTATCTACACAGATCTGTACTTTATCTCGGGCTGCTGATCTCATTGTGTGTATTTCCTCCATTTCCATTTCGTCAACATGTCTCCTGTGTTCCAGGCACTGATGTGGTTATTGTAAAAAGTGGCAGAAGAATATGTGGCACAGGGGCCTGCCTCGCAAACGCTCCCCTCCATCAAAACAAAAGCTACTTTGAGTTCAAGATTCAGTCCACAGGTAAGTGGAGGTGCACCCCTGGTCAGGCCAGGCATTTAGACAGTTATGGACAGTGGAACAACTTTGTTTCCAGATTGGGATCCATATTTGGTCAAATCCAGTCCTAGAATATCCAGCCAGTGTCCAGTGCAGTTTGATCATTTTTTTATACTCAAACACATCGAATTCGTTTAATCTGTTAAACGCCAGGTGAGATGGCGTGTTAGTGAATTACAGACTGGTCTAAAGTTCAATAGGACTGAATTTGAACAGCCCTGTTCAGTACATCAGCAGTGATTTCAAATAGGTGCTTGGCCAATAGCCGTGTAGTGACACAGATGAAACCTCCAAGTGAAACAAGCATGCACAAATCTATCGTTGTAGTCCCATCCAGGCCATGCTCTGTTTTCTGTTTATGTGACCATAGTACCTACCCTGGTGCTCTATAAAGTTGTATAGTGCCTACCACCATGGTTGTTGTCGTTGTTTTCTTCGGCTTGGCACAGGTTTTAACCCTTCTTGACACAACCCTTCCACTTTATCCGAGCTTGGGACTGGCACTGCATCCAGTGGCTGGGATTTGTTACCATAGTATTGCCGTGGTACACTAAAGTACATATAATATACAGTACTATCATATTAAGGATGTACCTTCATGGCCCACTCAAAGGTAGGACTTGAAAAGTTGCTACAGTGGTTAGGTTTTTCTAATATCACACAATCATAAATTGAAGTTTGTGATCAATGTAAATCCAATGAATAAGATGCATGGATGGATAGAGTACTATATTAATCCCAAAGGGAAATTGTATCATTACAGCAGCCAGTTCACAACACGTAAGCAGCAAGCAAGAATTGCAATGAGGGAGGATGAGGAAGGGGGAGTTTATGATTAAGGTGCATTATTGAACACTGTTAACAAAGTTAAGGTGTATTAAAGAGGTAGAACGATGCTATCAAATAATAAGAAAATACTGCTTCTATGTACACATGCATGGTGACTGTATATATAGGTGGGAATTAAACTGTACATAAGGTGCACCAGCAAGTAGTGGACAAGTATGAATAGTAAGTAATTTTTTTTGTCATTTACCAGCCCATCTCAAGGAAATGCTCATATTTCTGACAGTTTTGTCTTTGCTAATCTGAAATTTTTTTTAGAGATAAGTCTATGAAAGTTATATTCCTCATTTTACCTTAAAACAAAACAAGCAGTGAAATAAATGGACAAGTGAATGCTGATTAAAGGAAAGTTAAATTAAACACCAATTGAAAGAAATGCTGCATAGCATTAAATTATGAGATCAAGTCAATCAAGTGACAAGTTGTGTTTTAATGATAACAAATTTTTTTTAGAATTAAATCTTTAAAATCTAGCCGTAGCCAGGCACAGAAGGGCTGAGAACCACGGGTATAAAACATCCAGATAGATAAGGTCAAAATTTTGGAAAGGCCAACAAATAGGTCCATTTATTCATGACTAACAGTCGAAACCTTGACATTTTAAAGCAACAATCATGAGCAAGTACTTACGAATGAGTCTTTCTCCTGGACATATCTAACCTGTTCTTGTCCAATTTACCCGTGTCTTCTATCGTTTTTTCTCGTCTTGACATGTCTCTAAACCCCAGCAGCATAGTCCGCACTAGAATGCTGACCATACAGATGACAATACTTCATCAGAAACACCTGACTGGACATTAGCACTGTGGCAGTTTATTTTTTAAATTAAAGCATGGGCTCGTAGGGTTTTAAAAAATGTGGTAAAAAAAAGTACTTCCTGGGAAACTTATGAAGAATAATTTCTTTTGATTTAAAACTTTAGTCTGAAATACTGAACACGGCTCACATCACCAAATCAGGACTGAATCATGACCAAATAACAAAGATTGCTGTTGTTTGATTATCTGTCAAATTATTAACTTATTAAAATTAATACAGTGTTATTTGATAAGGTATGTTTTAATTTTACACCATCATTATTTCCAAACATAACTTAAAATGAGAAAATAAATAACATTACAGAAGAATATTTGCATGCCTGTAAAGAAAACAACGTATTACATGACAGACCAGCTTTCAGAAGAAAAAAAACAAAACAAAAACTAATGTAGGCTCTTGGGTTGTGCATGAAAATAGAAAGGCTCAAGTGTGACAAAATTGCCAGGGGAAATCGTATTCTCCAGCACACTCAGTAAAACCTAACAGCTCAATTACTTACAGTTCTTTGCAAACGTCTTGGGCACATACGAAAAAATGCTTTTAAAACCTTTCTACATAAAAGAAACTTCTATGAAGAGAAAATAAATAGTACTAAAATAACCACAGCCAATATTTGGTCTGAAAACTCTTAAACATACTCAATAGTATGAGATACAGATTTGTGCAGGTTTATAAGTAAAACAGCTATTAGGTTTTACTGAGCATGCTGGAGAATGAGAGTGCTTCTTGTAAATTTGTCACACTCTTTTCTATTTTCATGCGAAACCCAGGACCCTACATTAGTTATAACATATCTATACACATTTTTTATTTCCATCTGTATCCATATATTGCATCCATCTATGAGGGTTCAATACTATTTCTTTTTTTTTTTCTTTTTCAATGTACAGTTTGATAAAACATTTTATTAGATATTTTATTATAACAACATTCAACATGTTGTAATCCAAACTCTTGGTTCACTTTACTTTTTACTTGGTACAATAAGGTACTTTTTTTTTTTTAAGTTAGAGAGAGCTGGAGAGAGTGGCAAATTGTTGTTGGTTTTTTTTTGTTTTTTTGGGGGGGGGTTCCCATTGATCACTTTAGCCAATTAATTATGTTCCTTCTATAGCTTTTACAAGGCCAGGTTTCTAGCCCACCACTTAACTTTCCTCCTTTCTCGTTTAGACTTTGGGACCAGCAACAGGAGAGTAATTTTGCATGAGGCATGGCATTAAGGGCCTTGCCCAAGGGCCCAAAAGTGGCAACCCGGGCTCAAACCTGCGAGTCTCAGGCCGCCTGAGCCACATCTGTCCCCTTATCAACAATCATTGAACAAAAACACTACTCGGAATAGATAATTGTAACTGATAATATTTTTAACACACCTAACATTTTGTTGGTAATTATTTCCCCTTTGCCTCCGTCAGGTATTTGGGGTGTAGGGGTGGCTACACAGAAAGCTAACCTTAACCACGTCCCAATGGGCAGAGACGCACACAGCCTGGTGCTTCGGCAAGATGGAACTGTGTACCATAATAACGAGGAGAGGAATCGGTTACCGGCGAACAGCCTGCCACAGGAAGGAGACGTAGTGGTGAGTTTCTGAGGCAACAAGGCTTTTCAGGGGCAACAAGGAAACCCGTTTAAGATCATTAAAGCTGGCTGTAGTGCTGCCATGTACTTGGTGCCTAAGCATCTGCAAATCGGGGGTCCTTTTTTCCTTCAAGATGATGGTTTTGCCAAACTTAATAAAAGATAAAGCTTAGTTTTTATTATTATACATTATTGCATTACATATCTAACAACTGTGACTGGCTTCAGATCTTACGCAATCTCAGTAAGAAATAACACACAACAGTGTGTGTTTATTTACTGCCAACTGTGCCTTATATTGCAGTGTACATTATATTCATTGTTATACATTTCTATTTGTTAAATGACAGAATGTTTGTGTACCTTATACTTAATTTAGTTTGTCTCCGTTCATTTGCAGGGTGTTTCATACGACCACGTCGAGATGAATTTATACCTAAATGGGAAGAACATGAACTGCCCTGCATCAGGCATTCGAGGAACAGTTTTTCCTGTAGTATATGGTGAGTCAGCGTGTTGTGGAAACAGGTTGTTGTTGTTTTTTCCCCATGACATGCACTTTCTTCTGAGAATCACGTTATTCAGCTCTTTCACACGTACAGTAGAACTTGAATTACTTGAAAGAGTCCTATCAAGTTTTCTAAAATCAAAGTTTATTCATAACTACTGAATATTTACTGTAGAAGCAAATCATAGACTTCCTGGCGAAATGAAAAATAAAGATGCACACTCAAAGATTTCATTCGACCACCTTTAATGTTGATTACAGCAATGTGACGAGTCATGTATGAAAATGATTCCTCATACTCTGAGAACCGTGCTTTCACAGTCTGGGTCCTCAGATAATCCTGTGCCCTCAGGGAAGAAAAACTCCATAGATGTGATAACATGGTCATTCAGTACATTCAGGTCATCAGCTGACTTAATTTTATTGCCACATACCGTTGCTGAGTCTAGACCTGACCAACTGAAGCATCCCCAGATCATAACACTGTCTCCAGAGGCTTGTACAGTGTACTATATATCGTGCATCGTTTCGTGCGCTTCCCTTCTTACCCTGACGTGCCCATCGCTCTGGAATAGGCACAATCTGGACTCATCCGACCTTTTTCCATTGCTCCAAAATCCAATCCTTGTGCTTCCTAGCAAATTGAAGTCTTATTCTTATAACCATTATTCAAATGGTTTTCTATGGACAGTGGGTTAGTCCAAGTCCTGTGAGTTCTCATCACATTGTGTGTGTTATAATCTTAAACGCAGCTGTTATTTCTACAGTCGATTTATTTATTTATTTATTTATTTATTTTCATTCAGAAAATTAGTCACCACCATCTAATCAATCAGACTTAAATCTAGGAGCGCTGTGGTACAAAGCAGCATTTGAAACATTAACATTTTGCATACTTTGTTTTAGTAGCATAAATGACATGAAACTGATTTCATTTTTTTTTCATTTCTGTTTTGATTTTCCCATCATGCAGTGGACGACAGTGCAATTTTGGATTGTCAGTTTAGTGACTTCTACCATCCACCCCCTCAAGGCTACCAAAAGATTCTTTTTGAGCAGCAGATCTTCTGATTCTCATGCGACTCTGAGCACATCAGCTTTCCAGACAGCAGTCATTGTGTCTAATTCCCACTACTATACTTCTGGGGAAGTCCGGCGGTTGAAACGACATGCTTGTGATTACATGGTTGACGCTTTACTCTGCCAGTTCAAAAGTGCATCTGACCAGTGTTATATCTTCAGTAATTTTTTTCTGATGTAGAATCGATTCCTGTTCACAGTCAGAATGCTTCAACTCTGCCTTGTTTTCTGTATTTAAAAAAAATCATTATAAGGACTCTTTATTTGTGCGTTTGCACAGAAATCCTCCAAATTCTCTTTGCACTTTGTTTTGGGTTACAAATAATGTGCTGCTTAAAAAAAATCAGTACATTTGAATAATAATCTAACCTGATCCTATTATAAAGGATCATCTTCCTCTAAATGAGTTAAATCAAAGTCAACTGACAATGACACATTATAACGGACCTAAAGTAAAATGTGAATATTTGCAATGTTAGAGAAATTTCCAATCACGGAATGAGATTTTGTGACTATTTATGTGTTCTTGAATCTTTTTAAACAAAAATCTCTGTACCGCATTAGTACAAAACAAGCTATGTCTTAATTTTAAATTTTGGTTTACATGTGTTTATACATAAGTGACAAACATGTGGTTTTACCAAATATCATAAGACTGTACTATCGATTAATTCACTATGTTTTGTTTCATATTTGTCTTTCTTTTTATGTCTTCATAGATTTGCTTAACTAACATAATGTAATAAACAAGATGTAAAAGGTTGCAAGGGAAAAAAGCTATATTTGGGTTTTAAGTTATTCTGTATTTTTTCTTTTTGTGAAACATTTTATTTTAAGGTTCCCCTAAGATACTGTGTGCACTGATTAGGCAGGGGTTGTCTGTGTGATATGTTAGGATAGTAATAATAAATATATATATATATTGTTCTTTGTTAGTTTTTGCAAAATCATGTTTATGTCCACACGCTATAGTTAAGCTTGTTCTTGGAATAATCATTTTGTTTTTATCAAGGGAAAATAATGTTAGAAACGTGATTTAAGAAATAAATGTATGAAAATGTGCTATAATATATATAAAAACAAACTGTGTGTGTGAGAGAGAGAGAATTTAAATAATCATAGGTTTTGTGTAATACATCGGGGAAGGATTTAATATTGTGTTTTATCCAAACTGCGTTAAACGCATCCTTTTAAACATTTTTGGCGCAATGGATAAGCGAGTCAGCTGGTGGAACATGCGCAACATCTACGCAGGACTGACGTAAATGATGTGCTGAACCGCTTTTAGCATCTTGGCTAACTTCTGTAGTGTTTATCATGGCGTAACGATTACTGTATTCCAGCTAAACAGTACAGTTTTAGCTAGGTGCACATTAGCGTGACGGAACATTAAAAAAGTGCGTCTGAAAAAAAAGTTTAGTAATTTCAACATACGAAGAGAAATCCTCGCCTTCGCCCCTCCCCCTTTTAGAGCGCCTCCGTTCCTGCCCCATAACGTTCCGTTACGTCGAGTTATTTTCTTTTCCCAATATATTCCGGCTCATCCCGCCTTCCATGCCTGGATTGGTTTTGCTATTCTACCCTCTGCGCTTGATTGGCTACTGCTTCATAACTCTGCGCGCAACCCTAAGCAGTCCAATCGGATTCCAGGTTTCTGCAGCCAATCATTCGGGAGGAGGCGGGTCTTCTCGGAATAGCGGTGGGGGGAAAAAATAATGCTGTCACCTCTGTTCGCTCGCGGCTTGCTTCTCGAGTTGAGTGCCTGAGCGGAGCTCCGCGAGTCTTACTTACACACGGAGAGGACATACACGCATACACACACAGCCATGGCAGAAAACGCCGGCTTGGAAAACCATCGCATTAAGAGCTTTAAAAACAAGGGCCGAGATGTCGAGGTGAGTCGAAGGCCTCGTTGGTGCGGACAGACGCCGTGGTTCCGGCGGGAGTGGTGTCGGTGGTAGTCGGCTTTTCGACCCGGGGTTTTGTGGTGAATTTTCAGTTCGAATCCGGAACCTGCTTCGATGTTACATGCGGGCGCGGCCTACCGGGAAAGGCCTCTTTTACACCGATAATATATCTCCTGACATGTATTACTCGGTTTATCCGGAATTAATGACCGGTATTCAATAAAACGGGTTAACATTTGGGAGGTTTGCGTGCGTCTGGCTGCGTAGAGCTCGAGCTGCGTTTCCTAGTGACCGAATTTAGCTTAAAGCGGGCTAACGCTGACTAGCCAGCGTTTACCTCGTAGCCGGTGACTTGGTTAGCGAGATAGCTGTAGGGAGAGAGAGTATAAACCGTGTAGAGTCGGTTAGCACGATTCAACATGGCCTCACTCTTGTTGTCGAGGGTTGATGGTGATCCTGAAACTGGTATAAAAGAGAAACAAGCGATGCCGGTGGTGTGGTCTTATTTGCTAGCATGTTAGCAGAGCAAGTTAATCAAGCTCGCGCTGCTTCACTTGACTATTCCTGTTAGTTTGATGAGATGAGATGAGCGGCTCGGCGAGATTTAGTAACTCGGCTGTAACGATTCATCAGGAAGTTAAGGAGTCTCTGTACTGGATCGATCTCTGTGCTTGGATCGAGTTCTCTCGTAAGTGGATAAAACCATCTGCCAAATGAGTAAATGTCAGGCATGAACCGAGGAGTCGACTCCGAATCGATTCGAAGGAGCCGAGCGACTCTCTAGTTCTTGAGTTCTGGGAAAGAACAGAGCTGTGATGGACGACGTGCTTTTCACACGAGGTGTATCCTGTATTCATTTGCACGGTGGTGTGTGTCCGGTCAGGCAGTGTGTGTGCATATATCATACACACACACTATATCACTATATGGACAAAAGTATTTGGCCTAACCTGTTAATTATTGAATTTGGTTGTTTCAATCAATCAGCCACCTTATCCACAGTGAAGGACAATCTTAATGCTTCAGCATACCAAGACATCTTGGACAATGCTATGCTTCCAACAGTTTGAGGAAGGCCCTTTTCTTATTCCAACATGACGGTGTCCCAGTGCACAAAGCGCGGACTATAAAGACATGGTTTGATGAGTTTGGTGTGAAAGAACTTGTCTGGCCCCAACACTGAGCCCTGTGACCTCGACCCCATCGAGCACCTTCAGGATGAAATGAAACGATGAGATTGCGAGCCAGGGCTTCTCGTCCAACATCAGCACCTGATCTCATAAACGCTCTACAGAATGAAAGGGCACGAATTCCCACAGAAACACTCCAAAATCTTGTGGACGGCTTTCCAAGAAGAGTAGAAGCTGTTGTTGCTGCAATAGGGGGACCAACTCCATGTTGAAGTACATGTATTTGGTTTTGCAGGTTTGGCCAAATAATTTTGTTCATATGGTGTGTTTATATGTGAGATCTGATGTGATGGCTTTTCTGACCAGGACTGGATTGATTTACTTCAAGTTGATCTAAGAATACTTCAGGCACGATATTTTCTTACCTGTTAAGTGACTGGTTCATTTCCTGTGTACCAGGAAGGCCAGGTCAGGATTTCTGCATCAGATATGTGTTGAGGTTTTCACAATTCCATGCAACGTCAATATGACAGGTTGGTGACAAATCCGGACGATTGACTCGAGCGATTCATCGGGACGATCCTGGGACCTGTTGTCCGATGTTTCTTCAGTTCCTCGCTTACGACTACTTAACGTGTCAAGAAGCAGAAAAACGTATAACTGTTGGTTTGTTCTATTCTTAATAGCAATAGAGAGCCCATGTTAGCTTTTAGAAAATAAAGCCTAAAAGGAAGAAGCAGAGGTTGTTGGTTAATAATTATAGTGAACGAACAACCGGTTTTCACACCGATTAATGCAGCGATAGTAGCTGTTGCTGCAAAGACACATGAGACTACAAACTCCAAGAGATTTTTTTAATATCCTTGTAATCAATTTAGTGTTTTTTGTTCAACAATGAGCATCTTGCATCGATACGATTCAAGTCAAACCAGGACTTTTTTGTGCAGAATACCAAACCATCTCAATAGCATTTTCTTTATAAGAGGAAAAATTACCATTTATTGTCTCTATATAATCCCAGGCTACACTAATGCACTTATTCAAGCATTTCACTAGTGCTTTGACTCCAAGACAGAAGTTTTTTTCAGAAAGTTTCTCAGAGCCATGATCGGACTGCCTGCTGAAATCGCATCTGAAATCCTGGCCTTCCTTTAAAGGACAAAGCATGTGGAAATGACTTGGAGCGAGGTCAGGACTGTACGGAGGATGTGGTAATAACTTTCAGCCATGTTCCTGTAATGTGCAACTGGTGCGGTATGAGGTCGTGCATTGTCCTGCAAAAACCCATTTTTCCATTAAAGGAAAGTCTAATCATGGCTCTGGTGTAACTTTCTACCTTGATGGTATTCGAGCACTAGTGAAACGCTGCGACGAGTGGATTAGTGTAGCAGAGGATTATATTGAGAAATAAAGTGTGTTTTTATTTTCATAAGTGTTTTTTTTATTCTGTACAGTCAAGTCCTGGATGGACTTGTCCATTTTTAGGTGGACAATGTTTTTCTCTACGAAATAAACATGGGAATTTTTGTGTACATCATGGAAACCCATTGTTTTTAACATTTGTTTCCTGTATAGATAGTTTACATGTTCTTACTAAGGGAAGTTATTGAAGTCTATTTCTAAGTGTTTCAAGTACATGACTGTATAATCCAAACTCAAAGCAACACCAAGAATGACCGGCATGTCGTCTACTAAATGTTTTGACCCAAAGGTTTTAATGTATTCGTGCACCATGAAGCCATTCACTCACCCGGTGCCATAAACACAAATTTAGTGAATTACTCTCCTTAAAGTTGCAGAGCTTAATGTACGAACCTTTTTGAATTTATGTAGAGTGTATAAAGCTCTTTTATTCACATATAAACTGAATGCACGCATTTAGTACCCGCCTTTAGAGCTTATTGTATGTTAACATACAATAATGAAAGTTTTTTTTTTTTTCTTCTCAATTTATCATTAATTTGAACAACCATGATGTAAAAGATGAATCAGCAGAAGCTGTGTGTTGTTTCTAACGGAGATGACAAACAGGGGTTTGAGAGCTTTTGATTTGTGCAACTTGAGTAAAGCGAGACAGACATCACTCTTTCTGTTCTTTGAGCTATTTCAGGAATTTGAGTTGCTGTTCATAGTTCTCATGCAGTCGCTCCAAACTTTAGCTAATCCTGCATCTGAGTGAACTCCATGATGTGTCCGAGTGAAAGCATGTCATTAGTTCTCAGGCTAGTTTTATACCTAGATTTAACCATCTAATGTGTATACAGGATTGTGATCTTGTTTAAGGGTAGAAACGTGACAGTTTTGTTCACCCTGTTGATATGATGCCATGTGCTGGACTCAGGGTCGAGGACCAATTCCTGTTTTTCCAAGTAGGAATTCCAATTTTATTTCCTGAAATTATGAAATCTATAGTTTAGATGAACGAAAGCTAAATTAACTGGTGATTGGAAGCAGTGTTGGGTGTAACGCATTACAAAGTAACACGTTAAAGTACTTGGATTACTTTTTTGATGTAACGAGTGATCTAATGCGTTAGGTCCGCCATTTAAGTACTCAGTTATTTAGTTATATTTTCAAAAATGTAATCCGTTATTCAGACAATTTATGTAATCCGTGAACCAGACAGCAGTGATTCCCAAGCTCCGCCCTCGATCACCCGCCCCCTCTGTTATTCCTGCTGTTATACCCCTATCTCCTCTATGTGGTTTGATTATGCGAGGACCAACACGCAGAAAGATGGAAACATAATCCCAGCGCCAAAATTTGCAGTGAATCATGATGAACCGTACTTGCGGCCACCACGCGAAACCGCGTAGGTGAGATAGGGGTATTATTAGTTAACAGATTATGGGCCAAACTTCGCTGAGTGATGATGGTAGCATAATTATAAAGGTCTTGACTCAAACAACATGCATGAGGAATTACAAAGGAATTTTCATTTTCTGCAATGGAAAAGTATTTGAACTAGTTACTTTTATTAGAAAGTAACGCTGTAGTGTAATTAGTTACTTTAAAAAGTAACGTCCCCCAACCCTGATTGGAAGGAAGTATGTAAAGAGTCAGCTGGATTAGGAAGTAAGATTGTTTGAGGAACTGAGTAATGAGTGGGAGTGTAAAGATATGGTGAATAATAATATTGAAGTTTATAAGTTGAGCCGTCGTCATTATAAAGTAAGCTGTTTGTCAGGATACTTCTTATGTGAGGTGGAAAAAAAAAAAAAAGCTGCTCAATATGATTAGGGCATTAAAGTTAGTAAAAGCTGGTGCTGATTTAGATTTTATTTTATTTTTTTATCTCAGGCTACCGTACAGTTAATGTTCAAATCAAATTGATTTACTGTAAGTCTAAAGAGTCAGACTTTTAATTGTTAGTACTTGAGTACTGACAACTCCAACATCATGCAGATTATATCTTTAAAAGTGGTGTTGAAGAGATTACGGAATGGCCACGTGGGTGCGTCCTGGACGTTTCGCTCCTTTTATTAGCACATCGGGCGTGTGTTCACAAACTATCGGCGATCTCAAACGCCCGCGTTCACTCTCCTGCACTCTCACAGATATGTACACACATTGTGTCATTATATACGACTCAGCAGTGCCAAGCTGTCATGTCACTAGGGGAAGCTTCGGGCTGCTGGCTTATGGAGTGTTTCCCAACTGCTTTGCCCTGCTTTCAGCTCACTTGAGTCTGACTCATCTCACACACACACACACACACACACACACACACACACACACACACACACAATGTCGGCTATGTACAGTATTTACGCCTTATTATGGCAAAGTGTAAGGCTGCACTAATGTTTCATGCGCACGATGAACGCTGATATAAAAGTTGTTGTAAATGTTATAAACGTATTTACTGAATTTTCATAAAAGGACTTTTTGAGATCAAGTGTATGCTTTGGTTGTATTTATTTTTTTGTTTGTTTGTTCGTTGTATTGACCAGAAGGCATGCGCAGAGTTGTCAGATTTTTAGCATTAGGCTTTCTTAACCATTTAGGTTTTTTTTCCATCAGTATCCTGTTTCTTTAAATTTTTAACACACATTACATCACAATATTTGGAATGAGTCCCCAAAAGTGTTTGGGGTCGATGTAGATATTATATTCATATTATATTCAAGTGGGGCAGAATTCATGGGAGTTCAGTTTAAGGTTTTAAGTTGAGTGTCTTTCTGGTGTAGATTTAAACAGTGTGACCGTTTTCTCAGTAATTAAACATCACTGAGGCATTTGAGGAAAATGTTAATATGGTATGCGCCAAAATATACAGCGATGAAACTCCAGCCGTAGCAGTGAAAAGGAAGTTGTGTTGTGCAGTTGTTGGAAATGGGTCTCTTGACGGTGGAGAAAGTATCTGTAGTTAAGTATTTTTTCTGCTTATACGGACGTTTGTCGTGGACGGGGACCGAGTTTGAAAGCGGTGGCAGAACAACTCCGAGAGAGATTTAATTAAGAAGTCACACAGTTATGCTGTCTATTGTTACGAAATTCCACCGTTCTGGTTGTGTCCTGTGTTAACATTACACGAGAAAATCGTCTCCTTTTGCAGGAGTCTGCAGCAGCAATCTTTTTCCTGGGGTACGTCTGATAACGTTTAATAACGTGTGTTAGTTTCTTTCAGGAGAAATGAACGCACAGATGACAACACTTTACTATTGTTCGTCTTTTTATTTCAGCACCGTACATTGTGGATCATTCTGTACAATTCGGACAGTTTTGTTATTTCCGCCACCATGTCTTCTTATCAAAAACTTGGACAGATAGTGAAATCAGTATTTGCTTATTAGCTAGCTGCGGCTCTGCGTTACATTTCCCGTTGCCTAACTACAGTGTTCTCACAGGTTTAACCACTTGACCAGCAGGTTTGTCGTCTGTTTGACTTTCGACATTCAGAAGCACGACTTCCATTCAGCGCTAAGCATTATTCGTTGTGCTGCGTTTCTGCATTATTTATTGTAAAGCCTCAGTTTCTGATTAATGCGCTAAGCGTATGGTGGCAGTCTGTGGTTTATAACACAACACAGTTTTTGCTACTTTATGGCGCACTGCTCTCCTCATATGACTGTAAATTTCATCAGTGCTGCTAAAGATATTTATATGATCTATATTACCTTCTTTTTTTACTATGTATTTTCTGCTCTCTTGCTCCCTTTCTGTCTCTGTGCTCATGTCGTTCAGATTGCTTAAGTTGGAGGTGCGCGGGGGGTTTCGGTGCTGTAACCTGAACTAAGATGCCCAGTCATAAGACCAAACCTGATCTCTCCCTCCCGTCCCCCTCGTGTGGAATCTCCGCGTGTTCATTCCAGAGCGCACCCGCCCATCCCAGCCCCAAACCCCACCCTGTCCCCTTTCAGACCCCTCCTTGCTCTGTTGGTTTAATTGTGGATATCATCTGTATATTGTGGATAATCTTGTACATCAGTTTGTTTTAAACCCTTCTCTTCTTTGCTAAAAAGAAACTGTTCAATGTTTAAGTGAAGCACTTGACCAGCCTCCTTTGTGGAGAAGTCTTGCGTTTGAATTTGGATGTAAACCAGCCTCAAAAAGTCAGAGATCTAGCCTTCTCTGGAGACTTTCGTCTTAAATCGTGCGCGCAATCACAGACAAACAGCGCCCCCCTCCCCCCCACTACCGTATCTTATTTACTTACTGTTAACCCGTGCTGCGTGAGGGCTTCACAGCGGAATGAGTTTGTAGCAAAGTAAGGTTTAAATATCACTTCTGAGATGGGGAATTGGTACAAGATTGGAAAGCCAGATGAACAAGTTTAGGTCAATATGATGCTGCATTAAATTCTATTGTTTCTGTCTTTTATGTCCATTACTCTCGACATGTCAGTGCATTAATACCTTGTTAGCAAAGTGATAGTCAACATGTGCACTACAAGTCAAAAGTTTGGCCACACCTTCTAATTCCATGGTCTTTCCATGCACTTTTATTATTTTTTTTAAACAATGCTAAAGATACCCAAAATATCCAATAATCTCCTTTGAACAGTTGATATTGAGATGTGTCCCCCCCCGAGAATGTAGAAAATAAATCCAAACTTGTGTCCAACTTTTGACCGCTGCCGTATATCTTGATGTATATATTTTTTCTCAATCAGTGTGCTGTATAGACAGAGTTTTTATTTTAAAGAAAGTTACATATCTGTATTAATCTAAACTGTTTTGACATCCCTGTGTAAACAGGGAACACGCTCGGATTTGAGAAATCCGATTCAAGCTAAAATTATTACACTATCTAAAGCAAATTTTTGAAATAAATAATTATATTAATTTTATATCTGTTACAAGCCCAACCTCTAACTACTTATAACAGAACTTTATTTAAAATTGCTTAAAGATGTAACGACGTAATTGTTTCTGAAAAAGAATAAATAAAAAATGTATGCCTGTATCTTGCTTTAAAAAGCTCTCTGTAGGAAACTGGCACGAGTGCAGAGTCTGTCATATCACAGCGAAGCTCGACGCCAGAAAAGTGTACAAAAGATCAGACGCCGCCGCTGGGTGGAGAGGTTGAGACCGAGACTGGATGCAGACTGACATTTGAATTTTTTTTCCTTTTTTTTTTTCTTTCTTTCTTCACACGTTCCTCAGAGCTGTTCTGCTGTACAGGATGTCTATCTACTGTTCCCCAATCTCAATCCTGTCAACATTTTCGAACAGAAATTGTGTGTGTTTGTGTGTTTGTGTGTTTGTGTGTTTGTGTGTTTGTGTGTTTGTGTGTTTGTGTGTGTGTGTGTGGTATGATATTCAGCATGGTATGTAGTTTGCTTCCTGCTGCGTAGTTCCTGTAGAAAATGATAGAGAGAGAGTGAGAGACACAGACAGCAGGAGTAATGCTCATGACCCGTCCTCAGGACACGAACCTGGAGGGACGTCAGTGCAGCATAAGTATTGAGTAAACGGAGCGATTCAGGTGTGTGTGTTCTGAGCGATTCTGCGCAACATGTGATTCGGATTAATAGTAGCCTCTCCGCTCTTTTAGATTTGAGCGACCGTAGGGGCTTCTCAGGTTGTCATGACGACATCGGCTGGTTGCCCCTTTATTCTGTGGAGTGGCCAGTCTGGGACTTGTTTTTCATCTCATTGTGGATGCAGCTTTACACCTCATTTGTTATAAACCCGCTCTCGTCTTGGCCTGGACTAATGATTCATGCATCTTATGAAAGCGCTCTTCTGTAATTCTCCCATCCTGAATAGTCAGGCTTTCTTTGGACACTTCATTTACCATGTTGTTTTTTTTTTTTTTTTCTTTTTTCCCTGTGTGTGATTTTACATCAGATTATTATTTTCTCCCTTTAACTTCAGACAGCTCTTAATACTGACTTTTATTTCTGATAATCTTTTATCTCATGCCTTAGTCGAGGTTTATCAACGACAAGGGGCGTTCAAGTCAAACCAGGACTTTTGATTACGCAGAACGCCGTTATGAATTATCAGAGCCATGATCAGACTGCCTGATTTACATCTGAAACGCTGGCCTCCCAGGATCTCCTATAATAACACAAACATGTGTAAATGGCTTCGAGTGAGGTCAAAACTGTAGCAAACTCAATAACTCACAGGAACTCATTAGAGTGTTTGTGTGTACAATTCCCACTTTATCCATTGATTAGATAATTTTTTTTATTATTATAAAAATTTTTTTTTAACGATCGTACGTCGCTAACTCAGTTAGCCGGATTTGATTGTTGTGGATTTGTCCTGATCTTAGATTGTTTTGTTCTTCGATGCGGTTCTCGCATTTGCTGTCATAGCAATATATCCGTAACATTTTTTTTATTTATT